>JARHVA010001714.1:1970000-2510000 GCA_037957365.1 Torreya grandis
TACTCTGCAACTTTATCGCTACTTTAAAAAATATATAAATTCATAAAATAAACCTAAGTCACAAGGTTCGAGTTCGAGTTCGATGAGGATAAAGTTTGGTTCAAGTTCAGCAAAGGATAAAATTCAAAAAACAAATCGCAATTAAATTCGAACAATTTTTTTTAAATAACTTTTAAAATAATATAACATATAAATTTAAAATGTAAAGATTAAACTTTAAAATAAAAATAGAAACAATAAATAATAATAATGTCAAAGAGATGTAGAAGGGTTGGTAAAGTGGTTGGTTGTGCCCAACCCCACCCATGTTCGAATCTAGTTGGGCATCTAGGTCGGTTGTGGCCATTTAAGTTCACTTGGTAATTTCAGTGGCCAATGGTGGTCGTTTGAGTTGATTTTGTTTTCGAGAATTGGGCCTTCGATTGTGTCCCAGACCCAATTCGTAGCTCCAGGCTCTTAAAAAGCTACATTACCAATCAAAAAATAATAATAATACAAAAGTATTTGATATAAATAAATTTAAAATACATCATAAAAATAAATAAATAAATAGAAAACAAAAAAAAAGTAAAATAAATAAATACCTAAAAAACAAATAAATAAAATAAATCATTACCTATCCCTATTAGATGTTGCTCCCACCATCCACAATCCTTGCTCCTCCACAAGTTTGCATAATTGCGTCCCTATCTTAGTCAAAATTAGGTCTTCTTTGTCGTTCAAGTGGTTCATAGAGTGCAAATCTAACGAAGATGGTGAAGATTTCATGATACAACAGAAAAGGAATGAATCTGCAAACTTGGCTAGGGCACAACGTGATTTCACAATCGCATTTTTCATCCAAAGACCAAAAGGAGAAAAATCATGATTTTCAACAACTAAATCATGATTTCTACAAACATTTTGCAAACAATCATATAGGCCCTAGGGTTTTTCATTGCCTTCATTTGAGCTCGAACTGCTTGCTAACATGAAAAGAAATGTATATGACGTTTATTTATTTATTTTGCTTTCCTTATGTTTACCCTATACTAGGGTCAGGGTCGAGTCATGCCATGATAACCATGGTTATTAACGAGTAACCACGGTTGGTTACTCGTCGATAACCGCAGTTATCAGGGCACTATATGGCATGCGATAAGTCTGAAGGTTACCTGTCTGCACAAAAAAATTGGTTACCCAACGGTTACTTGCGGGTTTTAATACAGAAATGTTTTCCATGCATCAAGTTTTTAAATTTGTTTGAAAGAGTGGGTTCATAGTCAAAAACAACACTGACTTCTTTTGGAGGGTCTTCCAAGGTAAGCTTTTTTATCTTATTTTGAATTTCATCTAGGAACTTGTCTTTTGTGCAGTTGTGTATGCACTTCTAATGCCTTTTTTCCAACCTCATCAGGTCTGACATCTTTCAATGTCCGTTCAACCCATTTTTTTTTAGTAGCTTGCGGAATTACAGGTGCTTCATTTTCTTGTTTTGAAGCTCTGTCATTTTCTGACATCGGACCATCTTCTAATGAAGTTTCACTTTCTTTTTCAAGAGAAGTATCATTTTCAATTACAGGAGTCAGTAGAGATTCAATTATTTCCGAAATGCAGGTTCCCCCTTCACTATTTGAAACCTCCATATCAACCTCCTTGAAAACATCAAATTTGGCATATTTATCGAGTCAATTCAATTCTTGACTAATGTTTGTTGTGTCCTTTACAGTTTCACAAAAGACAACATCTCTTGCAATAAGAAATTTTGTGTTCTCATCAAATAGCTTGTATGCTTTTGAAGACTCGGAGTTTCCCAAAAGCGTGCATTTGCAACTCCTGTGTTCCAATTTGTTCCTTTTCTCCTTGGAAATCAATCCGTAACATGTGGATCTAAAAATTTGAAGATGTCGAACTGAATGGAGATGACCAAACCAAACTTCATATGGAGTCTTCATTTGTAAGGTTGTTGATGGTGACCTGTTGCAGAGGTATATTGTTGCTTGAGTTGCTTCTGCCTAGAAATGTAGATTTATCCCTTTGAAGTACAACATTGCCCGAACCATGTTCATCACAATTTTGTTCTTCCACTCAACTACTCCATTTTGTTCAGGAGTGTAAAGGACTATGAGATGATGTTGAAATCATTCTACTTGAGATAGGTTTCAAACACATTTGACATGAATTCACCACCATTATCAATCCTAAGTGTTCCAATGCAAGATTGGGCTTCAATTTCAACCATAGTATAAAACTTTTGAATCGTTTCGAAGGCTTTTAATTATTTCTTCAAAAAATATATCCAAGTCATTATATTGTAGTGATCAAAGAATAAAATGAAGTACTTGTGACCACTAGCAAAAAAGATTGACAAAGAACACAAATTAGAGTGAACCAACTACAGCGTCCTATCGGCTCTCCATTCTGATTTTTGAAATAGTTCCCTTTCATGTTTGGCCAATATGCAGGCTTCACACTTTTCAATGTTTTTGGGCAATGCCAGCAAGCCTACAACACCATTTTTCTACATAGTGTGAATGTTTTCATAGTGTGTGTGCCCAAATATGGCATGCCAGAGAAGACTTGTTAACATTCCTTCTTTAGTGAGATGAGCAAAATCTCTTGGCACTGAGAGCTCGCCCCTGAGGATTAGCAATTTGTCTTCCTCATATCCAGTTAGAACAATTGTATTATCACATTTCTTTGTAACCTTCACCTCTCCAACATCCAATAGAATGGAGTGGCCTTGTTGTCGAATTAGCACAAGAGACAAAATTTTTTTCAACTAAGAAAGATATAGTACATTTCAAAGGATGAAGTCTGAAAGTCCAAATGACTTGGGTCAAATTGAACCTTTGTCTTGAGGTCACAAACTTGTTTTATTTGCCAAAAATACTGGACCACAACTTGCTTCATGAAACTCCTCACAGAAATCCCTTTGGAAAGCCATATGTTGTGTGGCGCCAATGTCTAGAACCCAAGCATTATCGCAAGTTGAACTCTCTAAGGCATTATTTGCTTCGTCGGAGATGGAACTAAGTTAGGTTCTCAATTTTTCTTTTTCTCCTTTTCTACTTTTTGTTTTTTGTAGGCTTCAATTTTGTCCCATGATGTTTTGCATTCATGGGTCTCATGACTCCCTTTCCTTTCGCAACATTTGAAAAACAAGTGTTGTTTGTCATTTTCTTTTCTTGATGTTGACTATTGTTTTTGACAAATTTCCCATCTCGGCCTTTGTTTTTCCCTTTGCTTATATCATTCCCTACATTCTTAGAAGGATTGCCCTTTTGATTAGCATAACTAATGCTTTCTCGTATGGACTTTATTTTTCATCCAAAAGATTTTTCTCTTTCAACCATCTTCTCACCCAGTTAATAAAATGTGAGTCTTCAACAAATTGCTTGCCTGCAAAGAATCCAAGTAGGTTGAATATGTAGGAAGAAAAGCCTTTATGAAGACAGTCATATCCACATCAATTTTTATACTAGCTACATCAACATCATGTTTGATTGCACAGATATCAGAAGTCAAACTCATGATATCACTATTTTTCAACTCAAGATGGAATAGTTTTAATTGCGACTCTATAAATTTCAATTTTGAGTGAGAATCAAACAAGTCCTATTTGTGAAATGCTTCACAATGAGTGTTGCACCCTTGTATATGATGAAAAATCTCTGCATCAATTGAAGCCCTCATCAAGGCTAATGCTTGTGAATTCTTTTACTTTCAGAATGGTATCTCCTTTGCATCTTTAGGTTCAGTAGGTTGTTCATCCCCGTCATAGATGTTGAACCACAAGTCATTGAAGATAAATGTGTTCACCTATCTGGACCATTCTAACCAAGGATCTTTCCTGATTAGGGTTGTGCCAACAATAGTTTTGATTGAATACATATTTGTTGTGTAAAAAGATGGAATGGTTCCTTATCACTTTAAAAAGTTTCAATTTTCTATATACCACCTGACCAATATACCAAACCTCTCTATATGCTCACCCTTCTTATATACTTGTTAGTACATGGAAAAAACTCATCATTTCTATATAGCCAGAAGCACATGAAAGAGATGTCAAAGCACATGAGAGCAAAATGGTACGTGGTACCTAGGCAGTACGTGAAAAGAATTTGCTCTATCTACGACATCCGCTTAACGAGAAGTCCTTGTATGTGGGCATGATAACCCTATATACTCGGAGTATTCTTGCTCATTTTCAGGATTTACGTTTAACAATAGTAACAAAGGGAATGGGAAAATGAAAATTTTCCTTATCCTTCCTCGATGGTTTATGGGGACGATGCCACAAACGTTGTCAATGCAACTATATTAGGCTATAAGTGAAGTGGTTCAATTGCGATGACATGACTCATAAACGCAAACCAAAGGCACTATTAATACTAAATGCTACACTTTTGTTTTTGTTTTCACAATTTGATTTGTTGTTCAAATCTTGCTTAATTTTGAAAACAGAAAATGATTTCTGGTTTGAAAATGACTTATTTACTATTTTTTAATAAGTCAAAGGAAAAAATATGTATTTATTATTCCCTTGTGAGAAAATTCTCCACCCTAATTTGGCTTGAAATGAAAAAGAAGGAAAAATATTTAATGATAATTGACTAATCTTGGTCTTTGGCACCACTTGGAAGGTTGTATTGATGTGAAAAGCCTTGGTTTTAGGTGTAAGCACTCCTCCACGATTCAGGCACCAAACAATGCAAATAGACTGCAAAGACACCTTCTTTCAGGTGAAAACCAGCTGTACACATCCCTTTAAACACAAAAATCATGTTTATATGCTGCCACACAACCCAAATGCAGCCAACTCAGATGCCCATGCAGTCCAAGAACTACCAAAACACCTTGCACTCAGCAAAAAATAGTCAAAACAGAAGTGTGCAGACCAAGACAAGCAGATACTGCCAGAATGAAGCACAACGCAGCCTATGTCAAGCAAATTACGTCAAAAGAAGCAAAGTGCAGACTTGAAGCACCACGTAGCAGCCAAATTCAGTCACTATACCCCAGGAACAGCATGCAGGTCTGAAAAACAATGAATGCAATCCAGAACGCAGTTAATACTGCCAACAATTACGGCACAGCAGGTCTGAAGTGAGTCAGAATGCCTCCCTAGTAGCTGTACGGAGACATTTGGATATGAAACGCCCTCAAACAGCCTGAAAGTGACATATACGCCTTACAACACAGTTATTATCAATAAAAAAGAATGATTTGACTTGTATTTAATTGGGTGAGGATACAATTTGCAGCAGGGAAGAAGAATGGAGGAAAAAAATGAATAAGGAAACTCGTGCTTTGATATCAATGTTAGGCCAAGAATAGATGACAAATAACAGGAATTGGTGCAAACCAAAGTTATTGCATTAATGAATGAAAGAGAGATTACAATATTTATAGCCAAATATGTGTCTATTCATTTCATATTCCGAGAAGATTCTTCACCTTCCTATAGAGACTATCTATCTACCACTACAAGACAAAAAGCTCTCCTACAATTAGTCCGGATTAACAATATTATATTATTATGAGATCAGAGGGAAGTTTTACTGCCTATTTAAGAGGACACAGACTCTTTCTAACTTCTTCAGATATGAAGACCAGAGATGTTTGGCTTTATATATACAAGAAGCTCTTAAGCTTTGTGATCGTTTTATTCAAAGACCCACTAGACCAATCTCCACTCAACAGATTACTTCCTTTTTCACGGTGCTACCTTCAAGAAGAGGCACTAAGCGACAAATTGACATTAGTACAGCCCCACATTCCAGATCAGTGAGGCCCAGAGACACTATTCACAATTCCCTGAGTTTTCATCAGCATATTCACTTCAGACCCGGCTTCAAGAAGCAGACTAGGTCCACCAGACCTTCACAGAGGACTTTTCCTTCTAGGCAAAGGATTGGAGGACAGTCCAGGCATCATACCTCCCCTTCTTCGGGTCAAACTTCTATTCGGAGCTTCTTTTTGTCGGCCTTGGATGCTAGGAGAGTTGGATCGACCTCTTGATGGGTTCCCCCCTGGTTCTTTCTTAGGGATCATCCTTGTGCTCCCGAAGTTTACAGATTCTTCGAGATTGCTCATTTCTTTTGCGCCCTTCTTTGGACCTGAGCGTGGTTGGGTCCTTTGGTGGTTTGGAACTGAATGTGGTCACTCTTTGCCTGTTTTATACTATTTCTTTCAGCATTGCTTTTCTTGTTTTCGGAGACCTTTTTAATTTCCCGCTTTTTCCAGACACATTTCTGTAATCTGCAGTCCCTTTGACCTACATTTGTGGTCATTAGTTGGACATTAATATATTTATCTTTATCTATCTTTATTACAACAATATTACAAGGAGAAATCATTTCTTTTCAGATCTGCTGTGATAGATAAATGACTCATGCCATTAAAAGGTGCATGTTGAGTCAATGAGGATCTGTCTTCTAAAAGCGCCAGTCACAGAATTGTTTTGAGACAATTGCCCACAAGCCCATCTTGGAATTGTTTTTTTCTTTCAACAATTACTCTTGTTCAACATTACCAAAAAATGGGAGAAATCATTTCTTCTCAGATCTGCTGTGATAGGTATATGACTCATGCCATCAAAAGGTGCATGTGTAGTCACCAGGGATCTGTCTTCTAAAAGTGCCAGTCACAGATTTGTTTTGAAACAGTTGCCCACAAGCCCATCTTGCAACTGTTTTCTTCTTTCAACAATATTAAGTAGGCTCTTTGAAGGTTGAACATTCAGTTTAAAAAGACGCCAAGCTTTAAAGTAAGCAACCCTTCCAAAATGTGATAAAGAGAGTGCAGCCATGTTACTCGTTGGAGCTTCAACAAGACAGAAAGGGCGCTACCGAGCAAGGAATAAGACATGGCATCACTAAAAACCTAGATACCAAGAAGAAGGTAATCCCCTAGAATCTGAGATATTCTGAAGCAAACTGTTCTAGAAGACAAGGAAGAGTTTCAATGAGCCAAAAAGATACAAACATGAACTCATAGTTAATATGGTTCACAATGTCAGATGTGCTTCCTGTTGAAATGCCATCAAATAGACTGCCAATTGTATGACAAAATGCTTCAAAAAAAATGTGGTCTCGTAAGCTAAAATCCTTATTGGATATGTCCAAAATGGGGTTGTGAGATCCCTTGAGTTATCTTCAAGCAAAAGCAAAACATCTTTGCAAGAGACCAAACAACATGTAAGGTCTCTTCAGAGAAATATAGAATGCAGCTCATCAATGAGTTGAAGAAGCATTTTCCAACAAGCTTAACGCCATCAGGAAGTTACTCTTCAAATATTGGAATTTTTACTTATTCTGCTGGCTCCAATTTTATTGAGTCTTTTCAGGACAACTGGAGGGTGCAAATTTGCCACTAAATGTCTTTTAATGACCATCCATCCTTTTGAATGTATTTCCGAGAATATTTAAGACTTTTCAAAACATTATCTGTCCTTGAGTCTTTTTCTTCTGCTGTTGGTCGAGCAGGTTATGATATAAGCCGTGTTGGCTGCAGTTGGAGGCATTATTGTGTTACTGGAATCAATTCCCTTGAAGATGACAGTGTGAGTAATTTGAACATATGCACCCCAGAAAAACGGCTTCATAGGATGGAAATCATTGCTGAAGATTTTAATTATCAGAGCTCTAATAAGCAGGGCAAACTCTAAATTCTAAAGTTCCTTTGAAGAGTGCAAGCTGTGAATTCCCTGTTAACTGCCTTTCCCACGGTCGCTTGTTTCTGATTTCCTTTACACATCATTTTGGTCGCCCTCGTCTCAAATTTCTTCTACACAACTCCCCAATCTGTTAACATGAAGTACAAGATGAAGCCTAAATCTTTTCATATGATCAGTGAGATGCAAAAGGTGCCAGATCTGATTTGGGGTATGTTGAGAAAATTCTGTACCAGGCTTAATTATTTCTCAAGCTTATTTTCCTTACCGAAAATGGTCCTAACAGCTAAAAGCTTAATATTTCTCCAAGGATGTGAGAGCTTTATTAATGTTTTAGAGCTAAAAGTTTTATGTTAATAGTGGACTCACCCCACTCTTTAAATAAAAATATGTATTTCAAAATGAAGCTAGCTAGAAAAAAAAAAAGCTACTGGTGGATGAATTAATTAAAATATTTTCTCTAAAAAGCAAAGATATAAGCAAGCTAGCTTTAAATTAAAACCTTTTCTATTTAAAAGAAACCCGTGGGTAGAAAAGGCCTGCCAAAAGTTTTTATTTACATAATCAAAATAAGCTTCCTCTTCCTTATTTAAATATTAGAAGCAAGCTAAAAGTCAAAGATGAAGCTTTTAAGGCAAGCAAGGCAGTAAGGGCATGAAAAATTAAAGAGATTGTTTGAGCTGCTAAATCTACAAGAGCTGGACAGAGTAGGGACAAAAAATGAATGCTTTTGTATTAAAATTTCTTCTACTTGTGGTTTTTGGCAACTGGCTTTCAATTCTTATCACTATCTTCTTTCTCTTTCTCATTATATAAAGGGCAGAAATCCCTCATTGTAGAAATTATGGCTGTTGTTGTTGGCTCTTCCTTGGACCCGCTTGAACCACATTTTATTCCATGTTGCCATGACCTCTGTTCTAAATTTTGTAAAGAAGACAAGTCCTTGTATGGCATGTTTGCATCTGTGTATACTTTAAGCAATTGATAAGAGTTGATGCCGTTCTTGTTTGTCTACCCTTCTCCTCTCTTCTTGTTGTAACAACTCCATTCCCACATTTGAGTCGGTTCTTACCCCCAGCATTTGCTCATACATTGTGTTTTAATCTATCTTGCATTTTCAGAAGTTGTGTGTCATATTCAGGTAGAGGAGGAACCCAATGCCACCCATTTCCATCTTGGTGCATCACCACCTTTTATTTTCTTGTCTCTCTTCCAGTTTCTCTTGCAAATGTTAGAGTAGTTGTTAGTTTAGGTAGATTAACATTAGGATAAGAAACAAAACCAGTTGTCTCTAGAGGTTGTTATACAAGGAGCAGTCGCACATTGAGTAGAACTTCCCAAGTTGTGACTGAAATGCAGGCTACATTCAATCGGACATTTCTGGCCATTAACAAGGTACACTGACATGGAAACATGGTCCAAGGGATTGCTGCAGAGAGAACAACGGGATTCCTTAATCGCTTATGGCCTAAATATTGTTGCCGCTTTCCCATGTAAAATCACATGTCCAGATTTAGTTCTTGAGTGCGCAAAGCATCATGATCAAAAACTCCCCAATTGTTCATGGGCACGAGATTGCTAATCTAATCCAAAAAAAATTGAAGTAATGTTGTCAATCCTTGAGACAATCATAGAAGTTAGTATTGAAGAGTATTTGAATACCTTTCATGCCAAGAGCACAAATTATAAATGGTTCATCAATATTACCCGGCTTTCAATGCAAAGAAGAAATCACTCCAAGGTCAACTATGCTAAATGGGCGGAATTCAAAGATGAATATAAAAATCTCATTCTTCTTTTAAGTCGAGTGGACAAAGAACCAAATGTTGGTACTATTCTCCCTTGAATGTTCTTTTTTATGAAACAAGTCATCTGGGAACATATACACTTCAGGTGAGCCCACATCGTCAATGATTCCATCCACCGGCAATCAATCAATGTTTCTGACACCGAGTCATTTTATATGACTTCCTACCTAGAGTATGCTCTTTTGCGCCCCATCAAAAGATTTTCGACTCTTGAGATCAAAGAATTGTTGAACCAAAATGCAGATGTGTATGAATGTTATACCAGGTTCTACAAGGATAATTATGAAAGAGATTTCAAAATGAGTAATGAGGGATTTATTTTTTAAGCAATTTCAAAGTTGCATGGAAATTCAGATTTTCATCTTTCGTAAGAGGGTATAAATGAAATCAAATGGTGGGCCAGCTGGTACATTCAAAATGATTCTTACTCCTCCAATCATGCTTTCAGTTTTTGTGGAAAGGCTTATAGAATGCCCAGATGTGTCCCTAACTTCCTTTTATTGATAGAGTTTTCAAGAAAAACGTTCGAAGTGCACAACGTCTTCAATGAGTAGCATAAGAGGTCATCATCTATCAAGTATCCGATTCAAATTGGATAATATTCTTGCAAATATAAAGCTATGGTCATTGATCTCGCCATGGATTTAAAAAGGTTTGGTTTTCCTGTTGAGAATAACATAAAAAATTTGATCCAAGAGGGAAAATAAATGAAGCAATTTCTCATTATTTGGTTGGTAGCTTCAAACACATTCTCACTGATGAAGACGTTTGGAAGAATCTTAAGAACGAAAGATATTTGCATGATCGATGGAAAGAATGGAAGAAGTCAAAACACCCAATGTTTTCAGCCCCACACAATCAAATTGTAGTGTTGACCTAGCCCATCTTACATAGTGTGAGGACAGTTACACAAAAGAATAAATGAGATTCTCGGATCTTAGTCATCAAGCAAACTCAAAGTTTCCGATAAATTCAGAGATGACTACTAGAAATTCATTTTTTTCTAAAGTCTTGGATCTTTTGATACAAATCCCCAATTGGCATCACAAGGTGTTCCCATGTCCAAGGATCCAAATGGAAGTGGCAGTGGTTATATAACTAGAGTTTCTGAACATCAAGCATCTCACACAGATCAAGGAGGGCTTCCCATCCCAACCACATCATTTTGAAGAAATTGCCTACTAAGGGTGGCAAGGGTGGTGGTGACAATGGTGATGATGATAACCCAAACAAGAGGAAGAAAGATAGGAGGCCCCCACCTCCTAGTCCACCTATAGATTTTACAAAAGGAAAGAGAGATGAAAAGGAAAAAGGTGAGTAGTATATGAGTCATCATTCGGAATCTATGACACTCGTGCCTCTAAACTCGGAAACACCCAGTGCTTCTATCCTGGAAAGGGCATCCCAAACATGGATTGTCCCATCTCTTGATAAAAAAAATCTTCAGACGGCTCTGCAAGGGAGAAAACAATTTTAAAAGTTTTTTCCTAGTCTCTTTGATGCAATAAATGTCAACCCAGAACCTCAAAAAGCTACACCAATAACATAAATAAGACTAAATACTTCAATGGATAGATTAGTGATTGATATTGATATTCTCAAGAGAGAAGTGAGCATGGAAGATGTCAGGTTAAGAGGCTTCAAACTTCAACATCGTGTTTTTCTGCAGATCAATCCACGTGACATCCCTAACATACTTGGGCAAGCATTGGAATTCAACAACTCTCACTTTCAAAGATTGCTTGAAGAAAATGCTCACTTGAAAGCTAAGAAGGAGGCTCTAGTCAATTGCATTGATCAAGTTTGTGCTTCATGATTAAATGTGCAAGCACCTGTTGCCATTGAAATGTTTGATCATCAAAACAACAAGATAAACTCTCCCAAGTCAGTGAATGGATGGCTTATGAGGCAGCCTTCAATGGTTTTATACAAATAATCTTTGAGACTCAATGGAGTTGTTCCGATCTCTTTGGGAAGTGGCCCTATCTCTAAAAGAAAGTATGAATAATATGATCTCGTTACAAGAGAAACATTATACAATGCTTGACCCAGGATGCATAATTTGAGTTGTACTCAAGGAGATAGTGAACTCAATCGTATCCATTTTTTTATGAAACTCAAATGGGAACTAAATTTCATGTTGTGTTAGAATGGTTCTTCTAGAACATAGATGTGAAGTCCTCAAAAAGTCCTTTTAGTAGAAGAGAAACATTGTTACCTTCATGATGTTTTGTTGATCTTTCAATCTCATGGAATGACCAGATTCAAAAATAAGATGCAAGATTATTTTCTCTTGAGTTCCCAAGGAAAGAATATTTTGTTGCAAGTGAATAAAAATTTAAAGAGGTTTGTAGCTCCTCCACCTAAAGTGATCATCAATATATTGTTCATCAAGGAAGCATGTGGCCTTTCCTCTAGCATAAGTGACTTGAAATTTGGCATCAAGGATCTAGAGATCAACATCTTTCGGGCTAATCAACTCATCATTCAACAAAGCGTTCATGTCAAGGAATTTGAGTCTATTGATTTGATGTCATGGAGCAAGTCCTTCAAAGGTGGAATTTCCTCTCATCAAAACAACGTTCATCAAACAGAATTGAGGCCATTGTTGAATAAGATAAAAGCAACTAGACTAAATGTGACTCCAAAGTTCTCTCTTACTTTGAGTGATCTATTTTTGCATTGAGTTTAGGTGGACCCCATCTCAACTTAAGTTTATAATGTAATTAAGTGTTTTTATTTCAAAAGTATGTTAGGGCTTTTTAACTTTAGTTAGTAAATAAAAGAAATTAGTTATCAGTTATGAGGTGGTTGTAAAGGGTATTTATGTGCACATAACTACCTAAATTGTTATAAGTAGAACTTAGAGCTCTCATTGTAAACATCTGGAATCCACCACGTTTGTTGAACTAATGCTACCAAACTACATTTTCATAACCAGGAACTACAATGAATATCGATAAAGAAGAATGATGAATGCCAAGAAGGGTTCTATGCCATCCCGTGTTTGTCATTTTAGATGATGTCTTGCAGCTTCTCTATGCTACCTTTGTGAGGCTTTGTGTTTGCTACTTTGGTTGGTTTGCAAGATCTAGTTCACCTCAGTTCTCTACATTATTATGGGTGGATCTCCTCGTTTCATATCGAACTTGATATAAGATGAATAATTCTATAGATATTCTTCCAACGATGCCTTTCTATTTCTTTGCATTCGTTTTAGTTTTTTTGTTTCAAATGTTTATAATATCATATTCTATCTTAAATTTTTTTGTAAACGTGTACATAGAACTGTGAATGTCATCCTTGTACATTTCTCACATGTGTTTTTTGAAGGGAAGCCTCCCCTATAAATAGAAGAGAGACAATAATCTCGCACACTGCCTCTAAGGTATTTATCCTCTACAAATCTTCGGTATAACAGGTTGCAACTTTATGACCTTGAGACTACGTTCTTTTTCCAAAATAGGGACAACCACCCCCTAATGCTTTTGATGGGTGATAGATGATGAATACATGCCATATGGTACTCACAAAATCTCAATCTTCCTCCTTCCAATCTAATCAAGGACTAGGAAACATCTCACCTTCAAATCCCAAGAGCTTTTTTTTTGTTTTGGGATATTACTCAAAGCATATCATGGATTTTGTAGCTTGCCAAGAATAAAAGCATTTTCAAAAATAAATATTACATTGAAAACTAGTTATGACTAAAAAGATGCTTGATGGAAACTATCATGGCATCATATAACATGGCATCATATAAGAACCAGCCCTCAAAGGATAATTCTATCCTACCATAGGTGATCCCAATTCTCTCCATGTGGGCTTCCCCATACCTGGCCCCCATAAAGGGCAGTGATTCAAGTCATTGCAGCTGATACTGCACATGTTGGGTGTCTTTTCCTGATGATTGAATTAAAATTTACTTTGATGGGGCTTATAGGGGAAATCTAGGCTCAGCCGGTATTGGAGAAATAACAAGAGATAGTAGCGATGAATGCAGATACGTCTTCTACAAATCCATTGATTGCAGTACAGACAATAGGGCAGAACTACTAGCCATTGTGAAAGAAACAAAGAGTGCCCCAAATAATAAATGGATGAAAATAATCCTAGAAAGAGATTTAAAAATGATGCGATTTCTTCAGGCAATAACAGGTGGAAAGTCGCAAGTTATTTAGAAGTTACAAGCAGTAGTTTGAGGAAATTGAAAGATAAATTGCAAATATAGATTTCTGCCATTTGTAAAGGTAGATTAATCAGATGGCAAATTGCCTTCACAAATGTGGCAGCTGAAAAAGGAGACCATAAAAGCATCAGATTTTCTGGTGCATTCAATGAAGAGAGACAGGATCGAAAAGCTTATTTCCAGTCCATTGTAGGGGAGAGGAGTCACAACCAGGGTAGCAATGATGCGGGCATTTAATCAAATGTAATATTTAGGGGTTGTCCACCACCAGGACATCTGAACAATCAAACCCTGTCACATCGAATTTGACAGCCACTATGATGACATAATCAGAGACAACTTGGGATGAAACATACTTGTTTTCCAGCCTCTGAGATAAATGCCCCGAGCACCATGATCACTCGGAGTATATTCTCCATTCTCTTGTATGTCGTACTTTCTCTTCCAGGGTATATATGTCTTTGCTTTCTTCTGGTCTCTATGTCTTGTCTTTGATTGGATTATTAGTAATATATTTTTTGGTCCGAACTCAGAAAGAATGTCAAATGGAAGGGTTGTGTTTCGGGCTTCATATAGATTCATGACTTCAAGTTTTAAACTGCCGTTACTCATGTATAAGCCATCAGGCCCAGATGTATAAGTAAGAAAATACAGCTTTTTTCTCGGTGAAAAAAATATGGTATAATGGATACGTGTTTGAAACAATGACGATGGTTGAAAAAAGATAGCATAACATATACAGGTTTGGACTGACGATGATGATTAAGAAAAGACAGTATAACATGTACAGGTTTGGGTTTGGACTGATGACGATGAGTGCTTTGTTGGGCCTTCTGGTTAGCCCCTCATAGACTTAACTTTTGCTAACTTTTCAACACCAAAAAAAAAAAAAAAAAATCTCTCTGGTTAATGTGTTAGCATCCTCCTCCTCTCATGAAATAACATTGCTTAGGGGTGTCTGTGTGTTTTGTAGATCCCCTTTCCTTGTGATTATTAACAAAATAAAATAATATAAATAATGTTACACTGCGGAAACTCCAATTACGACCAAAGGAATAACAAGAAGAATAGTCAAGAGAAATAGACAACGCATCTCTAGTAAAAATCATTAATAAATTAAATTTTAAAAAAACAAAATGTTCTCACATAAACATACTGCCCCGGTAAGTTAAATCCTAGACCCTAGACTTGTGAAATAGAAGGAATACAAATATAATATTACCTGAGTTTAATAAAATCAAGCAAAATAAAATGACCCGTCGTGTTTGTTGTGGTATAAAATGTAAAATAGCCAAACTTGTAAAAAGACGAAATGCATACCATGGATGGCTCTTGGTCAGGGAGAGCAAGGCCTGCCTTGAGAAGTTTCGAACCCGCGTCAATTACGACTGCCTCCATTTATATCAATATCAATATGCTTGGATCAGATGATTTTTACTACTTTTTCGCTCGTCCTTCACAGCTAAGGAATAACGTGGGTGAGCCGCGGGAAGAGGGTTTTAGGAGAAACAGCGCTTAAACCTGAGAGACGTCCCTTGTTTATTTGAATTACATGTTATTAGCAAGTCTTTCCCTGCCGATTTCAACCAGTGATCTTGTGCTCTTTTTTCTTTTTTTAAAAATCGAAAACGCTGCGATATGTTAATCAAACAAAGAATACGGAAGTAAAGGATTAAATAAGTATGAAGTATCAGAGTTTCATAAGGGAAAGCAGTGAAAAGTTATAAAACAGTGCCCATAAGAGAATAGGTTGAAATAGGAATGCCATTATAATAATGTTGTGTTTTTTTTGGTTTTACATGTAAAATAGTATGGTTATTTTTAACAAATATTTATATATTGAATAAAATAAAATAATATGTGATGGTTTTAATTACATTCACAAGATCAAATTATCTATGAGATTATTGATTAGACTAACTGTTTAAAATATTTCAGGGCTTGATGTATCTTTTAAAAGATTGTTTTTTTTGACTAAAAAGGGGGTAAAAATTTATTCAGAATCGAAACAAAACACCGATTACACATTTTTCTCCT
Organism: Torreya grandis; assembly: GCA_037957365.1. Classification (NCBI taxonomy): domain Eukaryota; kingdom Viridiplantae; phylum Streptophyta; class Pinopsida; order Cupressales; family Taxaceae; genus Torreya; species Torreya grandis. The sequence goes on from JARHVA010001714.1 coordinate 1,985,692, forward strand.
GTTCCACCAGATGGACCAGTTTTTGATACAGATTCGGAGGGAGATTAGCCTCCTCCGTAATGTTCCAGAATGTACCATTCTCCGCGGCCCACTTCGCTAGGCAATCCGCAACCTCATTCCACTCCCGCGGAATGTGTTGGAAAGAAATCGAATTCAAAGAAGAACTTAATTGCTTAATCTGTTGAATAATGGTTTGTAGATGCCAGTCAATCTTACCTGAATTACCCTTGTTCAACAAATCAACCACAATTTGTGAATCAGATTCACAAATGACATTGAGTAAACCACTTCGACAGCAGCTCTCCACAGCTTCCAGAATGGCCCCAGCTTCCATCCGGTTATTTGTATAACAGCCTTTGTAAATGGAAAACAAGAATTTAATGTTCCCTGAGCTATCCCGGGCGATACCTCCTATACCTGCATCCCCCGAGTTCCCACGGGAAGACCCATCAGTATTTACTTTAATCCAACCCGCTGTTGGGAGCGACCACTGTCCACTTCTGCTTATCGGCCGAGCCAACTTGCTCCTGCAGTTCGCCGGCCGGTTGGCTCTCCTCTCCACGTCACCGCCAGGGAAGATGATCCCCAAGCGCCCAAACACTCCCGCCGCCTCCTGCTCCAATCTGTTGTCAGGTGCACACTTGGCAAGAATAGTTTCTTGCACCGCAATTGTCACCTTATTCCACAAAAGCTTTAGCGCAGTCCGCGCTCCCCTGAAGATTCGCCTATTCCGCTCCAGCCACAAATTCCACAGAATGAAGGAAGGTCCCACCTCCCAGGCATTCTGTAACAGAGTATTTTTAACAGGGGCGCTGCCCATTCGATCCCAAAATTCCTTTAAAGAAGAAGCATGCCTGCAGGGTGTTCTCCACGCACTCCACCACAGGTGCCATAACCGTTTAGCAAAAGTACACTGGAAGAACAAATGCGCCCATGTCTCCTCGTTGCTATAACACATCACGCAAATGGATGGTCCCTGAAATCCTCTACGACAAAGATTATCCCAGGTGAGGCATCTATTGTGTGTGAGGAGCCAGAGAAAAAAATTACATTTGGGCCACGCCATTCGATTCCAGACTTTCTTACCCCATTGAAACAGTCCTTCCTCCCCCGTTTGCTCCAGCAAAGACTTATAACCAGCAGCCACGGAGTATTGCCCTGTAGAATCCCCACTCCAAGCCAATTCATCACTGCCTTGCAACACAGAACACCTTCTAGTCTCAAGAATGAGGGATAATTCCCCGCGCTCCTCCTCCGAACCCCCAGGAGGCCAGTCAGAGGAGTGTTTCCACCTGTAACCAATGGTAGTTCCCATATTGTAAGCTTCTTTGTACTGCCTCACCGAACTCCAACCAACAGCATGAAAGGAGTCCGCGAGAGTTTGCAAATGCGGGTGTGACTGTAGAAGTGGGGGTGAACCATCCCAGGAGTCCTCCCAAAATAAGGCCTCAGACCCACTGCGGCACATCCAGAACAGGGCTTGCTTCACCAAGTGCGCTCCATGCTTAAGGGTATCCCATATCATAGACCCCCTCCCCTCAAGAGGAAACCTGGCAATATCATGAATATTAATGTCCGGAAGGTATTTGGCTGTCAGAATTCTAGCCCACAAGGCAGAATGGCTAGTACACCAGCGCCAGTAAAGCTTGGCAGCAAGGGCTTGGCTAGCCAGAATAGCTGAGCGTAATCCCAGGCCGCCATCCTGCTTAGGCCTGCACACTAAGTCCCATCTAACAAGACTCCATTTAGAATTTTGCAGATTGCCCCCCCACAGAAACTTCCTAGAAAGAGCATCATACTCTTTTAGAAAGTAAGCTGGTGCACTCTGAACCATGCTCCGGTAAATTGGTAGAGCCTGAATAACCGATTGTAACAAAATCACCCTACCTGCTGTAGAAAGCCATCTATAGGTCCAATGACTTACCTTCTGTCTCAACCTGTCAAGAATATTCTGCTAGAACAGCCTAGGTTGACGCCCCACCACAATGGGAACCCCTAAGTAAACCACTGGGAGACTCTGAATCTGGAACCGAAGAATGGTAGCTATTCTCCTCTGGACAGCCTCAGGAGTGTTAAAGAAATAAATTGAAGATTTATGCTCACTAATCTGCTGCCCCGACGCTGCCAAATAAATATCAAGAGTGGTGCGGAAAGCTTCCGCTTCCCGGATTCGGGCTTCACCAGCTAGGATAGTGTCATCAACAAATTGGAGGTGGGATAAGGTGGTTACCCCTCTCTCCCATTTCCATCCCCGGATAACATTCTAAGAGACCTCGCAGTTGAAGAGCCTCCCAAGCCCTTCGGCCATGAGAATAAACAAGTAAGGAGAGATAGGGTCCCCTTGCCGTAGTCCTCTAGAAGCACCAAAAAGTTTCGTTGGAGCTCCATTCACAAGAACCGAGAAGGAAGGCGTGGTAACACAGCTTAACACCCACCTAGTCCAATCCTGCTTGAAACCAAAATCTAAGAGAATTTTCTGTAAGAACCTCCAGCTAACTCTGTCATAGGCTTTGGCGAGATCAAGCTTGATAAACATAGCCCTCTCTTGGGACGTCTTCATGGAGTGAATAGCTTCCGAAGCTATCACCACACCATCCAGAATTTGTTTACCTACCACGAAACCTCCTTGTTCCTCTGAAATAAGATTGGGGAGGAGCCTTTTCAGCCTTTGCGCAATAAGCTTAGTAATCACTTTGTAGATAACATTGCAAAGGGCTATGGGTCTATACATTTCTAGCTTATTCGCTTGTTCCTTCTTCGGGATAAGCACCAGAAAAGTAGCATTCAATGCACGGAGCATTTCCTTGCTAGAATAAGATCTTTTAAAAGATTGTTGTTTCTTTTATTGATTTGAGTTAATATCTCCCCTAATTCTTTTATCATTTCCACTCAAATAGTTCTACCATAAAGCTAACTATTAAAGTTTCAACATATTTGATTTGCATGTTTGTGTATTGAGGACATTCAAGGATGAAGTGGACCTTCATTTTGACTACCCATGTGGTGCAAAGAACACGAACCCTCTCTTCCCATTGTTCCTTAGGAGTCGTTCGTCTACATATCTTACATCTAAGCTTATGAGAGCTAGTCCTCAATTAGGCAATAAGGATCTTTTTTCTCTATTTAATTTTAGAGTAGCAATGCCCTACTAGTCAAACTCAAGAATATCATATTCCTTCAAGGAGGCAACCTTCAGGTGATCATAGTCCACAATAGCTTGAATGGGATCAAGCTTCCAGTACCAAGTGTGGGTGCAAATAAACAAGGTCATGGAAAACTAACTTGCCTTGCACTCATGTAGTGTAACTCTATTGGTGTGACATATTAACTCACACTTGTGGACATGTTCCATGACATTCTCCACTCTTTGATAATTAGGTAAACTCAAGAACACCTCATAAAAGACTTGGGGAGGAGATAATTGTGCAACAAGAGCTTGGGAACCTACTATATCAATTCTCTAGCCTATGGCATACTCAAACTCTAACAGCTTACAACATTACCTCTCGTTCCTCCTCCTAGTGGCATGGCTCCACCACTAGCGATGATGAGTTGCATTATTATCCCTCTGGTTGCTCAGAGAGTTTATTGGGTTGTTAATAGCCCTCCAACTCCTTTTGCTTCACTTTTTGTTGAACTAATCATCTAAGGGGTTGGACCCCCTCCTGTTGGTGGCATTCCAAACATTGTTGGACACAAAGAGCATGTAGGCTAGTTGATTATAGGTCTGAATGGCTGGTAAGGGATGATCTATTTCAACATGCTAATTTATCGTTCTCATGCTAAAAAATCTCTTATGTGTTGGATATGATCAACATTTTTGTGAGTTTATTTTGGTTGTGGGTGAGGTGCTTGAGCATGTGCTTCAGGTAGAGGGGAATTGGGCATCTCCATGGTAGTATTTCTTTGTATGTCTTCTTTCTAGGGTACTTCAAATTTTCCTTCTAAAACTTGCTCTTTCCCACTAACACACAATTATTCATCATTCGAGTGCACATCCTCTACATGAGAGTCTCCCTCATGTCATTCCCATCCTGCGTGATTCCTTATGGCATCTCCTAGTTGGACTCTCCCCTTTCCTTAGGGTCCTTTTTGGCTATCACCTTTTGTTGAATATTGCCATATCTATGTCTTTAGAGCTCACAATCACTTGGTTCTTCCATGCTAAATCTTGTTTTCCCTTATACCCTCTGAACACCATGCCCACTTCACCCTTTATAATCCACACAACTCACGCATGTAGGAACTTAATCGGCCATTAGAAAGTTCTCTATATCATTGTCTACCACCAACTTCTTGATCTCTAATGGAAATTATTTTAGATAAGAGCCTATAGGCTTGTGAAAAAACTAGTACTCGACCTCCTCTAGACAAGAATATGTGGATAGAGAAAACACCAATACATAGCTATTCAATGCACCATGCCACCAAACATCAACAACTCTGGTCCACACCATGACTAAATCTTTCAAATTCTCTTCATGTTGTTCAATCCAAGATTACTTCCACCCAAAGTTTCTACTCTCATTCATAACATAAGTTGTAAGCTACGTGTGCAAATGTGTTCATAGTTCACTGAAAAATAACTCATAAAGTGGGTCATGTAGGTTGTCTTCCACCCATTTCCTTGGCTCTTAACTGCCTTGACTAGGATGGTTCTTCCATATATCCTTTGTAATCTCTACTATGATTCCTAGATACATGTAGTCTTTGTGTGTCTTGATTATGTTAATTCATCATATATACACATGGACTTAATTTTGTAGGCTAATGCTTGCTTTTCTAGAAATCTATGTTGGGTGCACGCACATGGAGAGGTTAGGTTTGTGTGCACCACTGTCTACTCCCTTTGATCACTATTATCCATATCTATCTTCATCTTCCACTCACACACATATTCTAGGTCTTAACTACACTTAACCAAATTATAGGGTCAACATGCACCATTTCAATGTCTTATGATGAAGCCTATATCATTTCCCAAGCCAAAGTGAGGAACTTATGTATGCTTTATTATCAAAATACCCTCGCTAAAATACACACTATCAATAAGGATGCCAACTCAGCACACATTTCTTATGACCTTGATTGTCGCCATGATTTGAGTGATGAAGAAGAAAGTGTGGACATAGAAGGCTATGTACCTCTTGTTAATCTGCCCTTGGAAAATACCAATTGTGTGTTACAAAAAATATCAAATTTTATTACAAACCTTCACAAAGATCACATTCATAAATTATTTTTTAAAACTTCAAAAATTATAAATACATTAGTTGGGATGATATAATTTAGAAAAACTTAAAAGAAATTAATTATATCATTTAGGATGATAATTTTTAGCCAGACCCCTTATCCAAATCTAATTATAATGACTAAGATGCAATTTAGATCTCCAAAACAAAAAGATCCCAATGTATTGGTTTAGTTGATACATTTCATAAAAACCCAAGCAAAACATGTTATCTAAATGTAGTTGTATCAACAATGATACAATTTAGATCTTAGACTCAAAAAAACCCACTATATTGGTTAAGCTAATATAGTTCATAAAAACCCAACAAACACCTCAAACTATATTGACTGGAATACCTTGACTATTTGTATCATCTAGGATATAATTTATACAAATTCATCCAAATTTAGTTGTATCAACCATGATATATTTTAGTACAATTCATCCAAAAAACTTATATTAGCCATGATATAGCTTAGAAAAATTCAACAAAAAACAACTATGTCAATCAAGATATAAATCAAATATATGTAGATGAAACCAATTATATCATTCATGCAATATATCCAAAATTGGTATAGAAAATCATAGCTACCTCAATATGACTGTTTGGAAAAAAAAAACCTCTTATATATCAAAAAATTACCCTAAATGCCAAATCCACTACTTTGAGATAGATTCATTGTGAATATGACAACTAAGGGAATAAATATGTTGATTTGGAGTTTGATATTGAATATTATGGACCCCTACTACTTTGCATAGTGATAAAGCTATATTATAACTCCTTCATGCAAGGGAACATCAACTTTCTCACCAATATCGTAAACTTGGACAGTTTGAGCATACTCCTCTTTATTTTCACAACTTTATGGATAGTGTTGATCCCAAGGTTCCTCTCTCTAACTAACCTCCTATACTACTATCACTTATAAGTTAGAAATGTCATGCTAGTCAAAGAGACTAAGGAAGTTAACTTTGGGACACTAAATTATTCTTGTTGTGTCCTTTTGTCTTCTCTTATTTATCACGAAGAAATGGATAACCTTTGTGTTGTCCTTAATAAATACAAGAAAACATTCACTTGGTCATATGAGGACATGCTTAAAATTTACTTTAGCAATATAATTATTGAAATTTGAACTACCCAAGATCAAATTGAAACTGAGGCATCACATGAAAAAATAAGAGATAGAAAAGGTAGATAATTGAATAAGATAGACTTAATATCTCATAATAGTCACATGATATATGAAATCAAATAACATAATCTGAAATGATCTTATCTTCACATATACATAAAGGAAGTGGCTATATATAGCTTGAGCAATAGAAAACGTATATATACTTAATAGTGACATAATAGGAAAATTTGATTAGCCTATGAAGAGGTGGAAAAGTATTGGTTAGCATTAATGCCAATACTTATCCTATTATGAGCTTATGAAATTATGCACTATAGTGCACTTTTCTAACTTTAGAATAACACACTATCCTCAGTTAAATTAATAAAAGGTGCATAATATATTGCACCAACACCCCAACCCTTAAGAACTGTTAATGGATAATTTTTTTCGCTTGGTGGCACTCGCAAGTCAACCAAAAATATTGGATGCTCTGCTACTGTGGGGTTGATCTTGTAGAGCAACCTCCAAAGATGACTAGATTTGTTTTCTCTTCTAGTGCTAAACTATCAAATCTAATATGCATAAAAGGGAATTTTTTGAGGGAGAAAGAGCTATAATTATGCTAAAACTAAAGGTGGCGATGCACCAAAAATGTCATGATAAATTCCTTGTCTATTTAAGCATGAAGCAATTTAATAATGCATCAATACTGAATATTTTAATGTTAATGAGAAGTTAATTATGTTTACAACTTTGTAATTTATGGATATTATCATGGTCATGGATTAATTACTCTTTCAATATTTCTTTATTATCTAACCTCACTCCCACATTTAGGTCAATACTCACCTTTTAAATTCACTAAATTTCAAAGTGTTTGAATTCTCCTCTTGCCTTGTTCAACTACTTCATGTTTGCTTAAATAAGTAATTAATCTTGACAATTATGGTGCATCACCACTTTTATTTTTATGCATATTTGTAACTCTTTTTGCCTAAAAAACCCCCCTTGTGTGTATATTAGATCAAGCATTTTAACACTAGAATAAGAAATGGAGTCAACCATCTCTAGAGGTTATTTTTCAAGATCAGTCCCACACAAGAAAGGCATCCCATGTTTTTTATTGATTTATGGGTGCTACTAAGTTGAAAATTTTAGCCATTAACAAGTACATCTTTGGTAGGCTATACAAAAAAGGAGCTCAAAATCCTCTAAAATAGGTTGCATAACATAGATCTCACAAGGTACTCATGTAAAAGTATCAAGAAAATATATGGTGATAATGAGTGTCCATATGGATGTAAATCCATCTTACCAAAATGCATGGGTAGTCAACCACTACAACTACTAAGTCAAACTAGGAACCAATGCTTTGTACAAGGCTCAATAAAATGAAACATTGATATCAAATAAAAGGGTTAAAAACATCTTAGGAACCATTAAGCACCCACCCCCCACAATGTTGAACTAGATGGAACATGGTGATAACAATGTATGTCTCTCATGAGGTGATGGAAAAATGTTAAATCATGCGAGGAAAAAAATGAAAATAGGAGAGGACACAAATAGGTCCAAAGTGGTGTACAAATTGACCAACTTCCTTTGAAGTGCTCCAACAATATTCTTGTGAGGTTGTCTAGCCCTTGTATGATAAAAATTATCACTAGGTGCTTTAGAAAAGGTGGGATCCATAAGACTGCAAAGTGAGATAATATACATGGTTGTGTATAAGATGATGATAAAAATCAAGTAATCAATTAACTTGAGGTATCTAAGCTTACAAAAACATGATAGGATCATCTGAGGAGCAGCCATTTGACTAATTGATTATGTTACTTTCACTAATTGCCAATCCAAGATGTCTATTTAGAAAGGTGTTGGCACTGTATATGCAACACTAGTTTCTTTCTAAGGTTGAGGTTCTTAAATTTTGCATATAGGGAAACATACTTGTAGAAATTAAATTACAAGAAAGTAATTTGCATGAAAGTAAAGTGTTGGAAAGGAAAGTACAAGAAAATAAATTGTAATAATTGAAATTTATATCTATCTTGGAAGTTTATCACATGAAATTTCAATATACAAACTAAATTGAAATATATAAATATAATTAAAATTACACGCTTACATAAATGAAATGAAATGTAAATCACACACAAAATAAACTACCTAATGAATGGGAAATAAAATTACCAAATTCATGCGAGTGGGCTTTACCTCAGTTGGACTGGAGCTTGAATCACATATTTGTTTAAGACAAGATTAAATCAAAGAAAAATATTTATTCATCTAAATGGAATTGCTACATATACATTACAATATGATCTGAAATTGATTACAATACTCTATTCTATCTTGAATTCCAGATTATTGATTAGTGACTAACTTTTCACTTGTAGCTTGCAGCTTCTCTCTTAAGTAGAGAAGGGAACACTTTTTTTATATCTAAAAAATATATAATTTATAAACATAATATGTGGTTATTCCTATAATATAACAATTTAAATAATAATACTAAGATAACATTAATAATATATGATGTTGCAACTAATAATCATGGATAGCATAAAATAGAAATCAATTTATTCCATTATTACAATAGTCTTAGAGGTGTGCCCAATGGAGGAAGAATGATAGTGAGGCATTACAAATATTGAATTTTATTTTTCTTGATTATAGGAATCATCATATCCTTTAGACCATGGAAGAAATTCACATCAGACCATCAACAAGTAGTCACAATCACCACATGATGTTAGTAGTCGATGTTATAGGTTAGCTCCTATTATTATGGGTTATCTTCCAATTGCTACAAGATAGCCACGTAGTTGTTATGGGTTGGATAATAGTTTATATGTGTTTGCTAACAACTTCTATGTGTTGAATAGTAGTTGGTATGGGTTGCACCTAGTTGTTATGGGTCATGTCCAATATCTGTTATAGGTTGCCAACAGCTTGATAGAATCCTTTCCTGATAGTGTGAACCTATTGAAAGAACCATATCATATATTCTTCAATTTCTATTAGTACTAACATAAACATTCAAGCCATTAAATCACACTAGTTTATGTAAAGATTACTAGTTTTAACCAAAACAATGTGCATATACATTATTCATATAATGTGTGCATATATCATAATAATGTGAGATAAAAGGGTGGATGGAAACATAAGGAGGTGTTTTTAGTAAAAACAAGTAGTCAAATTAGGGGCATTTATGGACCTTATCATACCCCCCAACTTAATTATTTGCATGTCCTTGTGCAAAAGATATGAAATTATTTTTTGTCAAAATGAGAAATGAAATGCGTAGAAATAATTTTTAGATCACAAAGTGATATATCTCTAATAATCCCTTTGTGTAGATATCCTTATCCTTGTATATTAAAAAAAAAACTTCATTTTCTCTTGTTTTTCAATATGTTATGACGTTTGTAGCCATGAATTTGAAAAACAATCTATCTCTCCATAAAAATTGTATGTTGTCCTACAGGTTGTATTAGAATGAGAAATGAAGTGTTTAAAAATTCTTTAGTTATTTCAACAAATTTTTGAAACATGGTTAATTGAAACATGGTTAACTGCTTCCACTGATCATTCATTCTTTTTAGTTGTGGGTACTATGTTTTGAGATCTAGCCTTTGCAGATTGCTTTGTCTCTGTATAAGCAATCAACTTGTTTTTCATTTTCAACACACTCTCAATGAAATATCCCAATAAATCATTATCAAATATGGCTACATACTGATAGAAAATATTTTATCTCCACAAAACTAAAAATATGAACTTTGTTTGAAAGAACCTATATAATTTTGCCTATGTAAATCCTTTCATCTTTTAAGAACTTGATGGATGTTTTCATTTTTATTATCATAGAAAATTACTATATGAGCAATACAAATGCTTGAAATAATGATACCTATAATGATAATATGTGAGGAATATGCAATTGGAATATCTTAAGTCTCACCTTCAAGAAATAAGGGCATATTTTTTGTTTATATTACCTTCTTATGATTCAATAGTGGTGAATGGAAATATTGAAAATCACAACAAAATAAAGTGAACAAAACAAGAAATTTTTTAATCATATTTAGTTGGAAATGATGTTTTCTTTTATTAAAAATTAAAAAAAACTATATGTGTTTTCATCATGACATGAGGCAACCCTTTTAATCATCTATATAAAACAACAAGCTAAAATCATTGCTACATGTATGTTAAAATGGTGGTTACATATGTGTACAACAATGGTTACAGGTATCTAAAAAAATTAGGCAAGTATGAGAGCTCTTACAAAAAGGTTTAGATTTATTAAACACTTGCATTCTTACTTGATTTTATCTAGATTTGCATAGGTTCTAATGGTTGGTGGAGAATACATCCTTATCATGATTTTGTCATAATGATTTACATATATTTTTTAACATCGGTACAAGTGACATGAGTTTCGAGTATATCCATGTTAGAGGTTATAGGTTTCACCCTAGCTGAGAAAAGGATTATTTAGGTCCTCTTGCTCAAACCTAGTCCAACATGGGAATGACCCTAGGTTGTGGGTCACCTAATATTGGGTCAAACGTCTAGATTTTTTAATGAGGCTAGCTCCTCAGATTGTTCATTATAGTGGTCACCTAAGACTTAAATAGGTTGGGATGAAAAGAGAGAAGGGATTGCATGAATGAAAACCTACTCTAAGTGTGGTGATGCACGATGGATTCATTGTATCCACTCATAGGCTTGAACTCTTGACACACTAATGGACTATGAATGGACTTAACATAGTGCTTACAATGGTTTCCAAGCAAAAGTGATTCACATAGAGGTCAATTTGATTGACTTAGGCTGGAGGGCAATGAGGTTAAGGCCTAATTAAAGGCACTTACAATCATCAGTCCACTCTATACCTGAGACATCAACATTATGACACACTAGATGACTATTAAGGAAAGCTTGTTAGCACTTAGGTTGAACTTGGACCTGCAAAGGTAAGATTAAACCATTGTTGCATATCAAATAAATACAAAACTCTAATCACATATTAGTAAACAAATGCAAGTGTCTTTCTCATTAATCTAAGAGGTGCACGAGTACAAATTTTGGCAAAGTCTAGTCATACCAACTCCTGAGGGATTGCTTCTAAGGCTCATAAGCTTGTATTTATAGCAAAAAGGGATGAGAGAGATGGGGGAATGCATGGAAGAGTGGAGAAGGGTTCATAATTATCGAGATCACATTTTCCTTGACCTCCTAATTATATTAAGACCGCTGTAGGAAGCAACCACCCTGTCACATGAATCCTTCTCAAGCTTCTCTGCATTAATGCCTTTCACTATAAGGACAAGATCCTCTTATTCATGTAGCTGATGTAACTAGGATCATTTTTGCCACCCTATTGAAGTATTTGAGCTTAGGTCAACTATAGATGAAAAATAATCAACCTATTAGTTTTCATATAGTCAAAATTACAATGAAGATCCATAGGTTGTTTGATCTCATTTCAACAACTAGTTGCCCATCTTGGATCTATATTAGGCCTAAAAAAACCTATTTATGCCTTTGAGCTTTAATGGCAACATTAACCCTTTATAACATTGATTTGGTTCAACCTTGACCGTGTTTGATTTCCATTTGAGCCCCTAGATTTTGACTTTTAATTTTGACCATCCATCTCAATCTGGGCTCCTCATATTGTGCCAACTATCAGCCCTTCATTCATCCCATAGGATCCTGCTATCAACTCTTTGACTTCTTGACCTCATGTGGATCGTAGATCTTCCTTGTATGGATGAACATGAGCCATATATCTTTTGCTAGTTTAACATGTTTGAGACACTTGTCATCTGCACATTTGCTCTTAAGATTCGCTAACCTTTTAACCCATCACTCACTATTAGATCTATTTTGTATGATGGATCATGCACCATTGATCTATTTGGGCCCACTGGTCTTGTTAGTTGATGTGCACCATTGGATCTCTAATTAGGTACCCTAGATCTTGACACTTGTCAGCTCCATGCTCATGATGACCTTTTGACTTGATGCTCATTATTGATCTTCGATGCACATTATTAGATTTTAGGACCCACTAACATCTGTCAGATCACCACTCATCATTAGATTTGATCTTATCCCCCAAGATTTGTATACTTGTAATCTACATGTTCATCCTTGGAACATTTTATTTCAAATGTCTATTTATTGTAGCTTAAACTCGATGTTCATGCGCCCGTCCCAAACTACAAGTTCATTTTTAAAGGCTTGTATTTTGAGATAGATAGCTCGTCAAGACACAAAATTTATAGGGGATGATCTAGGAATGAAATACATCATATCCCTATAATCTTTTAGTTTTGGTTGATTCTGTATGTGCACTTATGAAATGCACAATCGAGTTGATTTGTTCATCCCTACATGATGTTTTCATGATGGTCTAGCTTCTCAAGGCTTGTGTTAGTAATTTTCCTCTTGAATAAGGACATTATGAGACATTAGGGCAATCTAAGGCAAAGGTAATCAACATGATTTAAATGACAAGGGTTGATATTTGGCTTGTGAGGCCAAAAATGTCAACATTTCTGGTGACTTAAATGGGAAGCATGCCTGTTATGCTTGAGAACCTAGACACTTACATGACTTCTTGGGAAAATTGAGACAATGGAGAATAGAACATTGGTTGCTATCAACCTCTTGAAAAAGACAACACCCAGTAAATCAAGAAAGGAAAAAATATAAATAGCAAAACTAACCCAAACAGAGCAAGAACAAACAACTAGGTGTTGTTCCCAAAGTCTGTCACTCATTTTTGGGACAACACATGAACTATTTTTGGTTTTACAAGCCAAAACTTCTCTCTTCCCTTCTCAAAATTTGTTTTGAGCCTTCAAATTCTCTATTTTTTAAACTTTTTCAGCTAAGGGACTCTGCAGATACATTTTTACAGACTTTGCAGGCAGAAATCTATAGACTCTGCAGGCAGAGTTCTACGAACTCAAAACTACTGACTTCATAGGTTCATTTCTACGGACTCTGTAGGAAAGAATCTATGGAATTTGCAGGAAGGAATCTATGGACTCTATAGAAAGGAATCTATGGACTCTGTAAGAAGGAATCTATGGACTCTACAAGAAGGAATCTATGGATTCTGCAGGCAGAGTTCTACAGACTCAAATCTACGAACTCAAAACTACGGACTTTACATGTTAGTTTCCGGTTTCTACGAACTGGGTTCTACAGACTCTAAAGATACATTTCTATGGACTCTGCAATTTCATTTCTACGAACTCTGTAGGAAAGGAATGAGCTCTTGACACTTAGGCATTTTCAATCAGTCGATTCAATTTCAAAAGCCTGAAGGACAAGTGCCCTTGCGGAGGGCACTTCGAAGCCAAAAGGACCCTTGCAACTTGTTTGAAAGGCAACCTTGGAGGTCAAACAACCCTTTCAGAGGGTAGACAAGGATCAAATGGACCATTTCAAAGGCTAAAAGGAGCAAAGTAATTCCTTCGAAAGGATTTTCTATGGCAAAAATGCTAAGGCATTCTTTCGGACTTTTGTCTGAAGGAATAAGCCCGACATAAAGCGAAAGCAAGCGGGAAAGAAATGCAAGGGAAGATTTCTTTTGGACAAAATATCTGAAGGAATTTCTTTAAACATTTTATCCAAAGGAATTGGAGCCCAAAGGCCAACCGGTGAAACCCGAAGACCACCCGAAGGACCCTGAAGGGTAGGTACCCTTGCGGGGGACTCTCGCCAAGCAAAATAGACCTTTCTCAAGACCCCGAAGGGCAGGTCCCCTCCAGGAAGGATCAAACAACAAATCCGAAGGAATTGCCAAGGAGGATGATGGGCCTGAAGATGTCAAAGTTGAGCATCGTGAATTAGCTGTTGTGATTCAGACATCCGGCGAAGTCCCTGCAGACGTCAAATTCACGACAATGAAATAGCCATTAATCTTTAAAGGCTTGAGTGCAGACTCGAATGCATTCAAAGGCCAAAACGCTAAAGGGAAGAATCACTGAGAGAAGGAACTGAAAGGGCTGACAAAGTTGAGAATATAGCCTCGAGAGCTCAGATTCTAGGAAAAGACAAAACCAGGAAGAGACAAAGAGGGAAATATCTATGCAGTAGTTATTCCAGTGGCTAGAACAGTTTGTAAAGTAGATTTTCGAGCTTGCAAAAATTGAAGGCACACCCTGTTTATCTCCCTTGGAGTAAAGGCAAAATGGACAGCTATGTAGACATCAAGTGACAAACCAGATGACCCAGACCCAGGAGGAGACATTTGAGATAACTTGGCATGTCACAGTTAAGGCAACTACCCTATTTCTTAGCATGGTCCTTTGACAAAACTAGAGATGCATTCAAAGCATTGAATGCAACATGGTCACTCCATGGAAAAAAATGCCAAGCCTTCCTTGGTTCCTATACATTGTAATCTCTTGTCTTAGGCAAGAAAGATTTTCCATTATAGAAGTGAAACTCTGCCCAAATTGAGAGGCAATTACTGAGACTTTGAGCTCAGATTGCCCTTCATATTTCTTTGTTTAAATCAAAAAGCAAGTTACTTTCAAACTTTGTGCTGTTATAGCTTGTGTCATTCTAGGAGATTGTTCTTATGTCTGTTTCTTGAATATATTCTTGTTTATTCAATTTAAAAAGCATAACTAGTGGAAGTAATCAGGAAGGTGTCCTAAAGCCAATTGTGGAGAGACTTTGTGTTATCTACAACTGCATTTATTGTGTTTGTCTATTTTTTATTTTTGTGTAAAGGACCCTGGGATGACTTTGTGCCCTCATTGTCCTTCGTATTTCACTCTTGCGCAGTCGAAGTGGAGACTTTATGCTACATCTCAGTCTGCTGGTTACTACGTCTCTTTGTTACCAATTACTTGTCACTACTTGAAAGAACTGCTATTTCTTGAAAGATCACTTTTGAAAGAAGAGAAGTGCCTTCAGTGTTTTCACCAAGATTTTTTCCTTTGTTTGTGAACATCATCTCTAAAAAAAGAGAGATGGATGGTGTTATCCTACCCCTAAGTGTTATTTTTTGCATATATATATAGTATATAGCCTCCTTCTATTTATAGGGAACCTCCCCTTGATGAGAGGAGAGATTTGTCCCCTTTTGATGTGGTAAACCTACACATTTGGCTGATTGATCTCCTTATGTTGTGGTTGAAGAGACCTATTTTGCTTATCAGTTAGCTATTGACAAAATATTCACCCAACAATTTTTGGCAACTCTGTTGGGGATCGACGAGCAGTTCTAGTCCTTTTCCTGTCTATTCAAATCAGAGCTTTTCATATCACTGGGGAACAACGTGAAGTAGGAAAGAACACTACCAGCTTCACACCAATAGTTTTTGGTGACTCCGCTAGAGAATGAACAAGTAGTTTCTACCCTTATCCATTATATACTGTAGCGACTTTGGTCTGTGTCTTACCCATTATTATTATAGCCTTACCACTTTTCTTCAGCACCATGCCAATAGTTTTTGGTGACTCCACTGGAGATGAACACGTAGTTTGAAGCCTCAAGCTTCAAGATGAAATAGGACCAATTTTTTTCCATTTTTGTTCTACAATCTGATAACTCCACGTTATACCAAAAGCTAGAGAGTTCAAGGTGTTGTTGACCCTGTCTTTGAGTTGGTGTAGCAAGGAAATTTTGATTTGTTTCCTCCATAACTTCAAGTTCAACGATCCAGGAGTGTTCATCCTACCCGTACTAGGTCACCGACACAAGGTAGAGCTTCCTTTTCTTCTGTTAGTAGAACTTTGCCCATACATACTCCACCCAGATTTGTTATCCCCCTTTTCTGTAATCAAATCATGGCAGCTCAAGGCCCCTGGGGTAACTCTTTTGGTTTGCTCAATCTTACTCCACCTCTACATGAGCTTCAACGTAGTTTAAGGAAGAATTTACCCAAATTCTTTGGTGATGAAAAAGTTCATCCTGATGAACATATTACAGCCTTCAGCATAGCCTGTGATGTGATAGGTGTGGAATATGAAGACATAGTAGTCAGGCTATTCATGGAGATACTAAGGCGCTGCTGCAGACTGGTTCTACCATCTACAAGCTCGATCAGTGACTGATTAGGACACACTCAAAGCTAAATTTGAAGCTAGGTTTAAGCCTACAGAAGATGCACATGCCTTATTGGCCTAGCCCACACAAATGAAGGAACCTCATGAACCTATGAGAGATTTCATTGCCAAGTTTGACAAGCTGAGGAACTAGATTCCTACCATTGCTCAGTCAACACCTGAGAACCTTAAATGCTTCTTCATCAACTCAAAGCTACCTAAAGTGAGTTTTCTATTGAGACGGGCTGGTCACATAAACCTTGTTGTTGCCTAGGATTTGGCTACTGAGGTAGAAGATGACCTTATCTTGGTAGGAAAGATAAGGAGAGATCCTAACAAAGGTAAATCCTTTTCATCTTTTGAATACTCACCTACGGCCACCACTAATCCCATGGTGTAGAAGCTGGCAAACAAATTGCTAGCTCTTAAAAAATAAATGGCGCAAGGAATGTCATCTACGCCTTCATACAAAGACGTATCAAGGAGGGCGTTCCCAAATCAGTCATACCAAGGCAATGCTATCAAGAATCAAGGGCAAACAAATCGTCTCCCTCCCCCTCAGAGGAATAACCTTGCCATTGAAGCACCTCCAACCAATTCAACAGTTGGATATCTTGAAGCAGAATCAAATTTCTCCTTCCCGCCTGAATTGAACCTAGAAGATGATGTTAATCTCTTCACAGAAGAAGAAGAAGAATTAGTTGGTGACTCTAACATTAGTTTCTTGAATTACCAGGATGAACCCAAAAGTGAAGGTAAAGCAGATGAGGGATCATATGTTGTGTTTACCCGATCCAATAATTAATTAACCCAATAAAATGATAAAGAGAAGATAGAGGAGTGACCTCAACCAGTAATTTCAATTGCTAAACGGAGAACCACTCTGCCTTTCCAGCCAAATGACCTGGTGATTGCAAAAAAAGTAAGTACATCGAACATCCCTACACCTTCTACTTATAATTTGCAGACCAGTCCTCCCCCTCCCAAAACTAAAAGGATGAACTCCCATCCCCTATTCCTAGTTCATTTCAGACATTTGACATAATTGACCATATAAAGAAAACCAAAATTCAAATGTCTAAATTTGAATTCCTACAATCTAACCCTGATCAATTAGATAAGTTGGTTCAATGTGTAAAGAACCAAACTGTCCCTACAAGACAAGATGCTAAGAAGGTAATTCATGATCCCCCAAATAACATGTTTATCCCAAACAACCATGTCATTACTCCTCCTTCTGCTCCTAGGAAAATAAAGCCTTTCTATGTTTCCCTGTTGATAAACAGTCACAAGCTAAGGAATTGCATCATTGATTCTAGAGCTTCAGACAATGTTATACCTGCCAAAGTGGTAGAATCTCTTGGTCTCACACTGACCAAGACATTTGGGAGATGTTTCTCCATGGAGAACAAATAAGTGCCACTACTGGGACAAATTAAGGATGCCCAATTTGCATTTGCAGTCTTCCCAGACAAAAGAATCAAGATGACTGTTCTGGTAGCCGACATCCCAACTTCATACGACATCCTTCTTGGCCAAAATTTCTGCAAGGATGTTGGTGGTGAGTTGAGCATGGACTTGTCTGAGGCAAGGATCCCTGTCAAAGGCATCATGAAGAGGCTACTCCCTGAGAAGGAAGCAAAATACGTGGTTACTCAAACATCAGCTCCTAAAGCTCAAATTTTGTTTGAGTCTTCAGGCACGGGCAATTATTTTTTGACCACAGAGGATGTTCATGTTTCATCTGATGAAATTTCTAAAAATGACAGTCTAAAAATTGGCTCAGACGAAACAACAAAAGAATTAATGGAGCACAGTGTAAGTGTAGAAAAATCTCCCCTCCAAACGAAAAAGAATCTAAGGAAAAATTAGTGTCTGAGGAGGTATAGATTCTGGAATTCGATGGCAACTGCTCCTCTACCAGTTCAAGAGCTGGGATTGTGTTGATATCTCCTCAAAGAGGTATCTTTCCTTCTTCATACAAGTTGTAGTTTAGCAACACCAACAACATAGTTGAGTATGAATCTTTATTGCTTGGATTGAAGGCTGCTCGAAACAAAGGCATCAAGCTCCTTCATGCCAAAGGAGATGCTGAACTAGTGGTTTGTCGGGTGAGGAACCTGTATCAAACTAAGAATGAGAGATTGTGCCATTACCACAATCTATTCTAGGATCACATTGAAAGCTTTGATGCTTTCAGCATCTCTGCCATACCCAGAGAATTCAATGACCAAGCTGATGCACTGGCTATTTTAGTAACTCTATTGGTTCCTCACCCTGACTTTAAAAGAGATAGGTACACCATTGTGCTAGTTTTTTGACCAAGTGTACCTGATAATGCCAGTAATTGGTAGGTGTTTAACAATGACAACTAAATCATTGCCTTCTTAGAACAAAAAGATAGCTTTGCACAGTTGCACTTCGAAGGCAATAAATCTCAGAAGCTTGAACTAGCCCCTGAATCAAGTGCGGATGCAAGTGATGAATTCTTGCAACTGAAAGGGAATAAAATTCCCAAAGGCCTGGTTTCCCTTGAGAAGCTATTTAACAAGCATGACAGATTCATC
Source organism: Torreya grandis (assembly GCA_037957365.1). NCBI lineage: Eukaryota > Viridiplantae > Streptophyta > Pinopsida > Cupressales > Taxaceae > Torreya > Torreya grandis. The sequence continues at coordinate 2,004,711 of JARHVA010001714.1, forward strand.
AAACATCAAGAAATGGATTTAAGCTCCTCCCATGAGTTTGATCAAATAAATTTGGGTACCAAGGAAGATCCCAAGATGGTGAACATTGGAAAATGCTACACTCCTGAGGAGAAGTTCAAGTTTATTGCTCTGCTCTGCTAGTATATAGATGTCCTCGCATACTCTTATGATGATCTAAAGTCACTCAGGCTTGAAGAAATTTGCCATGACATTCCTCTCAAAAGTGATTCAATGCCTTATAAGCAAAAATCTAGACTTATAATCTGAAGATATTAGGTACTATTCTGTCTGAAATATAGAAAATGCTGAATGCTAGGATAATTTTCTCAATCCATCATTCCACATGGATTACAAACATAGTACCTATAAGAAAGAAGAATGGTGAAATTCACCTTTGTATGGATTTCAGGAACTTGAATTAGTCATCTTTAAAGGATAACTATCCTTTGCCCATCATGGATCAAATCCTTTAGACGGTGACTAGTTCAAAAATGTTATCAATGCTAGATGGCTTCTCAGGATACAATCAAGTCGAAGTTGGTGAAGCTGACCAACATAAGATTGCCTTCACCACACCTTGGGGCACCTTCACCTATAGAAGAATGCCATTTGGCCTGATAAATGCTGGCACCACTTTTTAGAGAGCAATGGACTTTGCTTTCAAAGATGAAATGGGTAAGTTTATTATGGTGTACCTGGATGATTTAACAGTCTTTTCTAAGCATCACTTGGATCATGTGTGCCATTTGCAACAAGTGTTGGAACGTTGCCGCTAGAATGGCATTTCTTTGAATCCCAAGAAGTCTATTTTTGGGGTAACAAAAGGGAAACTTCTCAGGCACATTGTATCTCGAGAAGGCATAACAATTGACTCAAAAAGAGTCAAATCCATCCAAGAACTTACCCTGCCTATAAGTAAAACTACAGTTCACTCTTTCTTTGGAAAGGTGAACTTTTTACAAAGGTTCATCCCCAAATTTGCTGAGAAGACTCGTCATATTGTGGATATGATGAAAGGAAAGGCCACTTTCAGCTAGACTTAAGAAGGTAAATTAGCATTTCAAGACATCAAGATAGCCATTTCCCATGCCCCAATTCTAGTTTGTCCAGACTATAACAAGAATTTCATCATGTATAGTTATGCTTCTGAACACACGCTTTCAACAATTATAGTTCAGCAGAATGAAGAAGGTATGGAATCTCCCATATCCTTTATGAGCTGTCCTCTTAAAGTTCATGAGTTGAAGTATTCAAACATGGAGAAGCATGCTTATGCAGTGGTAAAGGTAGTAAAACATTTCCATTTTTATATCCTTAATTCATGTGTTACTACCCTGGTTCCTGATACTACTGTTAAATCCATACTAACTCAGCAGGAGTTTGGAATCAAAAGAGGGAATTGGATTGCTAAAATCTAGGAGTTTGATCTAGTCATCAAACTAATGAAGCTGGTGCATGGAAAGGGCCTATGCCAATTTATTGCTGAAAATAGACTAGAAGAAACAAAGCATGAAGAAGCAGAAGTGGAAGACACACCAACAATCCTTTTTATCTCCACCACGAATGAGTGGTATTCAAGTATTACTCATTTCCTTACTTATGGTGAGTGTCATTCTCACCTGTCTTGTAAAAAAAGGAGGACTATCAAGTTGAAAGCTGCTAACTTTGTCTTGTGGGACAACAACCTGTATAAGAGGAGCCTTGATAGAGTTTTTCTTCGCTGCGTGGATAAAGAGCAGCTGAACCAAATTTTGAAATTCTTTCACAATTTGGCCTATGGAGGACATTTTTTTGCTCTTGTGACTGCCCATAATATTTTGTGAGCCAGGTATTACTGGCCAACTCTCTTTCAAGATGTATACAAATGGGTAAGAAGGTGTGAACTATGCCAACAGTTCATTGGAAGACCCAAGATAGCTACTCTGTCTCTCAAGCTGATGGTGTTAGAAGAGCCATTTCAGCAATAGGGAATCAATTTCATTGGCGCTGTAAACCCATCTTCAAGTGCTGGACATGATTATGTCCTCACAGCCATAGATTACTTCACCAAATGGGTGGAAGCAATTCCAACCAAGCATGCTACTTCAGAAGTATTATGCAATTTCTTCAAGGAAAACATCATTTCTAGGTTTGGGGTCCCAACCAAGATTGTCACTGACAACGTAACTTGTTTATCTTCCTAAGAGATTACTCAATTCTACTTTTACTATGGGATTACCCTCTCCCACTCTTCTGATTACTTTATACAAGTGAATGGCCAAGCTGAATCAAGCAACAAGAACCTGGTGACCATCATCAGGAATCTGGTGGATGACAACCAATGACCATGGCATAAAGCATTGGTTGATGCTTTGTGGGTAGACAAGATCACACCTAAGAGGGCAATTGGTATGTCACCTTTCCAACTTCTTTATGGTCTCAATGTTGAGATACCAATCACCCTAAAACTGCCAGCTTTGAAATTGGCTAGGGCAGTTGAGGATCAAACTTATGAAAGCTCCATTGATAAGAGGATCATGTGCTTGACTGAACTGGATGAGCAGTGAACTATGGTGGTGGATCGAATTACTGCACATCAAAGTCTAGTGAAGAAGCTCTTCAACCAAAAAGCAAAGAACCATGATTTCCATAATGGAGATCAAGTCCTGTTGTGGGACAAGAGAAGAAAACCAAAGGGAATGCATGGGAAATTTGATTCCCTTTGGAGAGGCCCATTTACTATTCATCAACTGCATGGTAAAAATAGTTTTCTGTTGAAGTATCACGATGGCACGCCCTTTTCTCTGCCTCACAATGGGCACCATCTGAAGCACTTCAATTCTTGAAGTATTAGATAAGTTCACCTATACATATGTATATTTTTATAGTCTTTAATTCTATTTTATGCTTTTTGTTGATCATTTTCATTTTTGGCACCTTTCTTTTTGGTTGGCACGACTCCATAGCCCAATGGCACACTTCAAAACATTGGAGATTCTGGTTTCTACTTCTTTTAGCTACTTTAAAATTTCAACTGAAGGAAGTTCCCCAACTGAAGCTAGCTATTGTTCCCAAAGTCTGTCACTCATTTTTGAGACAACACATGAACTATTTTTGGTCTTACAAGCCAAAAATTCTCTCTTCCCTTCTCAAAAATTGTTTTGAGCCTTCAAATTCTCTATTTTAAAAACTTTTTCAAATAAGGGACTCTGCAGATACATTTATACAAACTCTGCAGGCAGAAATCTACGAACTCTGCAGGCAGAGTTCTATGGACTCAAATCTATGGACTCAAAACTACAGACTTCATAGGTTCATTTCTATAGATTCTATAGGAAGGAATCTATGGACTCTGTAGGAAGGAATCTACAGACTCTATAGGAAGGAATCTATAGACTTTGAAGACAGAGTTCTATAGACTCAAAACTATGGACTCTACAGGTTAGTTTTTGGTTCTATGGATTGGGTTCTACGGACTCTGTAGATACATTTCTACAGACTCTGCAGGTTCATTTCTATGAACTCTTTAGGAAAGAAATGAGCTCTCGACACTTAGGCATTTTCAATCAGTCGGTTCAATTTCAAAACCCTGAAGGATAAGTGCCCTTGCGGAGGGCACTTCGAAGCAAAAAGGACCCTTGCAACTTTTCTGAAAGGCAACCTTGGAGGTCAAATAACCCTTTCAAAGGGTAGGCAAGGATCAAATGGACCATTTCAAAGGCCAAAAAGAGAAAAGGAATTCCTTCAGAAGGATTTTCCATGGCAAAAATGCTAAGGCATTCCTTCAGACTTTTGTCTGAAGGAATAAGCCCGATCGAAAGGTCGACAAAAAGTGAAAGCAAGCGAGAAAGAAACGCGAGGGAAGATTTTATTTGGACAAAATGTCTGAAGGAATTAGAGCCCAAAGGAATTGGAGCCCGAAGGCCACCCGGTGAAACCCGAAGACCAATCAAAGGACCCCGAAGGGTAGGTACCCTTGTGGGGGACTGTCACCAAGCAAAATAGACCTTTCTCAAGACCCTAAAGGGTAGGTCACCTCCGAGAAGGATCAAACAACAAAGCTAAAGGAATTGCCAAGGAGGATGATAGGCCTGAAGACGTCAAAGTTGATAATCATGAACTAGCTGTTGAGATCCAGACATCTGATGACGTCCCCGTAGATGTCAAATTCATGGTAATGAAATAGTCGTTGATCTTTAAAGGCTTGAGAGCAGACCCGAATGCATTCAAAGGCCAAAATGCCAAAGGGAAGAACTATTTTGAGGAGTTGAAAGGGCCAACAAAGTTGAGAATATAGCCTCGAGAGCTCAGATTCTAGGAAAAGACAAAACCAAGAAGAGACAAAGAGGGAAATATCAATGCAATAGTTATTCCAATAGCTGAAACAATTTGCAAAGTAGATTTTAAAGCTTGTAAACATCGAAGGTGTACCCTATTTGTCTCCCTTGGAATAAAGGCAAAATGGATAGCTACGCAGACATAAAGTGACAAACCAGATGACCCAGACCCAGGGGAGACATTTGAGATGACTTAGCATGCCACAGTCAAGGCAGTCGCCCTATTTTTTAGCATGGTCCTTTGACAAAAATGTTAAGTTATGGAGCTAAAAGCTTCACTATTATGCAAATGGTGGAGGTTGCTGAGTGTCAAAGTAATCGACGTCGGTCAAGCCAACTGACATCGGTCATATTTAGTGTACACAGTAACTGACATCAGTTAGGGGTCGACCAACATTGGTCAGACAAGAACCAACGTCGATCACCTGTGTGTTTTCAGAACTGGTCTAATTTTAGATGGACATTTAGTTTGCATGTAAAGACTAATTTTAGTCTTGAGTTTGCGTTTCTAATTATTGTTTATTTTGGGATCTATTTAAGAGATCCATGGGGTTGTATTGTAATCAAGGACTAAGAAGGATTAGATCCTCAACTTGAAGGCAAGAACAACAATTGGGTTGGTTGTCTCAAGGGGTGTAAGATCAGTTGATTTGCAGGTAGCAAGATTAGGGAGATCTACATGGTAAACAAGGTCAGTTGATCTGTAGGGTGTGCAAGATCAAGTAGATCTGTAGGTGTGTGTGTGTGCAAGGTCAGTTAGATTTACGGGGTAGCAAGATCAAGGAGATCTGCAACACAACAAAGAGCAAGATTAGTTAGATATGCAAAGGTGAAAGATCAAGGAGAACTGTTGTTAGGTGGACTGGAAGTAGGCAACAACAACCATTGGGTTGATTATCACTGACTGGTGGAGGAAACAACTCGGTTATTGAGTTGTGATTGTAATTGATTGAGAGAGAGAACTCTTGAGGGAGAATTACTGTATGCCCAAGAGGTGTGGGAAGAGTGAGATTTCTTCATTGTATTTCCTTCTAGAAGAGTGTTAATACAGATTGTATTATTTCTCGTATCTCATATTCTTTGATATTTCTGAATTCTAGTTACATATTACTTCTGGTTTAATTCTGTGTTTAGTTGCTTATACAAAGGTAGTAAATTGTACTCTAAGGAGAGGATCCTGACAGCTGATATCAGAGCTATGTGTTCTAGATCCTGACAAGTGGTATCAGAGCCTGGTTCGGAGCAGGTTAGTGTTTGTTGATTATAGGTCACTCACAGGGGTTTCTATTTGAGTGGGAGTAAAACAATGGTAGAAGAAAGTACACTAAGAATGGAGAAATTCAATGGCAAGAATTATCAATTATGGAGGATGCAGATAGAAGATTATCTGTATCAAAAAGATCTGTACTTACCGTTGGGTGGGGTTGCATGCAAGCCCACATATATGAAAGATGAAGAATGGAATGTTCTTGATCAGAAGGCTCTGGGATCTATAAGGTTGAGCCTGGCATCGTCTTTGATTTTCAACTTATCACAGGCAAAGACAACGGTAGAGTTAATAGAATCTTTGGCAAATTTATATGAAAAACCCTCAACTTTGAATAAGGTATTTCTTATGAAGCAATTATTTAATTTGCAAATGCAGGTAGGTGGATCGGTATATATTCATCTTAGTGATTTCCATGGATTAGTAAATCAGTTAATTTCAGTCAATATAGATTTTGATGATAAAATTAAGGCTCTCTTAATCTTATGCTCTTTACATGAAAGTTGGAACAGTTTGGTAATGGCAGTTAGTAATACTGCGTCTGCTTCAAATATCTTAAAAGTTGATGATGTTGTTAGTGTAATATTGAATGAAAAAATTTGCAGGAAAAGCATAGTAGAAACATCAGGTAATGCTTTAAGTGTTGAAAGCAGGGGAAAGCAAAGAGAGAAGAGGAAGCAAGGAAAATCAAGGTCAAAGAAAGACAGGAGATCCAAATCCAGAAATGGAGGTATAACCTGCTGGAATTGTAGAAAGAAAGGGCATGTAAAGAAAGATTGTTGGTTGGTAGAAGATCAACATGAAAGAAATAAAGAAGCAAATGATGCAGGTATTTTTGCACAGGATGCTCTTATATGTTCCTTGGATAAAGTAGAATCTTGGGTTTTTGATTCTGGTGCCTCTTTCCATGCAACCCCAAATAAAGATTTTTTCCATGATTATGTCCATGGAGAATTTGGAAAATTTTATTTAGGGGATGGTGAGCTTTGTCAAATGGTTGGCAAAGGGGAAGTGTTGCTGAAATTTCAGAATGGCAACACATAGGTGTTTAAGGATTCATGCATATCCCAGTCCTGAAGCAGAATTTGATTTCTGTAGAAAAGTTGGGTGATGAGGGTTGCACAGTAACTCTCACAGTAGAATCTTGGAAAGTTTCCAAGGGTGCACTTATTTTAGCAAGAGGTAAGAAAGTAGGTACACTTTATCTATCTACTTGTATTACTGATTCTCCTTCTGTTTTATCTACTTCAGATGTAGATGCAAAGATGTGGCTCTGTAGGCTTGGTCACATGAGTGAGAAGGGAATGCATTTTATTAAGTCAAATGTTAAGAACTGGAAAGCCTTGGTTTTCAAGGAGAAGATGATGGACAGAGATCAGCTCAAGAGGCTTAATAATTTTGAGTAGGGTAGTGTTGATTTGGACAAGGTTATGATCCAAAATGAGTTCGCAGGTAAAAATCATCACTCACAGGAAAACACAGTTACCAACATTGGTCAGGTGAGAATTGACATCGATCAGGCAAGAACCGACGTTGGTCTGGTGGAGACCAAAATTGGTGATGTCGGGCAGGTGGAAACTGACGTCAGTCAGGTCAGTCACATGGAACCGACATTGGTCGGGTGTAGACTGAGAGATGACCAGGATCGGTCACTATTAGAATGAAATTTGGGTGGAAAACAAGTTGTCAAGGAGTCTCAAATGCCCATGAGGAGGACTGAAAGGGTAAGTAAGCCTCAAATTCATTATTCCCCTTTTTTATACTACTTGTTTTTCACTAATGGTCGAGAACCAGGAAGTTTAGAAGAGGCAATGCAAGTAGAATCCATGAAATAGTGGGAGCATGGCATGAATGAGGAAATTGATTCCTTGGAAGAGAACCAAACGTGAGATTTGGTAGAGTTGCCAGCCGGAAGGAAAGCACTGAAAGATGAATGGATTCATAGATTAAAGAAAGGAGAGAATAGACAGGTGAGACAGAAGGCCAGGTTATATGGTCTTGAGCAAGCTCCAGGACAGTGGTATTTGAGGTTTGACAGGTTTATGACAAAGCATGGCTTTAGTCAATGTCAATGTGACCATTGTGTTTATTTTACCAGGTTGGATAATGATAGCTACATTATCCTGTTACTGTATGTAGTGTATATGCTTGTTGCAGGGTCATGCATGCAAGGAATTACTGAGCTAAAGGTAAAATTAGCTCAGATATTTTCCATGAGGGATTTAAGAGCAAAACCCTTGGCATGAGTATTTCTAGAGACACAGAAAATCACAGGTTGATTTTGTCTCAAGAGGATTATGTGAATAAGGTAGTGGAGAGGTTCAATTTGGAGGATGCAAAATCGGTAAGCACACCTATGGTTGGACAGTTCAAGCTGAGCTTAGAATAGTGTCTTAAATCACATGATGAGGTTGGGTACATGGTATGTACTAGACCTGAATTTGCCCAAGCAGTGGGAGTTGTCAACAAGTTTATGGCCAATCCAAGGAAGGAGCACTAGAAAGTAGTTCAGTGGATTCTCAAGTATTTGAGAGGGACCAACAACAGGTATTTATGCTATGCAAGGTCAAGCACTTCTCTACATGGGTATGTAGGTTTGGATATGGCAGGTGACTTGGATGGCAGGAGAAGTACCACAGGATATGTGTTCACTATTGGTGGAATGGCAGTTAGCTGGATATCAGAGTTGCAGAAGGTTGTTGCAGTCACGGTGGCTAGCAAGGATAAGAACCTTGCAGATATGTTAACAAAGCTGTAAAAAAAGGAGAAGTTGAATCTTCATTCAACTTTTGTTGGTCTTCAAGATTAAACTTGAAGAGGGATACAAGCCAAAAATAAATTAGAGGATGTACAGGTATAGGTACAGGTGCACCTATTTATCTCCAAGTGGGAGATTGTTAAGTTGTGGAGCTAAAAGCTTCACTATTATGCAAATGGTTGAGGTTGCTAAGTGTCAAAGTAACTGACGTCGATTAGGCCAATCGACATCAGTCATATTCAGTGTACACAGTAACTGACATCGGTTAGGGGTCGGCCGACATCGGTTAGACAGGAATCGATGTCGGTCACCTGTGTGTTTCCAAAATCAGTCTAATTTTAGATGGACAATTAGTTTGCATGTAAAGACTAATTTTAGTCTTGAGTTTGCATTTCTAATTATTGTTTGTTTTGGGATCTATTTAAGAGACCCATGGGGATGTATTGTAATCAATGACTAAGAAGGATTAGATCCTCAACTTGAAGGCAAGAATAATAATTGGGTTGGTTGTCTTAAGGGGTGTAAGATCAGTTGATCTACAAGTAGCAAGATCAGGGAGATCTACATGGTAAGCAAGGTCAGTTGATCTGCAGGGTGTGCAAGATCAAGTAGATCTACGGGTGTGTGTGTGCAAGGTCAGTTAGATCTGTGGGGTAGCAAGATCAAGGAGATATGCAACACAATAAGGAACAAGATCAGTTAGATCTGCAAAGGTGCAAGATCAAAGAGATCTGCTATTAGGTGGACTGAAAGTAGGCAACAATAACCATTGGGTTGATTGTCACTGACTGGTGGAGGGAACAACTCGGTTATTGAGATGTGATTGTAATTGATTAAGAGAGAGAACTCTTGAGGGAGAATTACTGTACGCCCAAGAGGTGTGGGAAGAGTGAGATTTCTTCATTGTATTTCCTTCTGGAAGAGTGTTAATATAGATTGTATTGTTTCTTATATCTCATATTCTGTGCTATTTCTGAAATCTAGTTACATATTACTTCTGGTTTAATTCCGTGTTTAGTTGCTTATACAAAGGTAGTCAATTGTACTCTAAAGAGGATCCTGACAGCTGGTATCAAAGCTGTGTGTTCTAGATCCTGAAAAAAAATGGAGATGCATTGAAAGCATTGAATGCAACATGGGTCACTCCATGGAAAAAAGTGCCAAGCCTTCCTTGGTTGATATACATTATAATCTCTTGTCTTAGGCAAGAGAGATTTTCCATTATAAAAGTGAAACTCTGCCCAAATTGAGAGGCGATTACTGAGACTTTGAGCTCAGATTGTTCTTCATATTTCTTTGTTTGAATCAAAAAGCAAGTTACTTTCAGACTTTGTGCTATTATAGCTTATGTCATTCTAGGAGATTATTCTTATGTCTGTTTCCTGAATGTATTCTTGTTTATTCAATTTAACAAGCAGAACTAGTGAAAGTAATCAGGAAGGTGTCCTGAAGCCAACTGTGGAGAGACTTTGTGCTGTCTACAACTGCCTTTTGTGTGTTTGTTTGTTTTCTGTTTCAATGTAAAGGACCTTGGAATGACTTTATGCCCTCTTTGTCCTTTGTATTTCACTCTTGGGGAGTTGAGGTGGAGGCTTTGTGCTACATCTCAGTCTGCTGGTTACTACGTCCCTTTGTTACCAGTTACTTGTCACTCCCTGAAAGAACTCCTGTTGTTTCTTGAAAGATCACTTCTGAAAGAAGAGAAGTGCCTTCAGTGTTTTCACCAATATTTTCTCCTTTATTTGTGAACATCTTGTCTGAAAAAATAGATATGGATGGTGTTATCCTACTCCTGAGTGTTATTTTCTGCATATATATAGTATATAGCCTCCTTCTATTTACAGGGAACCTCCCCTTGATGAGAAGAGAGATTTGTCCCCTTTTGATGTGGTAAACCTGCACATTTGGCTGACCGATCTCCCTATATTTTGGTTGAAGAGACCTATTTTGCTCATCAGTTAGCTGTTGACAAAATATTCACCCAACACTAGGACAACACTTAGAGGAAAACAAATAGCTAGTTATGTACAAAGGAACCTAACTAACCAGGACAAAGCAAGATCCACCTAATTCAAAAGGAGAATTGTTGAGTTCACCTCCATGATGAGATGGATAATGACATATCACATGTTCCCTTATAAGCATGGCGGTTGAGGAAGTGAGTCTTTTCTTTGCTAATTCCTTTGGCATAGTCATACATGGAATGGTAGGGGTAAAATAACCTCCAATGTAGACATACTCACTTAGTGGATCTCCCTCTTTATCAATATTCAACTAAAATTGGTGTGTCAAAGAGCAATGTCTTATAATGACAATCCTACTAGCATCACTCATCTTAGATCCAAGCTCCATTCCTAAACAATCTGATTGATTAGGTTGTCCACAAAAAAGACCTGTATTACCTTTTAGAAGCATGGCCATGTCTGTAGGCTCACCGAGGCACTAAAATCCCATTATAAAGATCTAAAATAAGTCCATGTCTATAGTGAACTCTTAAGGTGGTGGTACTGAAGGACTGCCCACTCCATGTTCTTTGATTTTCTTGACAAGGTTGCTCTCTTTGGCTATAATCAGACCATAGTCCTCGTGGAGAAGAGTATATCCCACTCCCAAAACTTCAAACAAGTCTTCTAGTGGGCCTTTTGGTTTATTTCTAACCTCTGATTACCCCATAAATTCATCAATTTGATCAACTATTACATCTATTTCCTCATCCTCTACATAAGATGGCAAGGAGTTGATAGCCTCAACCTCTTCATTCTCAACATCAGATGGCAGATCTGCTTCCTCATCCTTGAAGGTATAAATTCTTCTTTCACATTCAATATGGGTACTAATAGCAATCTCCTCTTCATAGACACTCACGTCCTCCTCAACACTTTCCTATTGAAGCTTATTTGAATCAATAATTTCCTCTTCTATTTCCCACATGACACACTCCTCTTCTTGAGTGTGAATGATAGAAATTCAAGATGGATCCACTTCTAATATAAATTAAATTATTTGAGTAGCCTCTCCATAGAAGAAGCTCATGAAAATTGGAACCTCAAACTACTTTACCTCTTCCACCTCCTTTGCTTGATCAGATTGATTAGGCATAATAGGATCTTCATGACAAAGGATAGGCATCACATAATTTTAGTACATAGTGCATGAAGGTTTCCAAGTTTGAGATGGATGGGTTTCATGAGGAATGGTAGGTGGAGTGGGTGAAGGGACAACTATTTCTTGAGGAGGTAGGAAGCTTGGGACTTTGAATGGGATAGGTGTAGGATTTGGTAGTATGGATGGGTCTTGAGTCATAAAAGGAATAGGTGTGAAACTTGGTACCTCTATGGATTACTCTTTAGTGGAGAAAACCATGAAACTAGGGATCTTTGATGGAGTAGATTCCTCTTGATGGGTATAGGTAGGTTTTTGTGCCATTATAGCTTCATTTTCACTTCTCCACAATGCTATCAAGCTCTGTAGCTCTTATTTATGCTTCTTGGTAGTTTGTTGTTCCACAACTAGCTCTTTTTGCTCTTGACAAGTCTCTTGAACTGACTTTTAAGATGGGAAGGCTGGAGGAGGATAAGAATAACTTGAAAAATCTTGATACTTGATTTCTAAGGGAAGAATAGATGGCATATATGGAGGTTGTGGTAGGACACATGCAGGGACATGAGATTGAGATTACTTGTCTAATAGGTCTTGTTTGTGGGCTGATATCTCTTCAATAATAATTTGGCTTATCCTCTTCATTTCCTCTATCTCATCATGAAGATTCAAGTAGTTTTGGAAGGGTGGTTGATCTTGGAATGAGTAAGGCTCAAAAGAATGAGGATGAGATGCATATAGATCATGGTTATAGGACTAGTATGAGCTTTCATAGTGCTGATAAGGCTCTGCACGCTCTCCATATGGTTGATATGGATAATGAGGATCATAATAGGATGTGTATGAATCATCTTAAAATTGCTGATGAGGAGAGGAAAGATATAACTCTTCTCTATAGGTTGCCATAGCCTAGAAAACACAAATATAACTAAAACCATGAACAATAATATGCCTTTTACCTTGAAATAAAGACCAAGGAGTACTTGAAAGTGCTTTTGAGGATGAATGTGATATAGACTTGCTCTAATAGCTAAAATTAGGTCTTACTGAGTGTGTTAGAAACCATTGGATGTTCTAGGTTGCACCTTAGTTGAGAAAAGGATTGTTCAGGTCCTCTTGCTCAAACCTAATCCAACATGGGAATAACCCTAGGTTGTGGGTCACCTAGTCTTGGGTCAAACCTCTAGTATTTTTAATGAGGCTAGCTCCTCAGTTTGTTCATTATAGCAGTTGCCTAAGACCTAAATAGGTTGGGATGAAATGAGAGAAGGGATTGCATGAATGAAAACCTACTCTAAGTGTTGTGATACACCATGAATTCATTGTATCCAACCATAGGCTTGAAGTCTTGACACACTAATGGACTATGAATGGACTTAACATAGTGCCTACAATGGCTTCCAAGCAAAAGTGCTTCTCATAGAGGTTAGTTTGATTGAATTAGGCTTGAGGGAAATGAGGTTAAGGCTTGATTGAAGGCACTTATAATCAGTAGTCCACTTTACACCTGAGACATCAAAATTATGACACACTAGATGACCTACAAGGAAAGTTTGTTAGCACTTAGGTTGAACTTGGACCTACAAAGGGAAGATTAAACCACTGTTACATATCAAAAAAATACCAAACACTAAGCATAGATTAGAAAATAACTGCAAGTGTCATTCTCATTAATCCAAGATGTGCATGAGTACAAATTATGGCAGAGTCTAGTCATACTAGCCCTTAATGGATCATTTATAAGGCTCAAAAGCCTATATTTATAGTAGAAAGGGATGAGAGATATGGAGGGAATGCATGGAAGAGTGGAGAAGTGGTCATAATGATTGAGATCACATCTTCTTCAAGCTCTTAATTGAATTAATGTCATTAGGACTCTATCTAGCATGAAAGGATGGATCATTAAGGTCAAGACCACTGCAGGAGGCAACCACCCCATAGCATGAATCCTTCTCAAGATCCTCTGCATTAATGCTTTTCATCATAAGGATAAGATCCTCATATTCATGCATCTAATAGAGCTATGATCATTTCTACCACCTTATTGTAATATTTGAGCGTGGGTCTACTAGAGATGAAAACCAATCAACCTATTAGTTTTCATATAGTCATAATTACAATAAAGATCCGTAGTTGCCTAATCTCATTTCAACAACTAGCTATCCATATTGGATCTATATTAGGCCTAGAATGATCTATTTCTACCTCTAAGCTTTAATGGTGACATTAGCCCTTTAGAACATTGCTCTAGTTTGACCTTGATCATACTTGATTTCCATTTGATCCCCTAGCTTCAAATTTTAATTTTGATCATCGATCTTGATCTAGGTTCCTCATATTGTGCCAACTGTCAGCCCTTCATTCATCTTGAAGGATCGTAATTTCAACTCTTTGACTTCTTGACCTCACGTACACTATAGATCTCCCTCTATATGAATGAATGTGAGCCATAGATCTTTTGCCAGTTTAACATGCTTGAGACACTTTTCATCCATACATTTGCTCTTAAGATCCACTAACCTTTTAACCCATCATTCATTGTTAGATTTGCTTTCTATGATGGATCATGCACCATTGATCTATTTGGGCCCATTGGTTTTTTTAGTCAATGTACACCATTAGATCTTTGTTCAGGCACTTGAGATATTGACACTTGTCATTTCCATGCTCATGTTGACCTTTTGACTTGATGTTCACTATTGATCTTTGATGCACAATCAAATACACATTATTGGATCTTTGGGACCCATTGACATATGTCAGATCACCACTCACCATTAGATTTGATCTTAGCTCTTGAGATTTGAACACTTGTCATATGTGTGTTCATCCTTATAACATTTGAATTCAAATGACTATTTGCCACAGCTTAAACTTGACATTCACGTGCCCATCCTAGATTGCAAGTTCATTTTGAAAGGCTTATATCTCAAGATAGATAACTCATCAAGACACAAAATTTGTATGGGATGATTTAGGCATGAAATACATCATGTGCCTGCAATCTTTTGGCTTTGGTTGATTCCACAGGTGCACATGTGAAATACACAACTGAGTTGATCTATTCATCCCTGTATGATGTTTTCATGATGGTTTGGTTTCTCAAGGCTTGTGTTAGTAATTTTCCTCTTGAATAAGGACACTATGAGGCATCAAAGCAAGCCAATGCAAAGGTCATCAACATTATTTGAAAGACAAGAGTTGACATTTGGTTTGTGAGGCCAAAAATGTTAGTAATCCACTAGCTTTATATTTGAAGGCCATATCAATCTAAAGGAGAAAATTGAAATTTATATCCTTATTCTCCACCAAACTTAAGGTAGACACTTATCCTCAAATGAATTACATGGTTTTATTATGGTAAAGGGTTAAAAATGGGGCATACACAAGTGTGATAAGAAATGCCAAAATGTATGGAACAAGATAATTAGCTAACATCACAAGGGTTTGTTTTAGGTGGATGTGACAAGAAGTGGGTTGATTCAGCATGAAGTTAACTAAAAATGGTATATGCAATGGATAGGATAAATGACATGGTTGACTCAAGACTGGTTAAGGACTATAATAAGAAATTGGTAATAGAAAATAGAATACAAAAATTGTACATACCTATTAAAAATGGAAAAGAACATAATCATCTTAAATAAATAGTACAATTACCTAACTTTATGCAAAGGTTTATTGATAAAATAATGATGTTGTAGAAGATTATGGGAGCTAGTTAGTTGAAGTAGTACCATATAGTATTTGACATTGTGCAACCAAGTTATAAATTCAACAATAAGCATCTTGAGTGATGAGTGACAATGTAGTACAACCCAAAACTAAAGAGAAGGTTGTAAAAGTTAATAAATTTTTAGAATTTTGATAAGAACCTTGTGATTTATCTGGGGATGTGCAGTTGAATAGATATGAAGTGAAACATCCCAATGGTGTGGCAACCAACTCAAGTAATAACAATGAAAAGATAATAGGCTTGGCAGATGTTTTATAAATTGACACATTACAAACACTGATAAAAAGGATGAACATGTCAAGGTAACAAGATCTGATTTCAAGATGGTGGTAGTGGCTACAGATAAACAATGTAATAATGGCTGCAAAAATAATAGGGCAATAGTGGCGACATGTTTCATATTTGGAACCTATAACTATTAGGTTGAGTGAGTGTTTCACTAAAATTTTGCTTATTTCCTATTATAAAAGAGAAGAAAACTTGAAAGAAGGGTGAGGTTAGTAGAACCTAGATGTGGTTTGCACTCTATGATTTAGATGGTTGTAGATACTCCTCTTTAGCTGGGGAGGATGACCTGTAGATAAGAAAACAACTAGAAGAATGGTTGATTAATTTGGTAGGTGGGTGGATTGCCTATCAAGCTAGATCTAAGAAGTACATGAATTTCTTGGAGGCTATCAATCCACCTTTTAGACAAGTTAATGTTAATAAAGTTGTTTATAAGAGAGACTGCATAACATAAATGAAAGTACTTGATAAAAAGAATTAAATACTTTTCAATAAATAATGCATTTTAACAAAATAACATTAAAAGAAATTCTAAACTGTCAAGGTGTGATTCATGTGTGGTTAGGTTATTGTTCTTAACTTTGTAGGGTTGAGGTTGGAAGGTGTTTAAAGGTTGCTATTTTGATTAAAATGATTTAAATAGTGACCATTGGTTGTCAAGGCTGATCGTCGATGATCGAGGGTTGATCATTGGTGGTTGAGGGTTGATTATCGATAGTTGATAGGTGACCATTGGTGATCAACACTGACCATTGGTGATCACTATCTGACCATCACATGTAGTTGAGGGTTGACCATTAAAATTTGAGGGTTGACCATCAATAGTTGATAGGTGACCATTGGCAATCATTGTGGGTTTTTGATAGATTAGCTTTGGGTGAAGAATGGACTTTGGGTAGGGTGAAGAAAGGACTTTGGGTAAGTTGAAGAAGGGTCTTGTAAGTTTTTTGAGGTTGGTTGTCGATCATGAGGTTAAAGGTAAGGTCTTAGAGGCGTCACAATAGGGATTTGATACTTAGAATGGTTAAGAGTGGTCATAGGGTGCTTAATATAGAGAATGGTGTTTGGAGTTTCAAAGCTCCAATACTAAAGAGGTTGTGGGTAAAAATTAGAAATGGGTGCAGGCTCTAAGCTATTGAAACTTAAATTACTAAACTTATGAAAAATATAAGATTCTTAGATCAGTGTTTGATGGCTTGAAGAAGTCCTGAAGGTGAAAGAAAACTTCTTGAGGGTTTGCTTAGGAGTTAGAATATCTTGACCCAAAATTCCTCCTCTTTTCTTCTTCCTATATCTTCGAATGATTTCATCTCCCTGGATTCTTCCCTAGTGATATCTTATTATAGATTAAAGGGGTATTGAAATCAAAGTGTTTAAAAAATAATTGATCATCCAAACAATGGATTAAATTTAGACAACTAGTTATCAATGAGTGAGTTACAGTTAACTCCTTTGATCATGTAGTCCTAAGGTAGCATTTTGGCTATGTTAATTAACCATCAACATTCGAGGGTCAACCATCAGTAGTTGAGGTTGACCATTGGTAGTTGAGATTTGACCATCACATGCAATCGAGGGCTGACCATCGATAGTCAAGGGTTGACCATCGATGATCAAGGGCTGACTATCATACATAGTCAAAGGTTGACTATTGGTAATGAAGGGTTGATCATCGGTGGTCGAGGGTTGACCATCACATGTGGTTGAGGGGACAATAAAATTTGGCTAGATTTAGCCAATTCCACTAATGACTGGTAGTTAATGGCATTGATAAGTGGTCTAAGGGTAATAAAGGAAGAATTGGTAGATAATATAACCCAAAGGGGGCCAAGGGGTATTTTAAAGGTTAATGTAACATCTAGAGCCATAGTGTATAATTTTTTAGTGTCTACATTTTGCCCCTTTTTATTGCATAATTTGTATCATCAAGTTACAAAAAAAAAATGAAAAGTTGGTATAAGATTAGATTCCCCAAGTATGGGAGGAGGTGTTCCCCCTCAAACTAAGAATTGATGTGGTGAAATATATTTAGGTGTGGGTTTGATAAGTGGATAAGTGGATGATAAAATGGGTAAGATGGGTGAATTGGTAAATAGGTTGCTACAAGGAGGAGAAGTGATAAGTGAACTAGGCCATCGTATTAGGCATAGCTGATATGGGTGCACTTATAAACTCAGGTCACCATGTAAAAGGTTACCATGTTATCAAGGGTTCAAAAAGTGGGTGATCCTGAGAACACAGATTAGGTCACAAGTTTGATAAGTTAGATAGGTGGGTGATAAGGTTGTTTTGGTTGGTTGGGCATTTAAGCATGAATAGGTGTACAAAATGAAACTATGTGTGATATCATGATCATGCATAGACTAAGTTGTCATAGTTGAGGAAGGGTGTAAAACAAATTGGGTACTAGAAGGACAAGTGATAGGGTAACTGGGTGTAGTAACAATGTGTGCATGTTGGGTTAGTAGCTATAAACTCAAGTCTTCTAATTAAGGTCAATGTATTCACAAGTATCTAAGGTAGGATGTGATCCTTAGAAGACAAAAAAGGTCACATGCGTTAGGACTACAAAGGGTCATGCTCCGAGGTACCTAAATGGTTGGGAAAAAAATGTAGCACAAAGTTGTCAAGTATGGCAAGGTAGGTACACGTTCAAAATGACCAAGGCAAGTTTTGTTGCAAAATGTGCAATAAGGTGTGTCAAAATGAGCAAGTTGAGGTTAATTGGTGGAGAAGGTGCTCTCCAATAGGTGTATAGTTGGTCGAGGATAAGGTATCTTTCCAATAGGTGTTATGGTTGGTAGGTGGTTACTTTGAAAAAGCTTGGTTGGGTGGTGTTAAAATTAGTTTGGTAAAAGGGAACCCATTTTTGTGTAAAAGGGTGAAAATTTGGTAGTTGGGGTTCAAAGGTGGGCCAAAATGACCAAGTCAAGTTGGGTTGCAAAGAGTGTGAAAGGTGGGCCGAAATGACCAAGTTGGGTTTAATTGGCTGGTGGGTTGGTGGAGAATAAGGTGCTCTCTAATGGATGCATGGTTGGTGGTAATGTGTTATTGTTTGAAAAAGTTAGGGTGGGCAGTGT
Source organism: Torreya grandis (assembly GCA_037957365.1). Classification (NCBI taxonomy): domain Eukaryota; kingdom Viridiplantae; phylum Streptophyta; class Pinopsida; order Cupressales; family Taxaceae; genus Torreya; species Torreya grandis. The sequence goes on from JARHVA010001714.1 coordinate 2,023,255, forward strand.
TTAAATTGGTTTGGTAAAAGGGAACCCATTTTTGTGTAAAAGGGTGCAAATTTGGTGGTTAGGGTTTCAATGACTCAAAGATGGAAGACACATGTCTTCTCAAATGGTCATGAAAGTAGAATGAGGAGGCTAAATGCTCCAGTTGACAAAGACCATAACGGCAAGATGGGTGGGCTTATGAACATAAACCCCTTTCATACATTCCATTAGTGTTAATTCATTAGTTAAAAGAAGTAGTTTGATCACGTAGTGTTAAGTAAGCTCAAAATCCCTTGATTTGTAGAGGGTAAAAAGTGGAGATGAATGGTTGTTGGGTGAATGGTAGTGTAACCTTCTTGTGGGGATGACTTGCCCCTCTTGTAGGTGACCTAAGAACCATTATATACAAGTCCATGCTCTAAGTTTGGTGTAGAATAATTAAGGTGGGAAATCTACAAATGTTTTGTGAAAGTGGATTGAGGCTTTCTTGGGATTGATTTGTTTTTGACTTTTGACTTGGGGTCTTTTGATGTCTTTTATTTGATGGGTTTTGGGAAGTTGATTGATGTGGGAAGCTTCCAAGTGATTTCTTATTTGACAAATGTTTGGTTTAGCCATCCTTCAAGGGAGTGGTCTAAGCTTTAGATTTGTTTATGTTGATAGCTATCCTTCGAGGGAGAAATCTACCTTTTTAAGCAATTTTTGATAGTTTTGGGTAGCCATCCTTCATGGGAGCAGTCTGTAATGCTAGAGATTTTTTGGCCCAAGTGATATTTGGTATCCCAAATTTAATGTTGGTCTGTTTATACATGGACAAGTCTATATAGGCTTAAGGTTCTCCTTGATGGAGGCAAAATCATAACACAAGAAGGTTAATGATGGGAAAATAAGGTTTAAGTGATAACAACCATGGGGATTCATCCTATAAAGGATGAAAAGTGTCCATGAGAATCATGCCATAGGTAAATCTATGATACCCATGCTTAGGATTAGGTTAAAGGTTATGACAGATAATCACATGATCCTATTTTAATCGGTTGTCCTTAAAATAAGGAGATAAAAGTGGTTGAAAATAAGGGATGAGCTTCAGTTAGACACAAGATGACTAAGAACTTGGTTTAACAAAAGAATGGGATGTGAATGCAAATCATTGAGGGGCTTAGATTCTGATATGCCCTAGATCAATACTTACATGTAAATAGTTTGAGCCAATCAGGAGTGAAGATGTCTCCCAATTACTTTTTGACACTAGATTAGATGTAGAAAATATGTTGGAGTAATGATGGTTAAGTAGGCAGAATTAAACAAATTGATTCCATTTGTCTCCACAAAGTTGGTTAGGTGATGGTTGCTAGACTTTGGTTGGATTGAAATAGTGGTTGGTTTTTTCTTTGGTTAGGTAGGTTTAGGTGTTGGTTTGGGGTGGTTTGTTAGGTAGGTATAGGTAAGGTTTCAGGCAAGGTTCTGGTTATGCTAGTGACCACTAATGGTTTGTAGTTGATCGACAATGGTTCATCAAAGATTGGTGATGGTTTAGATTTGAAATGTAAAAGAGGTCTAAGGGTGGATCGGTGATGGTTCAACAGTGACTACTGTTGATTGAGGTTTTAAACAAAAAAGGCCTAAAAGATGTGGTTGGCATTGAAGGCTTGCTTAGGATTGAGGTTAAAGGTTGGGTTAAAGTTAAGGTTAGCTTGATAGGTTTGATAAAATTGGTAAGGTAGGTTGGTTGGATGCTAGGCTAGGTATAAGTTGAAGCAAAAATATAAAGGGTTGGTTTGGTCATTTGCTTAAGGCAAGGTTTTGGGTTGATAAATGGACAAAGCCTCGTAGAAGGAAAAATCCCCCAATTTTCTTGTTCTATGGATGGTTGACAAAGTAAGAGGCAAAGTTGGTTAGGTGATGATAGTTAGGATTTGAGATGGATTTTAGCCTTTATGGTGGTTGGTTATGGTTTAAGTTGGTTTGGGTTATTGGTAAAAGGTTGGTCAAGGTCAAGGTTTGTTTATGTTTAAGGTTGGTTTGGTGTTAGGCTAGGTGTATGTCGAGGCATAAGTGCCAAGGGTTGGTTTGGTCATTGGTTAATGTTGGTAGGAAAAAGGTTAAGGTTTCGTTTGGTTATCAATTAATGTTTGGGTTATTGCTTAGTTGAAGCTTTTGGAGGGAGAATTCCCTCAGATGCTCTTTCTATATATGTTGAGGTAGGAAAAGACTCCCAAGTAAAGTCATTGGTTAGTAAAGAGGGTTTAGGAAGGATGAAGATGACTTCATTTTCCTCCTAAGGGTTGTTAGTTGTTAGTTGGATTTCAAGTTATAGGTAGTGGTTCAGGTGAGATTTCCTCTATGATGCTAAGGTGAGCGAAGCACTGTTGGGTCAGATTTGGGTAGGTTTGGGGTCTAGTAATGATGTTTGTAACACCATCCTGGAACAAAGATAGGTCAGACAAGAATGTCTAATCTTCCCAATGGGGGAGTTTAGGTGAGGTATGGGTAGGTTAGATAAAAAGGTAGTTGAGATTTAAGAAATCTCGAATGATGGGTTGATAGATGAGTTGGTTATGGTTCTATTAAAAGGTAGGTTGATTTTGGTTGATTGGTTTGGTTTAGAGGTTGGTTTTATTTGTTGATGGAGGTATGATGGGTGGTTGATTTGGTTTACTTGTCTGTGTGGTTTGTTTAGTAAGGTAATATGACAAAGATTTGGCCCTGTTCAAAAGGGAATCAAATCAAAGACAATGTCATTAGGTAGATGAAAATGAGTAGGTTATAGAGGAATTGAATGGGTTTATTTTTAGTTAAGGTTGGGGTTAGTTTGGTGTGAGGTGAGGTTAGGTTGATTATAGGTGAGGTATTTTGAGTTTGGGTTGGCTCCATTAAAAGGGTAGGTGAAAGAGGTAGGTTGGGTTGGGTTGAGGTTTGCTCCGCTAAAATAGGAAGTGGGAAGGTTAAGGTAGATTTGATTGGTTCCACTAAAAAGATAGGTAAAATAGGTATGCTTTTTGGGGGTGATTCCACCTTTTGAGGGAGTGGAAGAGGTAGGTTGATTTCAGGTTGATCCAATAAAGGGGAAGTAGCAGAGGTAGGTTGGTTTGAGGTTGATCCACTAAAAGGGGAAGTGGAAGAGGTAGGTTGGTTTCCTTAATTGTGTTTTTGAAGGAAAGTTGAGAAGGTTTTTCTTGGCCAACGAGTGGATTGGTTGGGGTTTCGATTATGGTTTCCCTATTTGTAGGTTCACTGAGGACCAAATCTAATGAAGGGAACTCATTGGGTTGAGGGCTTTATTTATGTGTTTACATAATAATGGGTGTAGAAAGAGGGTTAATGATGGATTGCCTAATGATATTCAAAGCTAGGTTGGGGGGAACAGAAATAATATCCTTTGAAACCTCCTTTCGATTTACAAGGTTTTGGATAAACATCTTAAAAGATCCACATTTATTTACCACATGTCTATTTTTGTGATGATAAGCACAAAAATCATTCTATATAAAACAAATGGGCTTTGGAAGAGAATTATTGATGGGTTTGATTGGAGGAAGTCTAATGATAGAAGCCTCCAAGAGTTTGAGAAGGATTGAGGCATATGATTCCCTTAGTGGGGTATACTTCCTAGGAAGAGGGTGCACTAATGGCTTTTGAGGTTGCGATCTAATTGGTTGGTTTGATGAGGTTGGTTGGTTTGACATGGTTGATGAATTTTATAGGTTGGGTAGGTTTGATAAAGTTGGTGGGCTTTAAAGGTTTGGTTGATAGTTGTTGTTTTGATTTGGGGAGGTTGATAAGGTTGATAGTTTGGGTAAGGTTAATAAGGTAGGTTGGTTTGAGAGGTTGGGTAAGGTTGATAATGTAGGTAAGGTTAATAAGGTAGGTCAGTTTGAGAGGTTGGGTAAGGTTGATAAGGTGGGTTGATAGTTGTTGGTTGGATTTGATAAGGTTAGTAAGGTAGGTTAGTTTAAAAAATTTGGTTGATGGTTAAGGGGATAAACCAAGTGTTGGTTTTGTGATAAAGAGGGTTGTCACAAAAGGGGTTAAGACAATTGATATGATGGTTGGGGTAGATAATCAAAAGTTTGATAAGGTTGAGGTAGTTGATATGATGGTTGAGATAGGTAGCCCAAAGATTGGTGAGGTTGAGATAGTCGAGGTTGAGGTGGGTTATGAAAATGGTCAAATAGGTGTTGAAAGGTTGTTATTTGGTTGTGATGATGATTAAATGATTGTTGAGAGGTTATTAGTTGGTTGTAGATGAGGTTGGATTGATTGTATTCGAGGTTAGGTTGGTTATAGGTGAGGCTGGGTTGATTATAGTTGAGGTTGGGTCGATTGTAGGTGAGGTTGGGTCGGTTATAGGTAAGGCTAGGTTGGTTGTAGGTATGGTTGGGTTGGGAGCATAACTAGCTCTTCATGCAAGGTAATGTCGTAAGATAAGAGGGTTGCCTTCTAGGAGTTTAACAAAGTTGGGATCTCCTGGAGAAAATATAGGAGTGTTTCCCATTGAATAATGCAATGGAGATGAGGTGGGTGAAGGCAATATGGTAAAAGGTTTTTCCAAAGGGGTAGATTCCTCACAACTCAAATAAAGAGAAGACAAGAAAAAAATCAAAGAAGATAAAACACACACTAAAGCACATTAAATCCTAAGGTTCTTTTTATTTCTCTTGTGGCTTATACCTTAAGTTAGAATCATGTGACTCAACTTAGCTTGTAGAGCGTGTACTAGGAAAGAAGTCTATGGTTGGTTTCAGGTTGTGTTTAGGCTCTCAAATGGGTCTATATTAGAAATCAGTATATGGCTTGATATTGGGGCCTACACCCTCACTTCACATACTGTAATGATAAAGGTGTCAGGTGATTATATAAGATATACTAATTGTCATATATTATACTGAACCAAAGAGTTGAGTTCTGGTTTTCCCCCTTGGTAATGACATCCAAGTGGGATAGTCAATGGGTGAAGGTTACTACTAGGAGATGAAACCCTAGTCGGGTCTTATGTAAAGTGTTATGATGTTTGATTTAGTGTAAATAGTTTGGTCTCTGTGTACAAAGAAGTGAGGCTATAGTTGATTTACTTGATTATTTAAGCTATGTGAGCTAATTATACAAGCAACCAATGTATAAAAGGTTAATTTTAATCCCAAAAGAAATTTTCATTTCATTTAAATGAGCATAAAACAAGAATAAAAATCACCTACATGCAACTAGGTCCCATCGGGCATGCCAAAATATTTCACTAAAATTTTACTTATTTTCTATTATAGAAGAGAGGAAAACTTGATATAAGGGTGAGGTTAGTAGAACGTGGATGTGGTTTGCGCTGATCTAGATGGTTGTAGATACTCCTCTTTGGCTGCAAAAGATGACCTGTAGATAATAAAACAACTAGAAGAATGGTTAATTAGTTAGGTAGGTGGGTGGATTGTGTAGAAAGATAGATCCAAGAAGTATATGACTTCCTTAGAGCCTATCAATCCACCTTTTAGACAAGTTAATGTTGAGAAAGTTATTGATAAGAAAGACTGCATAACATAAATGACAGTACTCGATCAAAAGAAATAAATACTTTTCAAGATATAACAAATTTTAAAAAAATAACATAAAATAAATGCTAAACTATTAAGGTGTGGTTTAGGTGTGGTCAAGTTGTTGTTCTTAACTCTGTATAGTGACAGGGATGAAGAAACAGGGTTTTTGGTTGAGGTTAAAAGGAGTTTAAAGCTTACCATTTTGATTAGAATGATTTACACAGTGACCATCAATGGTTAAGGCTAACCATCAGTAGTCAATGGTTGACCATTACATGTGATTGAGGGTTGACCATTGATGGTTGAGGGTTGACCTTTGATGTTTGATAGGTGATTGTTGGCGATCACTGGCTGATCATTGCATGTGGTCGAGTGTTGACCGTTGATGGTTGACAGGTGATCGTTGGTGGTCACTATGGGTTTTTGAAAAATTGGCTTTGGGCAAAGAAATATCTATGGGTAAGTTATAAAAGGGTCATATATGTTGTTTGAGGTTGGTTTTTGGTTGTGAGGACAAAGGTAAGGTCTCAAAGGTATCACAACAAGGATCTGATATTCAGAATGGTTAAGAGTGGTCAAAGGGTGTTCAGTGGAGAGAATAGTGTTTAGAGTTGTAGATCTCCAATACTAAATAGGTTATGGGTAGAAATTAGAAATGGGTGTAGGCTCTAATCTATTGAAACTTAAATTATTAAACTTGTGCAAAATACAATATACTTAGGTTAGTGCTTGGTGGCCTGAGGAAGTCCTAAAGGTGAAAACAAATTACTTGAGGGTCTGCTTAGGAGTTAGAATATCTTGCCCCAAAATTCTTCCTTTTTTCTTCCTCTTGTATCCCCAAATGATTTCATTTCCCATGATTCTTCCCTAGTGATCTCTTAATATAGATCAAAGTGGCATTGGAACCAAAATGTTTAAAAAATGGTTTATCATGTGAATGGTGGATAAAGTTTAGATAGCTAGTGATCAATGAGTGAGTTGCAGTTAATTCCTTTGATCATGTGGTCCTGAGGTGGAGTTTTAGCTATGTTAAGTAACCATTAGTGGTAGAGGGTCAATCATCGGTGGTCAAGGTTGATTGTCGGTGGTTGAAGGCTGATCATTATACGTGATCAAGGGTTGATCATTGACGATCAAAGGCTCACCATTGCACGTAGTTGAGGGTTAACTGTCAAACATTGAGGGTTGATCATTGGTGGTTGAGGGTTGACTGTTGGTAGTTGAGGGATGACCATCGATGGTCGAGGGACATAATCAAAATTTGCTAAATTTAGCCAATTCCACTAATGACTGGTAGTTAATGGCACTGGGAAGTGGTCTGAGTGTAATAAAAGAAGAATTGGTAGATAATCTAACCCAAAGGGGGTTAAAGGGTAGTTTAAGGGTTAATACGACATTTAGAGCCATAGTGTATGGTTTTTTAGTGTGTATAGTGAGTGCAAAACCACATAGGCAAAATAAGAGCATGGAAATGCATCCCTAAAATTGATGAAAGCAATCTATAGCAAGGTAGGTGGGAATGTAAAACATGGAAGAAGAATAAAGTCCAAAACCCCTAAAAATAGGTGTTTTGATCATATGTAGTGATGGTAGTGTCTTTTTAAATGTTGTAGATATGACACATAGCAATGGTAAACTAATTTTTAAGCTTTGTAGATGCAAAGGAAATAAAGGCCTACAACTTTATAGGCATTGTGTCTACAACAAACTAAAGATGACTATAAATGGAAAATACATGATAGATTAATCTCTCTTTTTTTGGTTTTTGCCCTTGATTATCCCACAAACCAATTTTTCAATCAAGGTTATTTATTAAATACTTGGTCATCCAATAATATGATTTTATAACCAAGTTTTTCAACATTGCTCAAAGGTTATTATTATTATTATTATTATTTTTAAATTTTTGATTTTTAGATGAAATGATGACATAATGTAAAGTTAGGAAGAGGTCATACCATATCTCACTAAAACCTCTAAATCAACGTAAAACTTGAGAGTTTGCATGAATTTATCCATATCCATGTGATTGGTAGTGATTTATGCTGACCAAGAAGGACATCTTGATAGAATCATTAACACATTAATTCCTTAACCTATTATCTATCATCTACTTAAATATGGATCAAATTATTCTAAAATTAGCTTGGTGGTATTTGTGCATGAAATATAAATCACTAAATAGTCCTATTATGGAGATATACTTGTGAAGTGAACCCATCATGCCACGAGATGTGTGGAGTCACCTCTAAGTGATGAGAAGTTGTTCAATAGAGTTCTTAAGAGCATATGGGTTTCCCCGTACACTAGAATTTATTAGTCCAGTTGGTAGACATTATGCAAAGAGAAATGTTGGTAAATATTATTGTAACCAAGTTGATAGCACACCAAATAGTTTCATAAAAAGCATAAAAATGTTACCATATAGTTGAGCTCTGTGCCATAAAATTTATGGCTGATGTTATACATGGCCTAATTTGACTACCCATTTATTTGATCAAGTACAAATCACAATGTTTTGTCATCTACATAACTAAGGATATGGAAAGGAATTTATCCAACCCAGTCCTCAAAGAGAATGTATTGACATGTGGATGTCCTACAAGCCTGAAGAACATTTTGACGTGGATTATCTAAAACAAAATCCATAATATTAAAATAATTATTAGTGTTGTAATTTTTAAAAAATATGAAATGAACATTTGATAAGACATGCATAATCAAAGAAAAATATTGTTGGAGAGTTTTTAATGATGTCATGGTGATTTGATAGAGGTGTCTTGGTGAGTGGATGAAGTGCTTTGATAGCCTAAGTAACAATGACAAAGTGTGTAATGTGCTTGACCTAGTGTGCTTGAAGTTGGCTTGGTTGATCTTTAGTTTTGGTATGATTAGAGATGTTTAGGGATGAGTATGGTGATTTGAGCATATGAAAGGGGTCCTATAAGAGGTTTTATATGATTTAAATGCTTGTGTGCATGAGTGCATTTCCTCTGATTGATCATTATTGCCATTTAGACATGTTGGGTCTAGTGGTAGAAAATTTGAGTAAGCAGTTTGATGATGTCATAATTGCCACATATGGATGAGTTAGGAGAAGTTAGTCATATGGTTGTTATTACATTAGTCCTTATTTATTTATTTTATAAATTTTAGATCATGCACCAAAGTGATTTAAAAAATATGTGGGTCCAAAGTTTGGCTCTTAGGTATTTTGATAGTGTTTTCCCATACTTAGCCAAATTTGCATGAGGCAAAAAGAGCCGAGTAATCATTTTGATGATGAAATATATCACACATGTGGAATTTTTTTTGAGAAGGTGATCATATGAATTTGTTTAGTTTTATGCCTAGTTTATTTTCACTAACATTTAGGTCAAACGATGAAGCACAATAAAAGATATACAAGTGCAAATTTGGCTTCCTAGGTTGTTTGCAATGTTTTATAAAGCGTCACAGATCATCATATAGACATGGATGAAAAAATAATTATATGCATTTATTTTAGGTATGTAAAAGATCAATATTGGTCAAAGGATATCATGGAGATTTTTTCTATAATGTCAATAATCTACCCTAGAAATTTGGGGTCTTGAAGTGTTGTCCAACTCGAGATATAAATCTTCAAATTTGTACTTACAAACAAGTGATGGGTTAGAGATCATCAAGTTTATTCACATTAAAGCATGATGTCAAAGGTTGCACATATAGGTGAAAAGTTTCACAAACTATCTAGTCTAACAAAAGATCAACGGTGAGTGATGGTTCGTACTGCTAAAGATCAACAGTATGAGACAAGTCAAGAGTCAACATTGTATAAGACGCTGCAAAGTCGCACAAACACATAAAATGATAGTAAAATGATTAGAAGGCACATGAGGGTGAAAAGTTTAATGATCTTGGGAGTTATGAGCTAGATATAATGGTGATAATTTCTAGTTAAAGACCTAGTTGATCTGTAGAGATTGATGATGCATTTTTAGTCAATATTATAAGGATGCATGAGATGAGGTCAAAGTGACTGAAGTTTAACATTTGGATAGTAAAGTACTATACATTAAATACGAAGATAATTAAAAGGATATAAATGGAGTGAGTTTATTCCAAAATTTTAGGAAGCAATAATATGATGACAATTATTTGAGGTTTAACTGTGACCGTTTGCATTTGAATATTTGAATTTTACAAAGGGAAAAACTAGTCTATGGTTTTTGGACCATATATTTCAATCCAAGACAAATTTGACCATGGTATAAAAAGTGAATTTGTAGAGGACTCCAAGGAAAATATATAAATTTAAAATTTGAGGTTTGAATGTATGTACACACAAATATATTGAGATCTAAAGTTAACTATGTGTTGGAGTGTGTTCTACATGTGACCCGATAAGGGTAATTGAGTTCATTCTAATGTTATTTCTATATCTCATGATGGATTATCTATTGGATAATGTTATAGAATAAATAAGGATGATATGTGTGTATTTTAGGATTAAATAATCATATGCATTATGAACAAAGGTTTACAAGTCGACTGTGTATGCGTTCACGATGACTGTGTGCACAAAATGTTGTTTGAGTGAATTGTGCTTAAGCAGAAGGGTACTATGATGGTTTTTGGAACTTAAGGAGGACCTATAGATAATTTATAATGGTTACATGCTTTTGGAAAGTGTTCTTATGTTTTTGTTTTACTCAAAGAAGTGTCAAAGATCTGAATGGGTCATCATAAGACCTAAAGGTGACTTAGGCCTATTTGAAAGTAAATTGTGCATAAGTGTGACCCATGTGAGATGCCTTAAGGGTGAAGGCATGTATTGTGGTTGAAAAGGAAATATTTTGGATTTGATAATTAATTAATTCTCTATATATAGTGGAACCAAATAATATGGTTTTTAGGTGCATGAAAGACTTGTGAAAGAGACTTGTGCAGGGTGGATGTGAGAGTCATGGAGCGAAGGAGAGGTAGAGTGCCTAGTTGGATGAGTTGATAAGTAGAGAAGATTGATGACTATGTGTATGATCTGTAGGTCATATTTTTGATGTCAGAAAAGTTCTCTTGTAGATTGAGGATATGCAAAAAGGTTTGAGTGTGCATATGAGGCTTGTTTGAGATAGAGAGGAAGTTTGTGCAGGGTTAGATAAATAGAGATCAATCATCAGGTGTTGAGGACATCAGTTCTAAGGTGGAGGTGTTCACTTCAAGGAGCATCTAAAGGATTTTATCTTACTTAGGGAAAGTTTCTCTTTGTGAAATAATTGTCTCACTAAATACATTTGGTCAAGAGGATATGATCAAGGCTTGTTGGTCTAAAAGAGTTAACTAGTCTCTTATTTGAAATTTATTATGGGTCAAGAGGATATGATCAAGGCTTGTTGGTCTAAAAGAGTTAACCAGTCTCTTATTTGAAATTTATTATGGGACAGTAGTCTATTTGTGTTTCAAGATTGAGAGTGGGTTTTATTACCCATGAGGGTTTCCCTGAGGAACCATGTGTTTTGTGTTTGATATTGTGTATGCATTGAATGAATGAGCTCTCTTGTTAATGTTGCTTGATCAAGTTGATATATGCTGATTATTTAAATAATTTGAAAGGACTACAATTGTAATTGAAATATCTGGGCTCACTGAATCACCCCCCTCAGTGATTGTACCTCTAACACAACATCTATATGTTGAGGTGTGAATAAAGATTTATGATTAAATCTACCTCATTGTGGTTTAGTAGATGATGGTTGTTGATGCTTTTGTTAAGGATCCAACTAATTATTTAATGTTAATGAATCATCTAGGAAAACTTACAATAATATCGGTTAACATAGTAATGAAATACACTTGTGATAAAATATTTCCAAGACAAACTTGATGCAACAAGTTGGTGTAGAGTTATAACATCCCCATAGGATTCGAAGATCCTATAGTTGGGATGATATTTCATTGAGGGTAGTCAACATGTTGAAGAAAAATAGATTGATTTAGTGTGTGTATGCTATGTACATAAGTAAATATTAAAGAATATGTATTTAGTGCTCACAAGGTTAGTCTTTGATCAATAATGGGAAATGAAAATATATAATAATGGTCATTTCTTGTGTTTTCCAACCATAAGGATGGATTTATCTCAAATTAGGGTCATGTGTGTGGTTAAAACACTAAATTTTGAATGTTATTTCCATCTTGAAATGACCATACTATCTAATATACAACTTGTATATGTATTATGTGTGGTAACTAAATCTGATTCAAGTTTTGGTGTTACCTTATATTCAATCTATAGTTACTTTATAAAATAGCTTGCAACAAGATAAAATAGTTTACTACATGCTCCCTTGCAATAGTTTCCATAGGCTAGGATGTAGTAGTTGATATAAGAATTGCTCAAAATTTGCTACAAGAATTGCCATGGGGATTGCTACAAGAATTACTTCAAAAATTACTATAAGCTAACGTACAACAATTGTTGTAGGAACTACTATAGGCTAACCTAAAATAGTTTGTATAGGAACTCTTAGAGGCTATTATGTAGTAGTTTATATAGGTTGACCTACAATAGTTGATACGAGAACTGCAATAGGCTACCCTGTAGTAGTTGTGGTAGGTTTCCCTACAACAGTTTCCATGAGTTGACATGTAGTAGTTGCTATAGACCGATATTCAATATATGCTACATTATGACCTTAGAAACTTATAATTGCCCAACTAAAGATGAGTAATATCAAATGACCTTCACTAGGAGCCCACACTAAGTTTTGAATCATAACAATAAATATATACAATGTGTATAACATATGCTAGAATGAGTACAAATATATGGATGAACACAATAATATGCATAAAATATTTTTAAGAAAAAAAGAAATGATAAATCATTGGTAAATTGAGGTTTCTCAAATATTATTGTTACATCCACGAGTGGGATTTGAGCTATAATATTTTATAAGTTACAAGTTAGTCCCATGAGTCCATTGCTATAATAATTTTCTTTACAACCCCCTCGGGTTTGTTGGTTGGTTGCTCCAACATTTGGAAGAGAGAAGGGTTATATTAAAGGCATTCGAACTTATTATTATTCCATTGTTTATTGGTTATAATTTTTCTTAAGAATGTTATTGATAAGAATACCAACTACGTGTATCCTAAATAGGGTTGAATGATTTAAATTACTTGAGAGAAACTGTGTTTTTGAACAAAAGATCAACAAGCTATCCAAGTACTTGGATTGTTTGAAAATATTTTATATTATATATAGTCTTTTTCAAGCACAACTCTTGAATTTACTAAATATATGTGGATACATTCTTGATAACTCAAAAATAATGGAATATAGAAACTAGTATGTTGTAGTTTATGTATAAATTAAAATGTTCACTAAGATTGTTTCCTTACATGATTCAAACATTTGTGAAAAGGAAATTATGAAAAAAATAGTGCAACCTTACTAGAATTGATATGATTCAAGGATTGGATAATTTATTGGTAATGAAATGTTTATTTGTGTTTTCAGAAACCTTCTCAGATTGATTCTATTATTATGAGTGATGTGGGTGTGGTCCTACTACAATATTTAGGTGTGGATGACATTAAGTGGGTGGGAGTGCCATTATTTCATCATTGTAAAATGGTTAAGCTAGATTATCACAATGGTTATGTGTAGGTTGAGCATACAAATTAGTTTCTTGAGAAAAATCTAATTAATAATGCTTAACTGATGTAATAGAAAAGCATATTTAAGGGCCGAAAGTTTGACTTATTGATAATGTTGTAAACCCAATGTTGGGCTAGGTTATAAGATATTTTGGGCAATAAAAATTGTGGTGGTTGATTCATAAAACAAAGTCTTTTGTTGGAACTAGTAGCCTTTTGTTGGTGCAAAGTGGGGGTTAGAAACAATAAAAATAAACATGCATAGAAGACATATACTCACATCAACATATACAAAATCCTAATGCATGGAAGAGAAGCACAAATTCATATCTATCTACTCTTATAAAGGATAAATAAAATTAGGAATACTTAACTTTGAAGATGAACCTGTAGAGCCTAAATCTCACCCTTAGCCAAGGTTCTTCACAAGAGGTTGTTATGATATGTAATGGTGACAAAGAAAAATCAGCTCTAGGCTACACAACCTATCAATACATCCAAAAGACTTCTCCACAAGACAATATTTGTATCTCCAAAGAAATTATGGACCCTAAGCTTTACTTCTTAAGTAGAATGATCAATAAACATATGTTCATTCGCTCTTACTTCTTATTTCTCTTATCAAATGATGGAAATGAACTTGTATTTATAGGTGGAGTTGACCCTTGATACTTCTAAAAATCTTGGTCAACAGGGTCAATCTAGTTAACCTAGCATAGTTTCAGACAATAATTCACTAGGTCATGAGCTAGGTCAGCCAAAGGTCAACTAGCTCCTAAGTCAAAAATACCTTGAAACTATATAGGGTCAACCCAGTTGACCTAGCATAGTTGATTGAAAAAAGGGATTTCAGTGAGGAAAAGGAGGATAAATTATAGAAAATGCTTGGAATGGGTACAATAGAGAAGAACAAGCTTAGGGTTAATGGTTATAAGAGACAAGTGTTTAGATAACAAATAGAAAAAGGGACAACAATCCTACAAAGCACTAATGTTCTGCCCACCCCTTTCCCAGTGTACCCCTTAAGGCATGCACTTAGAGAGATTGAGACTTGATGGGTTCATGTAAGATACAAAGTGCCAGTAATTGATAATTTTTTTAAAATATTATATGTATACATATTCCCTACTCGAATCTCATCACGTGTCAAGTGAGTGCAACATGAGATGGTGCTTCGGGAAATAGAACATGATAACACATAATGTTGATGTTAAGTAAAATGTAGTAATCAACAAATAAGATAAATGAAAGGATAGAATTGAAAAACACATACCTTTACTTACCTTAGTGTTATAGATAAATAAATAGGCTGCAAGAGAAGTGAAGGTGTCCAATGTGAATAACATTAGGCGATCCTGTAGAAGTTAGTGCAAAAAATAGCCAAGAATCAAAAGTTTTGGAAGATAGGCATATAATAGTGGAAAATAATGAGTTAGTAGAGACATGAGTGTATTTAGGAAAAAATGGCAAATTAGGATTGTTAAGGTAAGGATATAATATTGAAGGCAAATGAATGATAAAATGATGGCAGAAGATTGACAAATGATGAGAAATGAATGACATATGATTGTAGAACACATTAAATCATAATTGGAAAGTATGTAAAACATAAATGGTAAAAAGGAATGTAGAACATATTAAATCACGTTGGGAATCATGTCGAACATAAATTACAAATGAAATATTAATGCAAGAAAACTAGAATAAAGATATGTAAGAAAATGAAAAGTAATTGCATGTAAGATAAACATGTCAAATCAAACATAAAGAGAAACATGGATGAAAAATGAAATTGTAAATCAATATGTGATATAAGTATGTCAAATAAAGGTGAAGAGAGTATAAATAAGTGAAAATGAAATGTAATTCAAGATATAAGAGAAACATTAAGAAGTTATACATAAATAGAAACATGTAAGAATGCCAAATGTCATAAGTAAGATAAGTGAAGTCCACATAAATCAACTAAGAATATAATTGATAAATGAAAATCAAAAGCTCTAAAGAAGGAAAATTCAAACTTAGTGCTTGTTCTAAGATGCAATGTAAGAAAACACAACCATCTAATGACATGACTAGTATGATGTGGTAAGCAAATGGTGTAAGGGTGTTTGTGAGGAAGGCCTAGTCCTATCTATGGTCTCATAATGCAACTCACAAACTATAAACCGAGAGGCATAATAAGGTAGATGTGATTAGCTAAAAGCAATACCCAATAAGGGGAATATAAGAAAAATGTGATGTAAATAAGGAATGTGAGGTGCCATATGGGTGATGTGAACATCCTTAGCAAGAATGAGACACATTAGGCAAGTGAGAAAGACTAAGAACTTCCAACACCAAGGACTTAGGACATTTTGACTAATGAATACAAAGCTTGGGAAAACAAATGAAGTATATAGATCATCCCATGAAGGTTATATGCATGAAAATTAAAATGGACCTACCTTCCCACAACATGTTTCCCGCTCCTTAGGACCCCTTATATAATCATTGGTCTACTACAAAGATTGGGCACTTGCATGAGAAATTAGGTAGCACTAAAAGATTTTTTTAATTCTCTTTTACTAATACACTAGCCTACCACACCTCATTGGACCTCAACTCTATTGTGAGCCCAACTGTAGAGTTTGAGCTTCGACTAAAAAAAGGAGATGTGCTTTTAATCATGTTTTTTAGTGTGATTTGAATTTC
Source organism: Torreya grandis (assembly GCA_037957365.1). Lineage (NCBI taxonomy): Eukaryota > Viridiplantae > Streptophyta > Pinopsida > Cupressales > Taxaceae > Torreya > Torreya grandis. The sequence continues at coordinate 2,039,097 of JARHVA010001714.1, forward strand.
GAGAATTTTGAATGTTGCCTTTTGTATATCATTGCCTTTTATTTTAAATGATTTGGATTTTAAATTTCTTGATGGATTTTTTCTATTCTTACTCCATATGGATTTGGAAAACCAAACATGGGTTTTAAAGATAACAAACATAAGAGAGCTTACACTTGGTCACTAGAGAAAAGGACATAAATACCAAGGTGTCTAAAAACTCCTAGACTTTCCCACAAGTAAGTGTGCAATCTTGAAATTGATCGATGTGAGTTTCAAATGAAAGGAAAAAAGGAAAAAATGGTGATCATGAGAGATATATCTATGTAATAAGTGATACAATGATGAATATGATTGTAGATGATCATAAGGAGGGAAATAATGCTATGAAAGGAGACATGGCTATGATTATGATAGTCATGTCACTGTAGAAGCTAGACTAACCTACAATGGATCTAGTACAGGTACGAATGAAAGTATTAGTCATCCCAAAAAGTTGTTTAAAGATGTTTTAATGTGGTAATTTGTGACGAGGGCCAAGTCTTATCCATGGTCTTACATTGTAACTCACAAGGTGAACACCAATGAGGTGAATGCTAAACAAGGAAAAATAATCATAAAGCTACTAAGAAAAATAATGAATAAAAAGACAAAAATAAAAGATATGTATAAGGACAAAAATGAAAATAAATGACAAATGTGATGTGTAATAAAATCAAAGAGCATAAATGAAAACAAATGATGATGTTATTGAATTAAAATAAGAATAAGTAAAGTTCATAAAACAAAGAAACATGAGACAAAAATAACAATTAAAATCTATGCTAACGTCTGTATCAATAGATGAGCATGTGAAATACAAGTCTATAAGTCTGTAAAAGTTTCTTTAAGTTGAATTTGTTTGTTATTATGTATTTTATAATAAGAGTGGGCATCATAATATGCCCTAATGGGTAAGTGGATGTAGGGATGGGCATCACAAGATGACCCAAAGTCTGAAGGGACATGTGGATGGGCATCACAAGATGCCCCAACATGTGAGTTGGAGTGATGTAACATCAAACCATTATAATGATTTGCATTGGGTTAGTAGGTGCATTTGGAGATAGGAAAGCATATTGGTTTATTAGATTTTAAGGAAGTTCAATGTGACATATGATGTGTAGGAGAGGTATGAATATTTATGATATTATTTAGAGTAGGAATTTAAACTAGGTACTCTTTTGGTTCATGTGACCTAAGAGGTTGAGGTTTAATGGATGCAATAATGTGTTTAAAGTTGTTTATATTAGTTATCCTTTCCTTATTGGTGTAGGAAAAATGATCAATGGTGGTTTAAATAAAATTAGAAGATGAGGTACAGGTATGGGATAATTATTTTTGTTCATTAAGTAGTTGATGTTGATGTAATTGTGGTTCTTGAGATTGAATTTGAGAAGCTTGAAGATAATATTGATAATGCTATTTTATGAGAGTATCAATATTGAAATGTGGACCAAACAAGGAAGAAAGATGAAATCAGTGAAGATCATGATAAGACTCATGAGAATGACCTATAGTAGCATGCCACCAACAAAATTTATCAATATTGTACCATTTTGGAGGAGGTTTGGAAGGATCAAAACTCATGGGGTTAGAGGGTGGTAATCTATGCTTAAGTTGTTCTAGAGTCAAGGGTGGGTGGGTTGGGTTAAAATTATTTGAATTGGATGCTCCACTTTGAGGTTTGGGAGGCTTGGATGAATCAATGTTATGTGAAAATGATTAAAAAGGTTCTTTAGTATTTTTTTGATTTGTTTCAAATTAAGTCATAAGAAAGTCTTGCCTTTTTGCTTGGTTTAAGTCTTTGTCTAAAGTTTTAGGTGAAAAGATTCAAACTTTGTATTGAAAGGGAGTTTTAAGAGTAGTAACAAATAGTTTTAAAAGAGTATCATTATTCATGTTATGGTCCACTTTATGAGAAAAATACTTCCATTGTTTGATGAAAGTGTGAGTAGATTCATTATGTAGTTTTATGGCATTAATGAAATGGCTAAGGTAATTTTTAGGAAGGTCACCATGTTGGAATTCCTTCACTAGATCTTTGACTAAATCCTGTAGTTGTGAGATGGAATGTATAGGAATTTGGTTGTACCATTCAAGTGCATCACCAACAAAGGTTTTGGCTAAGAGTTTGGTGGTAGCAAAGGTGTTATTTTGGATCCATTCCTCATAGAGATTACCAAAAGACTTAAGAAAGATAGTAAGGTCCTTATTCCCATTATATGTGATAGTTGGATAAATGTTTCCAATATCTATAGATGCAATAAATGGTGCTAAACTTCATTTTGAAGGTGTTGAAGCATTTTGTTATTCATTATAAATTGAGGGATGATATTCCCATTGACATCTCTAAGAGGAGGAATAAAATTTTGATTTGGTTCAGACATGATGATTAGAGGTGGTTAAGTAGTCACGTGTAATAAATTTTGTTGCGTGTTCATCATTTGAGAGGTGTTAAAAGTTTGCATTATGTTCATTTGTTATATGACTTGTGCAAGAAGTTGAGTTATATCAATAGGTGGGTAGGTGTTTGTAGGAGGGATACTAGTGTTGATAGGAAGAGGATTATTAGTATGTTGAGGATTCCCAACATTGATATTATGAGGATTAAGATGAATTAATTCAACTACATTACATGGTGTAGTCATTGGTTTTGGATTAGGAGAAGATGAAGGATGAAAGTAAATACTTTCATCTGAAGTAATAAAATTTATGAGGTTATTATCTAAATCCTTGATTATGTGATGTTATGGACTAAGGTAAGGTTAAAAAGATGTCATCATTATGAGATAAGACTATATAAACACACAAGAAAGAGGTGCAAAAAAGAACAAAGAGATATGAAGTAATAAAAATAATATAGAGCTGACTGTGTCAACCTAGCACATGAAAGAAGGCCTACAAACTATACAGGGTCAACTAGGTTAACCTAGCACAACAAATAGATGTTGAAAAATTGTACAAGGTCGATTGGGTTGACCTAGGACAATAGATAGGGAAAATCAAACAACCTATAATAGACTCTGTTGATTGAAGTGACTGTGCACTGAGACAAGAATAATTTTGAAAGTATTTTGAAAAGTAAGAAGTGAAGGGAAACAAATAATCAATTAGATCAATGAGGTTGATCCAATTGAGGCACACAACACAAAACCTTACACCAACATTAGCTAATGTAAGTTTTTTCAATACAACATACAATTGAACAAAGAGCAAGTAATAAACTTGGAAAGTAAAAGCTAACTAAATGGTCAACTTGAATGTTGTTAGATTATTAGAATATAATTTTAGATGTGATAGGAAGTTGGCTATAAACAAGGAACTAAAAAGTAATCTAAGGATGGTTTCACGATGTTTGGGCTGAAAGGGATATGTATTGGCAATGGTACAAACATGGTATTGGGGCCTACCCCCTCACTTCATACATCGCAATGATAAGGGTGTCAGTTGCTTAGCCAAAATATAACCTTAACCATGTGTTTATACATGGACAAAAAACCAAGTTGGCTTCCCTCTTGGTGATGAAATCCAAGTAAATTGGCTTTGGGTAGACAATTGTTAAAATGCTTGTTTAAGATTTTATGATTTGGTTGTGTGTGCATAAAATAGAAAATAGTGAAACTATACGATATATTGAAAACATATAATTAGACTATGTGATCTATTATATACATGCAAGCAACAAAAAATTAATGGTTGAGCTAATTACTAACATATAAGAGTTAATTCCAATTTTGAAACACATTACCATGTCAATTCAGTCAATAATGTATGCACATAATACAAAATAAGGTCAACAGTGTCACTTCTATATTGCAAAAGCAAAGGTCTAAAAATGAACAGGGTCGACAGAGTCAACCTAGCTATCTAGACAACACACAAAATATAGAACTAGGTTGATAGGGTCGATCTAGTTTACTATACAAGGGCAATTTTAAACACTGCAAACTATGAATAGAAAGACTGTAAGGAAAGAGAGAGAAGGATAAAAAGGAACCTTAGTGGTTTTAAAGATGTAAAGAAGTGTGATTACTATCAAAGAACCTTGCTATGCTTGGAAATCCTAATAATAGGGTCAACTGGGTGGACCTAATTTTACAAAAGCGTATTGTTGAGTACCTAAAATGTACAGGGTTGATTGGGTCGACCAAGTAGTCTGAATCTGATGCCTGAAAGTGTATAGGGTCAACTGGGTCGACCTATTAGTCTGGACTGGATGTCTAAAAGTCTAGAAACTATATTATGTCAACTGAGTCAATCTAATATCCTATACCCAAAAAATAACTTACATAGAAAGAACAAAGTCATTTGGATGTGACTGTGTTAAACCTATGCATAAAAGTTAGAACTGTGTCGATATTGTCTACCCAATATTATTAATATATGATAGTTAAAATGATAAAATAATGAAATAAGTGAAACAAATCTTACGTGTTAGATTCATGTTAGGTTAACCAGAATGTATGCAATAAAAAATGCATCATGTTTATAGATCAATCCTAACTCAGAGAAGATAAAACATACCTACACTTCTGATTGGGAACACATTTATTAAGTGGGAGCATGACCAATATGGAGATCTACTAGCCCTGATTAGGGGATCATTTATCACAATATCCCATGCTAAGGAGGGTTCCAAATCTTCCAAACTAACACAATCACATAATAAACCTAAGGGTGTTTTAGGTTTTGATATTTCACCTAAATTAATAACAAGAAAATTAAATCTAATCTAGTGCTCACCAAATCTTGTGGCACAAAGTGGGAGTTAGAAATAATAAAACTAAACTTACATAGAAGACATATACTCACATAAATATATACAAAATCTTAATACATGGAAGAGAATCACAAATGCATATCTATCTACTCTTATAAAAGAAGAAATAAAGTTAGGAATACTTACCTTTGAAGACAAACCCACCGAGCCTCAATCTCTCCCTTGGCCAAGGTGCTTCACAAGAGGTTATTTTGGTATGTAAGGATGACAAAGACAAATTGCCTCTAGGCTACACAACCTATCAATACATCCAAAATACTTCTCCATAAGACAAGATCTATATCTCCAAAGAAAGTATCGAATCATAAGCTTTACTTCTCAAGTAAAATTGTCAATAAGCAGTTGTTCTTTCGCTCTTACTTATTATTTTACTTCTTCTTATCAAATAATGGAAATGAACTTGTATTTATAGGTAGAGTTGACCCTAAACCCTTCCAAAAATCTTGGCTGATGAGGTCGACCTAGTTGACCTAGCACAATTTTGGACAATAATTCACTAGGTCATGAGTTAGGTCAGCTAAAGGTCAACTTGCTCCTAAGTGAAAAATACCCCAAAACTTTATAAGGTATACCTAGTTGACCCAGTACATCAAACTAAAAAAATGGGTTTTTAAGTGAGGAATAGGAATATCAAATGTAATAAATGCCTAGAATGGGTACAACAGAGAAGAACAAGCTTAGGGTTAATGGTTTTAGGAGACAAGTGTGTAGATAACAAGTGGCAAAAGGGACAACAATCTTGTGAAGCACCAATGGTCTGTCCACCCCTTTCCTAGTACACCCCTTAGGGCATGCACTTAGAGATGGGTTCCTACTAGATATATAGTGTCACTAATCAATAAAAGTTTGAAAATATTATGTGTATACAGTTACCATGACTAACCTTGATACTTCTATTATTAAGTTTGTGGTTGTAGGTTTTCCCAATGTTGAGATGGTGATAATATTTGAATTATAACATTAGTTGTATATGAATTATGGGTAACATAATAAAAAAAGCATTAAACAAAAGATATTTACTAGCCATACCTAAATTTATTTGCAGTAGTCAAGTTCCTCTTTGAGTTGTAAATAATAATTCTTCGCTTCCATCTATGTATTCTATAACTTGTATCTTTTTTCTTATGCTATCCTCATTTTCCCAAATATATTAGCATATATACTCAGCCTTACATTTATAACAATCAAGGTAATAAATAGTCAAAACATCCTCTTCCCATTTATTTTGAATCATCTATTGTATTTCTACATCTTTAGGAATTAATTTGTTGTTCTTTACACCAAGATGAGTTCCTACAATGGCATATGGGGGTTGGTGGAAGGTTGTAATAGAGTGAATTTGTTCATTTTTAATGACCACCATTAAATAATAATATAATACTAACATACATATTTTAGATAAATCTATGTAAAAGATGTTGAAGGATATCATTCTCGATGTGCCTATTTCACTTATGTAAAAAATCCAATATAATACAGGCACTTCAAGAAAGATATCCTTCAACATATTTTACATACATTTATCTAATATATGTATGATAGTTATTGTACAATAAGATTAACCTATTTCTCATGCCTTGTATTGTGCTTCTATGCTCAATTCTAGAAAGAAAATATATAGGTGACTGCAATGCTTTTGTTGGAGGAATAAGAGCATTTTAGTTGAATTCTTCAAGTAGATGAGTCAAAAAAATCTCTTTCATTGGGTGTGATTATCCCACCCATTTTTATTCATATTTGGAATTGGTAGTGGGGGTTTGAAGTTGATATCCCCTAGTGGAGTCAAGGGAAGGAATATGTTTTTCATCTTCCATAACAATCAAATTATTCACTTAAAATAAAATCTCCAGATTGGATCATATCTAAACTACCTTGAAAATGCATTGATTTAGCTATTTTCTAATGATTCCCTGAACCAATAATATTTTTATATTCCTCATTTATGCTTATAATTATGGTTTTTTCATTAACATATGCAATAAATATTATGGCATGCATTTATTCCTTATAAATAGGCACATGATTTGTTATGACCACAAACATTTCATGTTTGTTATTACCGATAGGATTAATTGATGCATGAAATATTTATTCATTAATGGATGTAATACCAACTATTGTATATTGAACTTCCTTACCAATAGGCATAGGGTTAGCTATTACACATTTATTTTCATTCCTAATAGATGGAGGGGTAATTTCTATAAGCACAAGTGCACAGATAATTAGTACGAGTTGGTTTACAGGTTCACATGTAATTATTATGGGTTGGGTTTCATGTGCACAAGAAATTTATATGAGTTGGGTTTCATGTGAACATACAATTACTACAAGATAAATTTATTCAAGCAATCCTCCTTCATCGACAAGTGTGGGCATTTATGTATCAATGTGTCTTATCTTTGCTTCTACTATGTGAATTGGGGATTGTAACTTATTATTACTCTCCTATAGTTCTCTAATCATATACTTTAGGTATGCTATTTTTTGATACACAAAAATTAAATCCATATTCTTCATCTTATTTATGACTGAACCTCCTTCCAAAATTTCCTTAGCCATTATTGTACCTACATAGGGTTTGTCCTTTTGGTAAAAAATTTATATCTTTCTTGATGAATGTTATATCATGTAGAGAAAAAATGTATGATCTTCTTAAGTTTTTCCATATAATTAAGGATGGAATATACCTGTTTATTAAAAAATTAATCTATAAAACAATAAATTTAATGTCGAAAGTAGGAAAATTAATCTCGAATGTAAAAATATTAATTTATAAATCAAAAAATATAAATCAACCTCTTAGGATACTAATGCTCGATACCTATCCCAAACAATGACACCACGATGATGAGAATAATCAAACCATCAATTAACTTAAGGTAGCTAAGCTTTTCCATAACTTGATGGGATCATTTGAGGAACAACCATGACTTAATGATTCTGTTACTTTCACTAATTGTCAATCTAGGGTGTGAATTTGGCAAGGTGTCAACATTGTATATGCAACACTAGTATCTTTTGAAGGTTGAGGTGCTTAAAAGTTATGTATAAGGAAACACACTGCAAAAAATAAATTGAAGGAAATTAAATTGCAATAAAGGAAAGTACATGAAACTAAAGTGAAAGAAAGTACATGAAAGTAAATTATAAGAATCAAAATCTAGATCTATCTTGGAAGATAAATTGAAATACATAAACATAATCAAAATGACACACTTACAAAAATGAAATGAAATATAAATGCACATGCAACAAAAAGAAACCATTTAATGAATGGGAAATTAGACTACTGAATCCATGTGAGTGGATGTTAGCTCAGTTGGACTGAAAATTAACTCCACTCTTTGTTTAATACAATATCAAATCAAAACAGCTTATTTATTAATCCAAATGGAATTGCTACATATACATTACAATTTGATCTAAACTTGATTACAATACTCTATTTTATCTTAAATTTTAGATTACTGATTACTAACTAACTACTCCCTTATAGCATGTAGCTTATCTCTTACGTAGAGAAGGTAACACTTTATTTAGATCTACATAATCTATAGGTTATAACCATAATCCATGGTTATTATCGTAATAAAATAATCTAAACAACAATACTAAGATAATATAAATAATATATGATGTTGCAACTAACAATCATGAATAATAGGAAAATAAAAATTATTTTATTTCATTTTTGTAACAATGTTAGAGTCAGGTCTAATGGAGGAAGAATGATGATGAAACATTCCAAACATTGAATTATATTTTACTTAATTATACGAACCACCATATCGTTCAGATCATGGAGGAAATTCACTTAGAACCATTAAAAAGCTATCATAGTCACCATATAATGTCAACTATAGATATTATGGGTTAGCTCGAGTTGCTATGGGTTAGGAACGTAATTGCCACATGTTATCTTAAGTTACCATGGGTTAGCTCATAGTTGTTATTGGTTAGCTACCCAATTACTACGAGTTAGCTAATAGTTTTTATGTTCTGAATAGTACTTGTTTTGGGTTGCAAAATAAATGCTATAGGCTACAAAATAGATGTTATGAGTTGTACCTAGTTGCAATTTTCTACACCTAGTTGCTACAGGTTATAACTAGTTACTATAGATTATGCCCAATAATTTCTATTGGTTGTGATCAACTTGATAAAATCCTTTTTTGATAGTATGAACCTCTTGCAAGAACCATATTTTACATGATTCACTTTCCATTAGTAATACCATAAACATTCAAATCTATTAAATCATACTAGTTCATATATAGATAACTAGTTTTAACTAAAATAATGTGCATACATATTATTAATATAATATGTGCATATATCAACATAATGCGAACTAAAAGGGTGTGGATGGAAACATAAGGAGGTGTTTTTATGAAAACTAAGTAACCAAATGAGGGACATTTTTAGACCTCATTAGAAGATAAGAGTGAACAACAAGAAATTCCATCAAAAATTGGTACATATAACAATATAAAAAATAACATGCCTATTAAGATACATATGCACGAGTGAGGAATAACACATGATTATTATGCTAAAAAACACTTGCACAAAAAAACTGCTTGTTTGTAGTAAAAAAATCTTCTTCATAAAATGCAATAATGCATGTAGAAAGGGGCCTTATATGTCTCAGAAATAATGACATAAGTGTAAGTAGTAGATGAAATCAACTAACTACTATTGAACATGCCAAATAAACTCAAAGAAATGGGTGGTATGAATCCACTACTAGACAATGTGTCTAAAGTTGCAAAAAGATATTTGCTAGAAAAATTCCATGGGAAAAGAGACAACAAAATTCCTCAATAGGGTCCTAGAAACCAGGGGTAGATACTTAAATCTGGTACTTGGTACTTGAAAATGACAACCTTGACACACATTTAGCATGCATGACTTGAGAATATAAACAATGTCCCAATGTACCATTTTCTCACATTTTCTGCTATCTTATGAGTTGACCCTTATGTTTAGTTGTTACACACCTATGAAAACCTCATTGTTTATCTCAAACCTTTAAAATATCATGGACAAACTTCTCCAAAGTCTCAATTAATTCCACTTTTACACATGTCAATTCTACCAGATTCAATTAGTATTATTTGTTGATACTGACTCGAGTTGGTCGAAATCAACTCTTTCCCAATAATAGATATTTTTTAAAAAAAAAACCTCTTCTTAGGGTAAACCCATTTGTATATCATGTTGGTGACATGATAACTTACCCAATTTGACTCATATATAAAAAAATCAGGGTCTCATTCAAAAGGGATTGGGAAATTATCTAATACACATATGTACACTATTTCACATTGATAAAATCTTTCGTATACTTCCCAAATTAAAAACTTGTCACTAAGATCAATCACAAGCCTAGTTTGATGCACACTAAATCCAAGTTAAAACAAACACTTCCAAGTATCAAATCCAAATCATTAACTACATACATATAGTAAAGGAGTACAATTGCATAATCACACTAGGTGGGATAACTACATGTGGCTTGATTTCCCTCATAGCATCAGGTATCTAGTTATAAATCAATCATCAAATGGGTGTGATTGGGGTTAGCTCAGCCCATTACACTTTACTAATTTTTGTAAGTTCATATCCCTCATAATCATGCTTGAGGTTTAAAGGCAAAGAAAACTGATTTATAGAGTTACACGCATCAATAGGGTTTGAGGTAAAAAAATAGGGAGCATATATCGATAGGGAAGGTGACTGTAACTATGGTTATAGTTACTCTTTTTTACATAGGTCAATATCAACTGGTGATACTGATAAAGATCAGTAGAACCAACCATGTATAGATAAAATCAGTTTCTAAATAAAATGAACCATGTGCATATTTTATCTTGATTTTCACTTACAAAATACAGTCACTACCAGTCAACAACCTTAAAAACCTTAGTTCTCATTCATTTGTTGTACTTAGTATATTTAGCATTTTCCACTTCTTGTGTCATTATAATTAGTTTTAGTATTGTACATTCAGATGTATGTTTAAATTCCATATTTTAATATATAAATTATATTACATTGATTTATCCTATTAGGGTTAGTATTGATTACATTAATCCAAAATATGAAAAACATATTGGTGAACTTGTGCACACATCAAACATTTTAAAACTATAGGTTCCCATTAGGGTTTCATCCTTCTAAGGTTTCATATTTTTTGTCATAGGGTTTCAAATCTCATTTATGATTTCCATACATAAAAATTATTTTTCAATTTTTTTCCTAAGGTTTCATGATCTGAATTTTGATTTCCATACACAAATAATATTTGCACCTTCATCCTTAGATATTCATTAAAATTCCATCTTGTTAGGGTTTCAAATATCAGCCTTAAAGCCTCTAAAACCCAATTCTTACTCATTTATGCTTTATTTGATTCTAAGGATCATCCTTCCATTTGTACTCATCGAAATTCTAGGTTTTTGTATGATTTATATGCCAAAATACCCCCAAACCCTAACCATTATCCTATGGATTATTCTACTATTCTTCCTACCTTTCTTTGAGGTGGTGCTAGATACTTTCCATCTATGGAGGTCCATGATACAATGATCCAATAAGGTATGGGGAACCTCATGGATAACTAGGACATGAGAAACACTATATCTAACATAATTTTACAAGCACATATATAATCTATTAAAAAGAATATTGAAGATTTGAATTTAAATATTCAAACACTTGGAAATGAAATTGCTTATAGAACAAAAGACACAAACATGACCCAATATTGTTTTGGAATCAAACACTTAAAAATTTTAGGATATACATGACAAGGATTGGGGAAACATACGTAAGGAATTGTTCACCCCATCATAACATCTACTCAAAAAGGACAACAAGGTCTTGGATACATTGTAGCTTTAGAAACTAATAAGTTAAAGACACATACTGATTTCATAAAATAAGTAAAAGAAGCTTATATCAATCATTCAAACACACATATGTTTGAACTCTACAAGATTACTCTATTTAATATATTTATATTAGGAGAGTAAAAAAAATAATGCAAGTATCAAGTATACAATGGGCTAAAAAGATAAACTATCTAGGTTATGATATCACATAAGCTCATTAAACAAGTCATTATTGATGCTAACTCAAATAAGAATATTTGAAATAGATCATTATTGAACACATTAGGGATCAATTTGAAAAATCTAAACACAATGATCATATCATTACTAAATCAAATCAAGGGATATGGCCACCACTCGGCATAATTTCAATAGAAGTAATACTAAGACTAAATATGGTGCATTCCTTATTTCAAGTCATGTTTCTGTTGATGCAAGAGATTGCACCCTTAGCAGGAGGTTGAGCTCCTGCCTTCTCCTCGCAACATGGAAACTCCCCTCTCGCCTATGGGACTGGCGAAGCTAGAGGGGAGAGTATCTAGATAAGGGCTAGCTCCCTTTGATGCATCGTGTTTGTTCCAACAAGTGCTAATGCATACATATATAGGTATATAAAAGGTGGGGGGATGAAAAGGGAGAAAGATGTAGGAAAAACAAACTAATCTAAAGAGGTGATGCACCAAAATAAGGTCGACCTTCACACATCCACTCTTGAAATCATAAAAATGCATACATACACTTCACACTTGGCAAAAGGACCAGGCTGCTAGAAACTGGCAGGGAGGCTTTCATGAAGACATAAGAAACAGAAAATCACTGAGGCACTGTGAAATACACACTGTAAGTAACTTCCTCTATTCTGGTCTTCCAAATGTCAGCTCTTCTCCTTTTAACTACAAAAATGGTGCCTTTTAGACAACAGGTACATTGGTGTTCGACCTGTGAGATCATCAAGAGACAATGACTAAACATAAACAACACTCAGCACATACTCTAAAATATCTATCCAAATGGAGGTAAAAACTACTTTTATTTGATTCAGGTGGAAATTTCGCTAGGGCTACGCCTTAACAAAATGTGGAAGATCCCTTTACAAAATGACAAGTTTGCCATATATGGGAGAAGCAAGGAGGCTCATTTGGCACTCCTTTTTTACAAGTGGACAATTCACATCCCCTCATTGGGAAGAGGAAAACATTGTTGCCGATGTCATCTTTCTAGAAGAGGCCTGCTAGAACCATGCTGTATAATCACCAAATTTGACTTTGGCATTTGAGCATTAATGTGAAACACATGCTGCAGCCTCTTTTTTTGCAAACAGATTGAGATTTGTCCCCTTTTAAATACACGAGCCATGCCGTTCACTATTTGTGCCATTTGGGGATTATCAGGCAATAAATCACCTTCCCCTTGCCACTTGGACTGCTTCGTCCCTTCCTGCACCCTGTCATTCTCCTACTTTGTCACCTGGGATTTTGTCCTTTTCCTATCTTGTCTCTTTTGGCTCCTTCGGCCCCTAGGGCGAACATCTTGGTGGGTCACTACATTCTGGGCCCTTGGTTAGCGCTCTCTCGGTTGAAAACAAACGGCCATTTCGTTTCATGAAAGTTGACATTCATATGGCCATCATTGGTTTGAAAACCAATGGCTAGCTTGTTTTATTTATTTTGACAGCCTCTGGGATGTCCTTGTTCCTGTTAAAACATTATTGGGTCCATACAGCTTCTTTGTGGCCTTGCTTTTTCTTAGCACCTTCCCAGGCACTCTCTTGCCTTGTATACTTCGGTGAGTCCTTTGGATGGTCTCTCAGGTCCTCGCAGACTTTGTTTTCTTTGTGTTTTCTGCAAGCTTTTGTCTACAGACAATTTCCCATGGATAAAAAGTCTACAAAATTTCTCCTCGGCCCTCGCCCTTTGTATTTGAAGTGCACCCAAAGAAATTCAGAGTTTTGATAGAATTTGGGACTTAGACAAATTTTGAAAGACTTACCCGGATCCTTTACAATTGGAGTGCCTACCCTTCAGAAGGGCACTTGAACTTTGAAGACTGCCCTTCAGCCAAGGACATACCCTTGAACCAAGCTGTTGAACCAAAAAATGGTTCAATGGTTTAAGGGTTCAACCAAGCGTGCCAATTTTCTGTTGAACCAAGCCCTATGACCTTCTTCGTTGAACTTCTCCGTTGAATTGAACCCATTGAACTGAACACATTGAACCAAAATGGTTCAATGATTCAATTGGTTCAACCATTTGAGCACCGATGAACTTCCTCTACTGATTAAACCATCTGCTTGGAACCAAGAGATCAGACCAAGCCGTTGAACCAAAAATAGTTCGACGGTTCAACGGTACGATGGTTCAATGTTGTTGAATCGATATGCTTGAACTTGAAGATGGATGAGCCAAGGGGCTAAACCAAAGAGTGATGGTCTTGAAGATTGAACTGAGGCTTGAACTATGGCCAAATTAAAACTGTGTTGAACTTGTGCAACTTGAAGATCACTGGCATTAAAAAATAGGGGAAGAAGGTGACCAAAATTTTGCCTGTAGGCAAAATTGGTCAACAGATTGGTGACTCACAGGGAAAGCATGCCTGCTATGCTTAAAAGCCAGTTGCCCTTCATTCCATTGGGCGTAGAGTCAAATGCAGCTATGAAAGGATTAGTAATAGCCCCAAAAGATTCAAGAATCAAATACGAAGCCTTTACCCCACACGCAAAGGGAAACACACAAGGCTAAAAACACTACTTGTGCAACTGCACTTAGGGAAAGCAAGAAAAGAAACTAAAAACAAACTACTATATATAGCTAACCAGGAATTCTCACCTCCCTCTTAGATTGAAAGGAAAATTTCTTAAGTCGCCTTCCTGGCAAGAAGACTTATGGTGCCAGGCAAGTAGCTGAATTAAAAGGGGATTTAGTAACTTGCTCCTCCTGCCTGTCACTTGGTTTGGCTAGAATCTGAGTGGATTAGATTCAAACATGCCTCCAACATACATGTACTCTTCTTGTCCCTGGAGGCCTGTTGAATGCTGGTCCTTCATATTGGTGCTCTTCACCAAGAAATCAATGGCTGCTGGCTCATCACCATAAGCCCTTTGATCTGGACATTCCTTCTGCAATGTATCATGGTCTGACTTGTTTCCTTCTACCTCATTGAAAATCTTGTTAGACTCGTCCTCTACTTCCTCTTGGCCTTCTTGAAGAAGGGTGACTGTGGTGATGTCTGAAATGGACTCACAAACTGATTGCTCATCCCACAGAACATCACCTCTTTCTTCAAACATCTCTTCTTCAAAGCATTCCTCCAGGAAGACAGACCTCTCCTTTTCTTCCTCCAACTCAGGCTCTTCAGCGTAGTTGTCCTGATCATCAAAATGGCAAGGAAGTTCATCAAACAAAGGGGAAGAGATCTCACCATGCATTTGTTCCTCTTCATATTGCTGGAACATCTGCATATATGCAAGACCTGCATCTTCTCCACTGCTGATAAGGTCTTCACAAGAAGCATCAATGATGATTTCTTCTACGTTGTCACTCATGACAGCCTCTTGAAGAACTGCAGATTGGATCTTTTGCTCCTCACCTGTCTCTTGCAAAATAGGTTCCTCCTTGAGAAGGGGTGAAGTGGGAAAAACACGTGGAAGAAGAGGCAGTCCTTGAGCTAGAGTCAAATGATTCTCCTCTTTCCACTTGGTCAACACTTCATCAATATCAGGTGTGGCCTGATATTTCTCTTGGAAGTGTGTAGATGGGGTGTGTTCAGAAATGGAATGTGCCATTGGGTCTGAACCGTCCATCACACACTGGCTGAGGAATCTTTCTTTGGATTCCAACTCTGTAATTCTCCTGGCTAGATCTTCTTGGAAAAGCCTTTCTTGGAGATCATAAGAATCATGAGTAGGAGTAGCTTTATCCTTTTCAAGGTCTCGAGCAAAACCTTGCTTCTCTTCTTTCCTATTCCATGATTCCATCATTTCCCTCCAGGTCAGGAGCGTACCATCAGGGTGAAAGATCTCAGGATTGAAAGTTTCCCTTCTAGTTGAAGGGCAACTAGGAGGGCTGCTTGAGGTGATTCTCTAAATTTTTTGAGTTTGATCGAAGTCATATGAAGGAACACAAGACTCATGATTCTGCATAAAAGAATTATACATATAAAAAATGATTTCTGAATGGCACTAGGCTGCTTAACTAGAATATTCAACTCGGAGTCACCATTGGTGTTTGATGAAAATCCTCCAAAGGCTAGTCAGTTGAAGAACACACCAAAAATTCTTCAACTCTTTGGACAAAACCTATCCCAATTGGTCACACCGGGCATGCCAGAACTGTTGACGCAAGAGATTGCACCCTTAGCAGGAGGTCGAGCTCTTGCCTTTTCCTCGCAACATGGAAACTCCCCTCTCACCTGTGGGATCGGTGAAGCTAGAGGGGAGAGTCTCTAGATAAGGGCTAGCTCCCTTTGATGCATCGTGTTTGATCCAACAAGTGCTAATGCATACATATATAGGTATATAAAAGGGCGGGTGAAAAGGGAGAGAGATGCAGGAAAAACAAACTAATCTAAAGAGGTGATGCACCAAAATAAGGTCGACCTTCACACATCCACTCTTGAAATCAGACAAATGCATACATACACTTCACACTTGGTAGAAGGACCAGGCTGCTAGAAACTGGCAGGGAGGCTTTCATGAAGACACAAGAAACAAAACATCACTGAGGCACTGTGAAATGCACACTATAAGTAACTTCTTCTATTCTGGTCTTCCAAATGTTAGCTCTTCTCCTTTCAGCTACAGAAATGGTGCCTTGTAGATAATAGGTACATTGGTGTTGGACCTATGAGAGCATCAAGAGACAATGACTGAACACAAACAACACTCAGCACATACTCTAAAATATCTATCCAAATGGAGGTAAAAACTACTTTTATTTGATTCAAGTGGAAATTTTGCCAGGGCTACGCCTTAGCAAAATGTGGAAGATCCCTTTACAAAATGACAAGTTCACCATATATAGGAGAAGCAAGGAGGCTCATTTGGCACTCCTTTTTTACAAGTGTACAATTCACGTCCCCTCATTGGGAAGAGGAAAACACTGTTGCCAATGTCATCTTTCTAGAAGAGGCCTGCTAGAACCATGCTGTATAATCGCCAAATTTGACTTTGGCATTCGAGCATTAATGTGAAACATAGGCTGCACCCTCTTTTTCTATAAATAGATTGAGATTTGTTCCCTTTTAAATACATGAGCCATGCCATTCACTGTTTGCGCCATTTAGGGATTATCAAGCAATAAATCGCCTTCCCCTTGCCACTTGGACTGCTTCGTCCCTTCCTGCACCCTGTCATTCTCCTACTTTGTCACCTGGGATTTTCTCCTTTTCCTATCTTATCTCTTTTGGCTCCTTCAGCCCCTGGGGTGTACATCTTGGTGGGTCGCTACATTCTGGGCCCTTGGTTAGCGCTCTCTCGGTTGAAAACAAACGGACATTTTGTTTCATGAAAGTTGAAGTTCATATGGCCGTCATTGCTTTGAAAACCAACCGCTAACTTGTTCTATTTATTTTGATGGCCTCTAGGATGTCCTTGTTCCTGTTAAAACATTATTGGGTCCATACGGCTTCTTCATGGCCTTGCTTTTTCTTAGCACCTTCTTGGGCACTCTCTTGCCTTGTATACTTCGGTGGGTCCTTTGGATGGTCTCTCGGGTCCCCGCGGACTTTGTTTGCTTTGTGTTTTCTACGAGCTTTTATCCACGGACAATTTCCTACAGACAAAAAGTTTGTAGAAATTCTCCTTGGCCCCCACCCTTTGTATTTGAAGTGCACCCGAAGAAATTTGGAGTTTTGATAGAATTCGGGACTTAGACAAATTTTGAAAGACTTACCCGGATCCTTTACAATTAGAGTGCCTACCCTTCGAAAGGGCACTTGAACTTTGAAGACTGCCCTTCGGCCAAGGACATACCCTTGAACCAAGCTATTGAACCAAAAAATGGTTCAACGGTTCAAGGGTTCAACCAAGTGCACCAATTTTCTGTTGAACCAAGCCCGATGACCTTCTTCATTGAACTTCTCTGTTGAACTGAGCCCATTAAACTGAACCCATTGAACTGAAATGGTTCAATGGTTCAATTGGTTCAACCATTTGAGTGCCAATGAACTTCCTCTGTCAATTAAACCATCTGATTGGAACCAAGAGATTGAATGAAGCCGTTGAACCATGTTCGTTGAACTAAAAATGGTTCAACAGTTCAATGGTATAATGGTTTAATGCCGCTGAACTGAGATGCTTGAACTTGAAGATGGATGAACTAAGGGGCTGAACAAAAGAGCGATGTTCTTGAAGATTGAACTAAGGCTTGACCTATGGCTGAATGAAAACTACGTTGAACTTGTGCAACCTGAAGATCACTGGCATTAAACATCAAGGGAAGAAGGTGACTGAAATTTTGCTTGTGGGAAAAATTGGTCAACAGTTTCATGATATAGATTACAACCTATTATTGGGCCAATCTTGGATACACACTATAAACAGAGTACCATATACATTACATATGTGTTACATTTACACATGGGGGAAATCTATATATGTTTTAGGTAGACAATGATCCTTTCATGTACTATTTTTAACCACTACCTAAGGTAACACATGTAAAAGAGAGAAATAATACAATCCAAGTAGTTTAACAACCTACCGATCAACTCAACATTAGCTCTAAGAAAGAGGCACTTTTAAATATTACCATTGCCTCCTGAAATACTACCAAGGAAGCTACTCAAACACAACCTTGTCATATTCCTATTGACCATTTTATGCATGACCAATTTGTGTTTTCCCTTTGGCTCTTTTCATTTCTCCCTTGCTCATTTCTTGTGTTTGGTCTCTTGATTTGTTTCTTGCCTTTTCCCTTCGGGCTCTCCTAGTTTGGGCTCTTCTCACTTGTTCCTTATTTTTCCCTTTTCCTTATTTACCTTAGCCTGTCGAGCTTTATTTTGCCTCCCTTGCCTTCTTCCCAAGTGTCCCTTCAGACTTTTTTGAAGGTCAATTTTCTTGCAAGTGACCCTTTGGAAAAGTTTTGAAGGGCATTTTTTAGCCCAAGTGTCCCTTCAAACTTTTTCGAAGGGCACTTTGTTGTCTAAGTGACCCTTTGAAAAAGTTTTGAAGGGCCCTTTTTAGCCCAAGTGTCCCTTTAGAATTTTTTGAAGGGCACTTTGTTGTAAAAGTGACCCTTTGAAAAAGTTTTGAAGGGCACTTTTTAGCCCAAGTGTCCCTTCAGACTTTTCCAAAGGGCACTTTATTGTCCAAGTGACCCTTTGGAAAAGATCTAGAGGGCACTTTTCTTCCCAAGTGTCCCTTCATAGTTTTTTGGAGGGCACTTTGTCTTTGGAAATGCCCTTCAAAAAAGTTTTGAAGCGCCATTTCCTTTGGAAATGCCCTTTAAAGCTTTCTCAAGGGACCTTGTGCCTTCCCCAAGTGTCCTTCAGAACTTTCTGAAGGAGACTTTCCCAAGTGTCCTTTGGGAAAAGTTTTTGAAGGAACTAGCCATTGCCTTTCGAGCAAAATCCCCAAAAGAATTCCTTCAGACTAATTGTCTAAAGGAATTACTTCAGTAAAATTGCACAAAATAATAAACTTGACTTAATGGATCCCCATGACATGTTACAGGATGTCAAATTTAATATATCCCACTAG
The DNA here is from genome assembly GCA_037957365.1 of Torreya grandis. Taxonomy (NCBI): domain Eukaryota; kingdom Viridiplantae; phylum Streptophyta; class Pinopsida; order Cupressales; family Taxaceae; genus Torreya; species Torreya grandis. The sequence goes on from JARHVA010001714.1 coordinate 2,058,493, forward strand.
CTGTTGGGGTGAAAAGACGACATGCTATAGGATGTTAAATTTAGGGTGGCCAACTAGTCGTTAGGATACAAAGACATGACGTGCCATAGGATGTCAAATTCAGCATGGCCAACTAGCCGTTGGGGTGCAACTTGGTGACATGCTATATGACATCAAATTCATTCCTAAAGTCTTCAAATAAGAAGTAAAGTCACTTAGAAAACCTGAACTACTCTACAGTGCAAATCGAGTTTCCCAACAAGCTTTGCTTATGACTTTTATAAGTAGAAGTAATTGAATAACGTGAAGGAACAAGTAAGAAGTAAAGTCACTTGGAAAACTTGAATGACTCTACAGTGCAAATCAAGTTTCCCAACAAGCTTTACTTATGACTTTTATAAGTAGAAGCAATCAAAGAACCCGAAAGGGCAAAGATAGTGCAAATTGGGTTTCCTAACATGCTTAACTTATAAGTTTATAAGTAAAGCCATTTAGAAGGCCCGAATGGGTCCACAATGCAAAATTTGGGAGATTTTAGGAGGAATCTAAGGTTTGTAGAATGATCTGAGTTATTTTTTATGGAGGGCCATCTCACCATTGATTTTGTAGTGATCTTGGCCATTTCAAGAGGGCAAATCAAAGACAAGGACAAACTCCAATTGAATGAGAGAACAACTGGAGTCAGTTTCACCAAGATGGTGACTACAAACCATTTTGGAGGTTTCTATCTTGGTGCCTAGGAGATCTCTCTTCTCTCCCTCTTTTGCTATAAATAGGACCCTTGGGCTCTTATTTTATCATCCACAGATAGTATGGTGAAGCCCTACTAGAATGTTTTGCCATTTTCTTGCCTTTGAGTAAAGAAACATAAGTCTAATTTCTTTCTAAGTTTTAGACATTTTCCTAGGCATGCAAGAGACACAGAGTGACAAAAAGTGATGTTTTATCCTTCTATTCTTTGTCCTTCATGATTTTGAGCAAAGAATTGATCCAATAGGTCATGTAGAGTGCATTCTAGCTATATGATATTTTGCACATGTGTAACTCTTTTCTGGACTATACAGGTTGTCTTTTCTAGTTATTTACCTTATGTTATCTCATCCATTTTGTCTCTATATTGAAATACTTATGTTGGAATCTTCTAGAGCTTGAGTTATAGACTATATTCTACTGTATTGTGCATAAGTATAGGGTATACATGTGGATACTAATTCTTGGTGTATCTCCATTTTAGACTAAGCTTTTCATTTATGCAAACTTCTGACTCTTTTCACTCATATAAACTAGTTTAGAAGTTTTATTGCACAAAAGCTATTACAGGGAGCTAGTCTTTTCAACCTAGAGGTTCATTTCCACTTATAGGCATACCCACAAGCCTGGAAATGTCCCAACATTGCCCAAATTTGGAGGATGCTTGAACAACCCTCTTCGAAGGTGAAAGATTTGGAGACAATAGTTTTGGCATGCCCAGTGGGACCTAAATTATTGCTAAGTCAAGGTGAATGCTGGTCTTAATAGGCCTAAAGTAGTAGAAATACCCCTAACCTAGCATTTGGTAACTCCAAAATGGTGTGAATCCCTAGTTTTATACATTATCCTACATGGTCCTCACAAGGTCCTTAAGATTTTTTACCAAGCCCCTTCAGCTGAATCTTTTTTTGAAGAACAACACCCTGAACCACTCCTAGCCCTATTAAATCCATAGTAAAGAGGTTTTGGGGAAGAAGTAGAAGAGGTTGAAGAAGTTCAAGGAGAGGAAGAAGTTAAAGAAGAAGAAGAAATAGAGGATCATAGGGGAAGAAGAGAAATGGGTAAAAGGGGACAGATAGATAGACATCAACCCTTCCTTGATTTTAATACCCAAAACCCAATAGAGCTTCTTGCATATGATCCCATCCCTCCAAATACTACCAAAAATCTTCCTAGTTTCAATTAAGAGGGTCCCTTTACCCCATATGAACATATTAGAGACATCTCTAATTTTTGTAATTTCCATAATGTTACTAGGGACAACATAACCATTAAGCTACTTGCTATGTCTTTAAAAGGCAAAGCACTTGACTGGTATATAATGTTGGAGGGGGGCTGCATTACAAATTGGGATGGTTTTGGAGACCTATTGGTGACAAGATTAAAAAATAAGAGTGATCAAGCTTCCCTAATACATCAGCTGAATGTAATAAGAAGAGGTCCAAATGAATCCATAGGAGATTTTAATAAGAGATTTCATGGAACATGGTATAAGCTGCCACCAATCATGAGACCTCCTCCTAGCTTTGTGTTCCCAACATACCTCAAAGGGATTGGTATTGATGTTGTCATTATGTTGCAGTCAATGGGATGATTCACTCTTTTAGGTGCATATGAGCTAGTAATTGAGGCTAAGAATAGCTTGATTCAAGATGGAAGACTCCCTCCATTAGTTTCCATGCCTTTGTTGTCCCAAAATTCAGTTGAAGATCTAAGCATGTCACAGGTTCTCAATGCCAATGTGAAGCCAAGAGCCTTTCCCAAGAAGGTGGATAACATTGTGGATAAGGATGAAGAAATCATATCATTGAGAGCTCAGCTAAAGCAAGCTCAATATTAGGCAAGTGTTCCTCATAATGCAAAATACTATCCTCAATAAGGATATAGAGCTCCATCACAATACAATTATAAAGGGAGAGGACAAAATCAAAAATGTTACAACAGGAAACCCAATGCATATAATCCAAATTCTACTCCTATAAAGGTTGTTGTTCCAGTTCATGCAAATCTAGTGCAAGGAGAAGATCATGTGGACCAATGGGGGAAGCCTCAAGGTTAGTTTACACATGATGATGGAGGAACTAGCTACGCTTTGACTACACAAGAAGAAGCTACTCCTTACATGATAGTAGAAGAAGCATGTCCCAGCCAAAGGGATAGTCCTGGAGAAGGTAGCAACCCAAGTGTGGGAATGATGAATTTTGAAGTAAAAGATGATTTTGTGTTGACTCAAAGCATGTCAATTACAACCAATATAAGGGCCAAGAAGAGAGATTTGGGAGAGGCCCAAGAGCCATGAATAGTTCCAAGTGATGCCTCTTTAAGGCCATAAAACACCAATCAAAGTGTTGCACCTTCTACAAATTGTGTTCCTCAACAAAATTAGAATGTAAATGCAACTGCCAAGATTGAAACATAATAGGCTACAACTCCTTTATTACCATCAAACATGTAAGAGAAAGTGAATACTCCATCTCTAAATTATTTGGACTCATTAAAGAGCACTAAGACAAGAATATCCCTTTGGGAGGTTCTATATATACCTAGTCAAAAGGAGCTTTTACAAGAGCAGTTAAAAATCATGCAGGTGGCTCCTCAATCTTCACAACATGATAGTGTGGCTCTCAAAAATTATCCAAATCATCTTTTGGAGCATTCCACTAAAGTTAAAAATCCTCTATCCTTCTACCTTACACTCATTGTGGGAGATAAGTTGGTCCATAATTGTTTTGTGGATAGTGAAGCAAGCACTACTATTATGCTAAAAGTAGTGGCTGATAAGCTAGGTTTGAACTATGAGCCACATAGTAAAGGCATGTTGTAGTTGGATGGAATTCCAACCAAGATGGTAGGATTGGTCAAAGGTCTAAAAGTATTTTTACATGGCTTGCCAAGCTTCCCTATCATGCAAGATATTATTGTGGTGGACCTTTTAGCACACTTTGCTATGTGCTTGTCTAGGGACTTTACGACCAAGATAAGAGGATACCTTTTTAATGATTGGTCCTTTCTAGATTTAAAGACAAGGTATGGAACCAAGGTAGCCATAAGGAATCATCCCTTAGCAAAGTTCCAGATTGAGCCATACTTGGAGACAATGACAAATCAAAACTGTCTAATCAGCAAAGAGGAAGAAATAGTCCTGAACAGTGAAACATCTTATCCTTTTTAAGGTATTTCTAACCTATATCTTGAAAAGTACAACATTTAAACACATGGCCTTGATCTTTACACTTTCATTGAGCAAACTAATTTGGGAGTTTACTACATACATGAGGAGAATACCCCGATTCCTTCACTCATCAATGAAGATCATGAGCTTGACGACATGTGGGAAATGTTCTTTGATGGTTCAAGGAACAAAGTAGGCACATGAGCTAGTGTCATGTTGGTTTCCCCATCAAAGAATCATTACTACTCTTTTTATACGTTTCACTTTAGCTGCACTTACAACATGGCAAAATATGAAGGATTAGTTCATGGTCTCCAATGGGTAAAGAAGAGAGGAATCAATATTTTTAAAGTCTATGGAGATAGTGAGTTGGTCATTCATCAAGTGTTAAGTCAAGCTACAACCAAGAACCCCTTGCTCAAGTCCTACATAGGGTATGGGATTTGCTTGAGGATTTTGATGCCTTCAACATCCAACCCATACCAAGAGACTTGAACAAACACGTTGATAGATTCACTGCAATAGGAGCACATTTTGACTCAACTACTGATGTTGAAGAAGAGAAAGATCAATCCCATATTGAAATCATTGTGAGAACTTCCATTCTAGATAATGAAGTGTTATGACAAGTGTTTTAAAGTGATGAACACATCAAACACTTCTTACACAATGAGGCAAGCTTATCTTCAAGAAATCAAAAGAAGTTGTATGATCATTATGAAGAGCAAATTAAACAACTGAAGACAGATAAAATACCCAAGGGGCTGATTACCTTGGAGAGTGTATTCAATGAGGATGATTAAAATAAAAACCAAAGAATGAGCATGTAAAAAAAGAAGAGAACTACGAGAGAGTTCTAATTTTCAAGGACAAACTTTTGAAGAATTGCAAGGCTTGTTCTCAATTGGAAAAGCAAGCTTTTATTGCATTATGCAAAGAGTTTCATGACATCTTTGCCTAGGAATACAAGGAATTGAAAGGCTTTGACCCAAGTCTAGCTCATCACATCATTGAGTCAGACCATGGAGCTAAACTGAAGAGACAAAAGCAAAGACCTATCAACCCTAAGGTAGAAGAACACATGAAGAAAGCGCTGACTAAATTGATTGAGTCTAGGATTATCTTTCCTATGATGCACTCAACTTAGGTAGCTAACCTTGTGTCAGTTCAAAAGAAGAATGGATAAATTAAACTTTGTGTGGATTTTTGAGATCTAAATAAAGTGTCTCTCAAGGATCATTACCCACTCCCTTCTATGGAATAAGTTTTGTAAGTTATTTCAAGTCCTCAACATTTCTCACTTCTTAATGGTTATTTAGGTTATAATCAAATATTGGTAAATGAAGGGGATTAATTCAAGATAACCTTCAACACCAAGTGGGGGACCTTTTCCTATAAGAAGGTGTCATTTAGTTTATCCAATGATGGAGCTACATTTCAATGGGCAATGGACATGGATTTCAAAGGTTTGATCAATAGGTTTTTGCTTGTTTACCTTGATGATATAACCATTTTCTCAAAGGATGATGCTGATCATATGGGACATCTAAGATAAGTGTTTGAGAAGTATAGAGAGTATGGAATATATCTCAATATAAAGAAGTGCATCTTTGTTATCCATTAAGGCAAGCTTTTGGGTCATGTTGTTTTAAAAGAAGGGTTATCTATTGAACCCGAAAGGATTGAAGCTATTATAGGCTTGTCTTGCCTCAACACAAGAAAGGGCTGCAAAGTTTCTTGGAAAAAATAAAATTTGTAAGGAGGTTTATCCCAAACTTTACAACTGTGGTAAATCCTATCATAGCCATGCTAAAAAAGAACCAAGTTTTTACTTGGACAAAGAAAAGTAAAGGTATCTTTAGGAAATCAAGCAAGTAATTGCAACATCTCGCACTCTCTTAAATCCAAATTTTTCTAAGGATTTCATTCCTTATACTTTTTCTAACCTTGACATGATCTTAGCTATGCTTATGCAAAAGAATGATGAAGATGTTGAGCAACCAATTGCTTTCTTCAGCCAAGGCTTAAAAGACTACGAAGTGAGATATTATTTTATTGAGAATTAAGATTTACCATTAGTATAGGTTTGGAAAATTTCAGGCATATGGTTTCAAACAACAAGATCCATGTCATGGTCTCCCATCCTATCACCAAGGAGTTTCTCCTAAGCAGGGATATCAATGAGAAGAGAGCTGGATGGATCATGAAGGTGATATAATATGACATTGACATCAAGTTAACCAACTTGGTAAGAGGAAGAGGTTTATGTGAGCACTTAGCATCTGACTTTCAAGAGCCAAAAGAGTAAGCATTAGTGAATGAAGTACAAGTTCATAATCAAATGACAAAAAGAGTAAGCCTTAGTAAGCCAGTTGATCAAATGTAGAATCAAAGTTAGACACAATACATCATTTATTTTCTTCAAAATGGCAAGTGTTCCAATGACTTGAACAAATCTCAATAAAGGTATTTTAAGATGCAGGCTATTCCTTATTGTCTTGTGGATGGCATTCTCTTTAAGAAGGATGTGAGCAATGCATTGTTAAGATGCATTAACAATGAAAAATTTGATATGCTATTATAAAAGTTCCATAATGGTGTAGATGGTGGCCACTTCTCTCCTAGAACAACAACTGCAAAAATAATGAGAGCTAGTTGCTATTGGCCTAGTCTTTTTAAGGACTGTTATCATTGGTCTAAGGTTTGTCCTCAATGCACTTTCTTTATTGGCAAACAAAAGCTTACTACCCTTCTTAAATCCTATCCAAGTGGACCAACATTTCATACAATGGGGCTTTGACTTAATTGGCATGATCAATCCTCCATCAAGTGGTAGACACAAATGGATTTTGACTACTATAGACTACTTCACAAGATGGGTAGAGGATATTACTTTGAAAGAAGCAAATGAAAATGCCATCTTGGAGTTTTATGACAACATTATAACAATGTTTGGGGCTCCTCATGTCATCATTTTAGATAATGCACTTGATTTCATAAGTACTAAAACTTTTGATTGGGCAACAAAGAGTGGAGTTCATTTGAGTACCTCATCCAACTACTACCCTCAAGGTAATGGATTGGCTGAGTCTACCAACAATAACCTCATCAAGATCATCAAGAGGATGTTGGAAACTAATCAAAGAGAATGGCATAACAAGTTGAAGACAACCTTATGGGTAGAAAAAATCACTCCCAATAAGTCAATTCGTAATTCTCCCTTTGTGCTTATCTATGGAAGAGAAGCTAGGCTATCCATATGACAAGAGATCCCTACCTTGGAACTTGTACATCAGTTGGAATTACTTGAAAACACTCCCATGGAGGTTAGATTAATAGAATTAATGCAGCTGCAAGAGGTAAGAGACGATGCACACAAAACTTTGGAACACCATCAAGTTCTCATGAAGAAATCCTTTGACAGAAGGGCAAGGGCAAGAGTGTTTAAAGAAGGTGACTTGGTCTTGAAGTGGGATGAAGATAGAGTGAAACCAAGAAAATATACAAAGTTTGATACTTTGTGGAGTGGTCCTTACATCATCAACAAGTCCAAGCAAAGAAACTCCTTTCAGCTATCCAAAATGGATGGAGAGGAGATGCCTATTCCAGTGAATGGAATCCATTTGAAGCCTTACTTTTGACCCTTGCTAGCCATGTCTTGTATATACCTTATTTTGATGTGTTTCTTTTGTTGTGTTTATTCTACCTAAGTGCTTTGGAGCACAGTGTTTCCATTTCTAGTGTTTTCTTTCTTTTTGTTGGATGTGTGTATCTCTCTAGCTTGTGTGTTCAACCATGGCTTGTTCTTTCAAATCTTGTTTTCTTTGCATGACCCCTACCCAATGAAAGGATTTAGGCAACTGGCCTTATAATATGTAGGCATGTCTCCCTTGGAAATCATCAAAATGTTGACCATTTTTTGCATGACCAGTTTCTATTTTCCCTTTGGCTCTTTTTGTTTCTCCCTTGCTCATTTCTTGTGTTTGGTATCTTGCTTTGTTTCTTGTCTTTTCCTTTTATCCTTTCCTTGTTTGGGCTCTTTTCCCTTGTTCCTTGTTTTTCCCTTTTACTTATTTACCTTAGCCTGTCAGGGTTTATTTTGCCTGGAAGTGCCCTTTAGAAAGTTTACAAAGGGCCTTTCTTGCCTTGCCTTCTTCCAAGTATCCCTTCAGACTTTTTCGAAGGGCACTTTTCTTCCAAGTGACCCTTTGAAAAAGTTCTGAAGGGAACTTTTCTTCCAAGTGACCCTTTGGAAAAGTTCTAAAGGGCACTTTTTAGCCCAAGTGTCCCTTCAGACTTTTTTAAAGGGCACTTTATTGTCCAAGTGACCCTTTAAAAAAGTTATGAAGGGCACTTTTTAGCCCAAGTGTCCCTTTGGAATTTTTTGAAGGGCACTTTGTTGTCCAAGTGACCCTTCAAAAAAGTTTCGAAGGGAAATTTTTATCCCAAGTGTCCCTTCAAACTTTTCCAAAGGCCATTTTTTTGTTCAAGTGACCCTTCAAAAAAGTTTCAAAGGGCACTTTTCTTCGCAAGTGTCCCTTTGGACTTTTACAAAGGGCACTTTGTCTTTAGAAATTCCATTCAAAAAAGTTTAGAAGGGTCATTTCCTTTGGAAATTCCCTTCAAAACTTTTTGAAGGGACCTTGTGCCTTCCTCAAGTGTTCTTTAGAACTTTTTTGAAGGACACTTTAACAAGTGTCCTTCAAGAAAAGTTCTCGAAAGAAGTAGCCATTGCCTTTCAGGTAAAATCCCCAAAATAATTATTTCAGACAAATTATCTAAAGGAATTACTTTAGGAAAATTGATTGAAACAATAGAATCAACCCAATGGATCCCCATGACATGCTGCAGGATGTTAAATTTATTACAACCCACTAGTTTTTGGGGTGTAAAGATGACATGCTACAAGATGTCAAATATAGGGTGGCCAACTAGCCATTGGGATTCAAAGACATGATGTGCTACAGGACGTCAAATTTAGGGTGGCCAACTAGCCATTGGGGTGCAACGTGGTGACGTGTCACAGGATGTCAAATTCATGCCTAAAGTCTTCAAACAAGAAGTAAAGTCACTTGGAAAACCCGAATGACTTTGTAGTGCAAATCGAGTTTCCCAATAAGCTTTGCTTATGACTTTTATAAGTAGAAGCAATTGAAGAAATCAAAGGAACAAGTAAGAAGTAAATTCACTTGGAAAACCTAAATGACTATGTAGTGCAAATCAGGTTTCCCAACATACTTGACTTATAGGTTTATAAGTAAAGCCATTCAGAAGGCCTGAATGGGTCTATAGTGCAAAACATGGTAGCTTTCAAGAGGAATATAAGGTTCACAATAGTGATTTGAGCCATTTATTATGGAGGGTCATCTCACTATTAATTTTTTAGTGATCTTGGTCATTTCAAGAGGGCAAATCAATGACAAGGACAAACTCTAACTGAATGAGAGAATAGCTGGAGTCAGTTTCACCAAGATGGTGACTACAAACTATTTTGGAGGCTTTTATTTTGGTGCCTAAGAGCTCTCTCTTCTCTCCCTCTTTTGATATAAATAGGACCCTTGGGCTCTTTTTTTATCATCCATAGATAGTACAATGAAGCCCTGCTGGAATGTTTTGTCATTTTCTTGCCTTTGAGCAAAGAAGCATAAGTCTATTTTTTTTCTAAGGTATAGACATTGCCTAGGCATGCAAGTGCCATAGAATGACATCAAGTGATGTTTTATCCTTTTGTTCTCTATCCTTCATGATTTTGAGCAAAAAATTGATCCAACAGGTCATGTAGAGTGCGTTCTAGCTGTATGAGATTTTGCACATGTATAACTCTTTTTTAGACTATACAAGTTGTCTTTTTCAGTTATTTACCTTGTGTGATCTCATTCATTTTGTCTCTAGATTTAAATACTTATGTTGGAATCTTCTAGATCTTGAGTTATAGACTATATTCTATTTTATTATGCATAAGTATAGGGCATACATGTGGATACTAATTCTTGGTGTATCACCGTTTTAGACTAGGGTTTTAATTTATGCAAACTTCTGACTCTTTTCACTCATACAAACTAGTTCAAAAATTTTATCGCACAAAAGCTAATACAGGGAGTTAGCCCTTTCAACCTAGAGGTTCATTTACACTTATAGGCACACCCACAAGCCTGGAAATGTCCCAACGTTGCCCAAATCTAGAGGAGGCCTAAACAACCCTCTTCTAGGGTGAAATCTTTGGAGACAACAAGTCCTTCATTGACAAGATTTCAATCCATACATGCCTACACCACATAATATGATGGGAATGCATATTGTGACTATCATCATATTGTATGACATTTTATGAATAGATGCTTCAAATTAAGACATAAAATATAATATCTAATTAAAAATTATAGTATTCTAATTATCACACCTTAAAAAGAATAAAGAGCACAAATGAATGATAATTATAATCCATAAACTAGGATGATTATTAAGAATACTCAATATACATACGAGAAACTCAAGTATGAAAATAAAAAATAGTATCACACAACACACACTCAAATTACAGATCCTTATATATATACAACTACATCAGAGATATGTGATAGATGGAACCAATGTAATAAGACATTATTACCACCTGATATAGGACCTCCACACAATATTTTTTATTCATTTATGACACATTTAATTATACATAAATTCCTCATGATTTTTTTTATCATCTTTAGTTTTCCTCCTATCTTGTACATATAATCTAGCCTTGATCTTTCTTCTAATCCTTCGCTCGATTTTCACTTGGCCCTTACCCCTTCATTGATCTCCTGATCTAGACATCTATGACACTTATCCTAACAATAAGTGCAATGCATATATTTTGTGGCATTCTACTTTCTCACTTTTACATATTAACTACTTATACATCCTTCATCGCTGCCATTGAGATTAAAAAATCATATGTATCTATATATACATATTATACAAGCACACATCAATTATTTCCCACCAAGGGTATGACAATATTCAGATCTACATAATCACTTAAGTTAATTTTTTGCAATTCACATATACAATGGGGGCATATTTCTTGTGTTCACTTTCTCCACATTATCATGCTATCATAACAAGTCAAGAGTTATTATTGTCAAATATCAAAAACCATCTTATAGTTGCATACACATAGTCAAAGGAGAAAAATTACACATCAACTATATGTGGTATAACTAAGTAGGATTGATTTGTTTCCTTGGATTACTGAATATATAGGCAATGATCAATCATCAAGGGGGTGATTGAGGTCAATACAACCTATTACACTCACCTAATTTTTTGATAGATTTTCAAGATATAAAAATTCCCTTAGGGTTATAAAGGCATGAAAAGACAAACAATCATTTCTACATGGCCAAACCCTGAGTGTGATATGTTGTATTACTTAGCATTCATAGGTACAATCATTAATTTTTTTTGTAGTGATTGAAGCACAGTGTGGCTCTATCCTCCTATAACAAACCTATTTGGATTCATATTTTGATTTTATCTTTGATATGTCACTTCAAAAATTATGTTTTATCTATCTTTTCTTACCTACCACCCATCATAGTCAATTGAGATGCATTCATGGTCAACAAACTAGAGCATAGTACTTTGCCTTCCACTTACAACAAACCTATCTAGATTCTATTTCTATTCTTGATTCTGACACTAAGCCTACAAAATCATCTCTTATTTTTGTTTTCATAGTCAAATAGTCAAAAATGTTAATGAGTATCCATGTGCAAGCTAAGTATACATCTCCTTATTATTTTCCCAAAATAGTAACTTGTTATATTTAACAATTTGTAAAAATTAGAATAATTAAATATTTTATATCTTTAATAATATGACATTTCTAGTTTTACACCTATATAATCATATTAAATTTATTAATTCAATTAGTGTTTTATATAAAAATAGGTTAAAACATATTGGTGAACCTAACCCTCTATTTTTTATCCTTTGCTTTCTCATTTCATCTTTTCACTTTATTTTTTTCCTAGAAACTATGTTTTGACAGTTTTAAAACTCATAGGAGTTGTATTTTTCGGTAAATCAATTGTCAATATTACTTACATCATGATGTGAAAGGTACTTCCTCAATATTGAAGCTATTAGATGTCACTATATATGGATTTTAGTTTCCATGTACTTCATGGTACATCATAAATGCCTAAGATTTTATTTTTAGCCATACGAAGCCTTCAACAATTAATTTTAAAGTGCAACAAAAAGCGGTTAGTCTCAATAAGTTACTCTCAACATACCCTATATATGGGATAGTGTGGCTATGAGAATAGTGGAATCCTTCATAGTTAGTGCCTTCAGAACTGTATTCACTATCTATGACTAGGAGCAATATATATGAGAGCTAACAAAATAAAAACACCCTTGTCTAGTGACCCCCATTCTCCATTTCTTTTGACCAATATTATTTTTCCTTGATTGGTTAGTTTTTAAAACAAAACCACTCTATTTTCAAAATTCTTACGTTTTTGTTTTAGATTGAGGTAAAAGCAGGTTTTGAAGGGACCCCAAAACCCTGTTACAAAGAAAGAAAGAAAGATCGTCCAAAACCACAGGCAAAGCCTAAAAACTACTACAAAGAAGTAGCAAAAACAAGTTTTAAATGGACCTGAAACCACCAGAAAGACTTCCGGTCAAAACCCAGATTAAATAGAGATCTGGTATCACCAAAGGCAAAGGATTACAGAAAGAAAACAAAATAAAGGACCAGTTACTAAACCAACCAGAAGAACCAGATTATTCATCCAGTTCCAATATCATTTCATAGTTTCTTTTCCTTTCATAACAGTATCTTGGGCAGTGGTTGCCGCCTGCATAGCTCCTTTTTGTGTAACCTTCTTTCTATAACTTTGTCTCGTCCTTTTGCTGGGTCCCTCCAGGGCTTTGGTCTCCTCATTGGCTCTTTTACCTATATTGACAACAACAACACAAATATTGGACGTAACTTCCTCCATTTTCGTTATGTTGTCCTTAATAAGTTCCCGGAGGTTATTTTCATAGGCTTTGAGCTTGACTGGGATCTCCCTTATCTGATTTTCCATATTGTTTATTTTGTTCCAAACATCTTTCAGGGAATCTTCCATAGTTTCCACTTTCCTCTTGAGATCCATAATCTCCCTACACGTCCAAGAATCAAATTGGGATCTTGCCTCTACTTTACAATTAACCCAAGCCATAGGTGTGTGTGTTTCATCATTCTATTTTTTCCCTCTCCATTCCTCAGAATTTTTATTGGGACTGTTCCTGGCTTCTTCCAAGATATCCTCTTGACTCTTTTGTTCCCGCTCTTTAATTCTAGTTTGAATTTCCATATCTGTATCTTGATTATCATCCTGACCTAAAGTTTCCTTTTCATTCTTTGAAGTTGGGTCCTCAACAGGGTCATCCTAGACAAATTCATCCTCCGACACTTTCTGGTTTTCCTCCGTATCTACAGTTCTGTTTGCAGAATCCTCCTCTGTGTTGACATCATCTTTTTCATTCTTCTCAGAACATTCTTCATCCTCTTTAGAGTTTGTATCCCAGCTTTCGCTTCCTTCTTCTTCTTCCAAGTTTTCCTCCCTGGGGTTTTCAATTCTCTCCCATTCCGTATCTTTTTCTACATTCTGCTTTTTAGCACTAGGGAGCTTTATTTTGCCTTTCCCGTTTACACTTTCACTCTTTTTGTTCCCTAACACCTTAATTTTCCCCTGTTTGGGGTGCTTTACCATTGCACTATTCTTGCAGTAGCCTTTGATAAGCAGAATAAGGCCTTCATGTAGGATATGGCGCGTTTCCTTTTTCCTATGAGCATATAAAATTTGGACCAAGGAGAAGCGAAGATAAAAGGGAAAAGACAAACTAACCTTGTGCCTGAAGTGGTTAAGGAAGACAAAATGGAACTTGTGCACACGCTTGCTTCTTCCATCTAGGATGAAGTACTCCCTTATGCAACTTAAGACATCCCTCCATATCCCTTTTATCTGATCCAATTCATAGAAATCCTCATTCTTGACCAGCTTCTGTTCTTCCTCATCCATTTTGGGGAACTTACAAAAGGCCTCATTCGAGATGCTTGTCTGCTTGGAAAATTTGAGTCCATCCGTAGGCAGCCCTGTAACCTCAGCTATAAAATCCTCTGTTAAGTTCACTGTGATACCATGCAGGGTGACCCTTTCATCAGACCAATTTTTGAAAAAAGTCGTAGTGATATGCGGCTTTGATCCATGGAGTCTTTCCATGTAGCTCACAACTTTTCCTTTCTATAGAATTCTCCAGACTTCTTGTTTCTCTCTCCATTCATCACAGCTCTTGGGTTCCTATTTTCGGGGTTCTCCCTTCCTTTCGCGTGCCATACTCATTTTCTTTGAATCCCAGTTGCTATGGTTTTTACACTGAACCCACCTGCTGCCAAATTGATTGGAAAGTCGGCTTTGTTTGTGCTTTTTTAGGATCCACGTCTCACTCTTGAGGGCCTTCCTCTTTAATGATTATTTTCCTTTCCCCGCGCTGCCACTCCTCCTACTCATTATATATTTATTACTCTCTAATCTTTCCTTCCTTTGCATGGGTTGCATCATGAAGAATGAGCACCCTCAATTCCATGTTCTTTTCTAATGTTTCATGCCACCTCACTGTTTGACCTTCCCAAACTGCACAATTAGCTAGCCAATCTGCAACACCATTGGCTTCACGAAAGGTGTGGGTTATAATCACTTCTTCAAATTTATTTAATAATGTTTTCATCTCCATTACCTTATCCTCTATGGTCCAAGACAAAATATTTCTATTATTAAGAATATTTATAATATTCAAAGAGTCCCCTTCAAGCCACAATTTGGGATATCCCAAGTCCACAGCTAATTTGAGGGTCTGAAGGGCAGCTGTAGCTTTGGCAATGTGGCAATTCGATTTACCAATGGGGATTGCAACAGCATCAATTACCATTCCCATATCATTTCTCAAGACTCCACCACAACCTGCATTCCCCGGGTTCCCTTTGGCAGCACCATCAAAGTTTCCTTTAATCCATCCTTGAGGAGGAACATTCCATGTTACTCCAGATCTGGGTTTATCAGGTTTACCAATAGGATTATCCATCCTCAAGGGATTATCCACTTGGAGGGTAGAGCTTGGATTCTTTTGTAATAAAAAATTCTCCTTTAAAGCTCTAATGATGTTCTATCCTACCACCCATCTAAGAAGTTCTTTATTTCTAAAGATTCAGTTATTTCTTTCCTTCCATATTCCCCACCAAATATGGGGAAGAGTTATTCTTAGGTTTTTGTTACTCATATTGAAAAAATTAGAAATATATATTTTTAGGCAAACTATTGTATATAATTTTCAGAATTGTAATTTACTATTTTTATTAAATTCCATATAAAGGATGAACAATGTACTTATTTTCAAACGCAATTCTAAATTTTGTCTATCTACTAATTTTTATCAAAAACCTCTCTCAGATTTTAAAATACCTAACGGGTCTCTTGAAGTGGTCAGTTCTTTATTGTACACATCATGTAATAACTATTTTTGATACTTATTTTGTAAACTTTATGATTTCATGGTGTTGGCAAAAAATATTCAATATATTTCATAAATCATGCAATAAATTAGGGAACACTAATGTACAATAAAATCCAGGTTTATATTAATCATATTATATCTTTTATGTCTATGAAATCCCAAATGACCCACCTTATAGTGCAAAATAAAGTAATCAACATGTCCTTCCTCAACCCCATCCACCTCCCACACATCCTATTGATGGTGTTTATATGAATATTCAATCAAAAGTACTTAAGGTTTGTGCTTGAGAATACCTTCAAGATAGAATAGTCACAATGAGAGAATCCATATAAGAATTGGAAAAAAAAAATTGATATTTTAGTTTACGGATCACCTCACTTGAAAATAAGAGAACATATACAAATAATCTAGAACATGATAGTGTTAATCAATTATCTACATCTCCATACAGATATTTTTTGCCTCAAAATATATCATCTCAAGTATGGGTTGAAAGTCAACATACATCTACAAATATTGATTCAAAAGTATATAAAAGGCTAATAAGAGTTCAGGTGAGATTCTAAGAGAAATGTTTCAAAATAAGCTAATCACATTACCTCATATGCATCCTCTAAGGAGATAAAAAATAAAATTTTGCATATCATTGAATGTATGGGCATTGTATAGATAATAATTGGCATTTTAAGAAAAAAATACAAAATATCATTGACAATGGTGATTCTATAATAGATAAATCAATCAAACAACCCACTCACACTATGATTACATCTCCTAAGGAACAAGTGTAAGTAGAACAAATGGAAAAATCAAAATAATAATAGTTATAAAAGCAACACAATGAAAAATCAAGGCTAAAAAAATAATAATTATAAAGGGAATAATTAAATAGATAAAGGGAAAAAATCAAAAATCGAAAGTTACTCAAAGAGTATTCATCAAAAGACAAGTTGCAAACACAAACTCAAGATAAGCAAGAAATCATCCTTAGGAAAGGGTTTCTCATGAAGGAATTTCAAAACCAATATGTTCCTAAAAAGACTAATGGTAAAAATGTAGTTTCCAAAAATTCAAACACTATATCTACTTCATGAAGAGAGTAAAAAGACAAGGCTAACACTAAAAAATCTACGACTACATCTTCAAGTCAAGAATTCCAAGCATAAACTACTTCCCTTCCTAGTTTCCATCTAATGACACCTTTTTTTCTCTAGTTTTTAATGAGATACAAGATCCTGATAATGATAAACATATTAAAGACCAACAAAATTTCAAGAAGATTATTCCAATATATGGTGTAGTTGGTTTTACATATATAGATCCAAAATATGATAAGAGTGGCATATCATAATTTAAAGACCAAGAGGATGATTATGATTATGATTATGATCATGATTATGTAGATGATTGGTATGATACTCTTGATGACATAAAACATATATGTGAGCAACATACATGTGAGCATCCCGTATATGAGATACTAGGCTTATAGAAACATCATTTATTATACATAGCTTCCTCATGATTGTTTGATGACTTATACATTATATTATTCTATCTTGGCACATATGTCTTCATATGCGCTTACACAAACCTTTATTCTAGTCCTTGGCTTTGTTTTATTCGGCCTTTACTTTAATTTTTAATCCTGATCTAAACATCTACAATAATTTTTTGAAAAAATTATAATACACATCTTTGGTGGCATGCTACTTTCTCATCCCTGCATATTTACTATCTACATATAGTTTGGTTTCTATTTGGGCTTACATGATTACTGTTGATGCAGTGGATTGCACCCGGGGCAGGATGCCTAACTCCCGCCCTTTCACACGTAATAATGGAAACTCCCCTCTCACCTGTGGGACCGGTGAAGCTGGAGGGGAGAGTCTCTAGATAAGGGCTAGCTCCCTTTGGTGTATCTTTTAGGCCCTAGTTTCTCCTACTGCTAACAAATAAATGAAAAAAGGGGGGAATGAAAAGGGAGAGAGATGCTAAAAATAAAACCTAAACCTAAAAGTAAAAAAGGTGATACACCAAAATGATGACCCACCCAGCTTGAATATACACTTTTCACCAAGAATAAGTGCCCATACACTTCATTTGATACAATAAATCCTTCTGCATTAGTGAGTTAGGGGTCCATGGAAATACAGAGAGGAAGAAACTACCAGAGGCATCATCAGACACACTTATGGTAGCCTATTCACAAGCACCTACACTCCTCTAGGGACACTTCTGGCAAACCTGCAAAAGAGAAACTCACAATGCACTAGACATGCTGAAATCACCCTATGAAAGCATAAGGAAAATGACTTAACACAAAACAAAGGCATAGACACATCCAAAAGTGCAAGCTCAAATAGAGGCAAAAATGCTAAGTATTGATTCAAGGTAAAATAAGGTAGAGTTCTGCCTTACAACCCTGAGAGATTTTTGGGCAGAGTTTTGCCTTAAGGCTGAGAGATGGATCTCCCAAATGAGAATTTTTATAATATATAGAAAAGAGAAGGGAACTTGGCACTTTTTGAAAAAGACTTTTGGCACCCTTTTTGCAAGCTATCCCATGTGCGCTATGAGCCCTGGGAAGAGGAAACTGTTTGATTGTCGGCTCTTATTTTGACTTTGGCATTCCACATTAATATAAAAACATGGCTGCACCTCTTTTTTACAAATAGACTACTTTTTTCCTGCAAATAGACTATGGTTTGTGCTCTCATAAATGCTAAATGGAGAAAATAGGCTGTGCCACTCACTGTTTGTGTCGTTTGATGACCACCTGGAAATAACTCACCTCCCCTTTGCCACCTAGACTGTTTGTCTCTTTTTGCATTTTGTCTTCTTCCTAGTTTTGTCTCTATCTGGCTCCTTCAGCCCCTGGGGCTATCTTTTGGTAGGTCACTGCGTTCATAGGGTTCTTTTTTGGTTGGCACTCAAGCATTTAAAAAACAAATGGCTATTTCACCACCTTGAATTTGACATCCGCACACCCGTCACTACTATTGAATTACCTAATAACTAGTTTGCCGTGCTTGATTTTGATGTGCTTAGGCCCATCACCCCTTGGACTTTCCTTCGGCTCCCTGCTTTGGCCTTATCTACAGACTTCTTTCTCTACACCTTCCCAAAGGGAAGGTGACCCTCTGACTTTTGGGAAAGCATCCTCTTCATTCTGGTGGAGAGTCCCTCGCAAGGGCACTTGTCCTTCAGGGTCCTTCGGCTCCTCGATAGGTTTCTCCTTAGTATCTTCCATCGACATTTTTTGTGGACAAATTTCCTATGAGCTTTTTCCACAGACTTTTTCCTACGGACAAAAGTCTGCAAGAATTTGCCTTGGACCACTTTTTAGAGTTCTTCCCTGGGCTTTTTGGGATTGCAGCCTTTTTTTTGAATTCTTCAAACTTTTTGTCTGAAGGAATTCCTTTAGACAAAAAGTCTGAAGAAATTATTTTCTTGCCTTGGTCTTTGCGAGAGTTTTGTTTGCATCCTTTCTGAACTCCTTCAAACTTTTTGTCTGAAGGAATTCCTTCAGACAAAAAGTCTAAAGGAATTATGCCTTTGCCTTTCGACTGCCTTAAACAAAATTTTGAAAGAACTTACCTTTGTGGCTTTCTTGAAATTGACCCTTTCGAAGGGTGCCTTTGTCGACCAAGTGCCCTCCATAAGGGCACTTTTCCTTTGGGAGATTCTCTTTAACTTTTGCATTGAACCACTTCTTTGAACTAAGCATTGAACCCTTTGATTGAACCAAAAGCCATTGAACCATTTGATGAACCGACTGAGTGAACCGAAGCATTGAACCAACTGAATTGAACCAAGCCTTTGAATCAAGTCGATGAAATTTTTCATTGAACCAAGTGATGAACCAAAGCATTGAACCGATTCAATGGTTCAACGGTTTAAAGATGCTAACTCTTTGAAAGATCATGTCGTCAAACCACTCTTCCAACCTTAAGAAAAGTGTCTTTGAACCATTTTAGCTCTCTTTCCTTATGAATTTCTTTAGACAAGAGTCCGAAGAAGCTTTGTAAAACCTTTCAATCTTTGAACTGGTTCTTCATCTGCCGAAAGACTACACCTACAGAGTTCATAGAAGTCCCTGTGAAGTCCATAGAAAACCTGTAGTGTCCATTGAAATGGACCTGCAGAGTATGTAGAAACTTCACTACTGAGTCTGTAGAAATCCAAGCTCTGTAGAGTCCATAGAAATGGACCAGCAGAGTCTATAGAAAACCTGTAGAGTCTGTAGAAATGGACCTGCAGAGTCCATAGAAATGGACTTGCAGAGTCCGTAGAAAACCTGTAGAGTCCATAGAAATTTGCAAGACTCATGCAAAATCAAAAGTAATGGCTCAGAACAACATGAAAAAAAGGGGGACCAATTTTTAGCCTGTTGGGCAAAAAATAGTCAACAAATTGGCGACTCCCAGGGGAAGCATGCTTGCTATACTTAGAGACCAGTTGCCTTTTAGTCCATTGGGCACAGAGTCAAAATGCAACTTTGAAGAAAGGTTAGCAACAACCCCAAAAGATTCAAGAATCAAACATGAAGCTTTTTACCCCAGACACAAGGGAAAGCACACACAAGACTAAAAACACTACCTGTGCAAATAACACTTAGGGAAAGCAAGAAAAGAAATTGAAAAAAACTATTATATACAACTAACCTGGCACATCTGCCTTCCTCCTTGATCAAAGGGAAAATTTCTTAAGTCCCCTTCCTGGCTAGGAAACTTATGGTGCCAGACAAGTGGCTGAAGGAAATGGAGGCTTGGTGACCTGCTCCTCTTGCTTGTGACCTGGATTGGCTTGCATCCAAGTGGATCATATTCAAACATGCTTCCAACATACATGTATTCTAGTTGTTCTTGGAAGCTTGTTGAATGTTGGTCCTTCATGCTAGTGCATTTCACCAAGAAATCTGTGGCTGTTGGTTCATCACCATAAGCCCTTTGATGTGCATGGTCCCTTTGCAATGCATCATGGCTTGACTTGTTCCCTTCTGCTTCATTGAACACCCTGTCAAATTCATCCTCTGCTTCCTCTTGGCCTTCTTGAAGAAGGGTGACTGTGGTGATGCCTGAAATGGAATCACAAACTGATTGCTCATCCCATAGAACATCACCTCTTTGTTCAAAGCTTTCTTCTTCAAGGCTTTCCTCAAGGTAGACAAACCTCTCCTTTTCTTCCTCAAAATCAGGGTCTCTAGATGTTCAAAGATATTCTCCTGATCCTCCTTCAACTCTAGCTCCATGGCATAGTCATCCTCCTCATAGAAACAACAAGGAAGTTCATCAAACAAAGGGGGAGAGAGCTCACCATGCTTGCATTCCTCTTTGTATTTCTGGAACATTTACATGTATGCGTGACCTAAGTCTTCTCCATTGCTGATGATGTCTTCACAAGGAGCATCAATGATGATTTATTCTTCATTGTCACTCATGATAGCCTCTTAGACAACTGCAAATTGGATCTTTTGCTCCTCATTCACCTCCTGCAAAAAAAGTTCCTCCTTGAGAAAGGGTGAAGTGAAAAAACCATGTGGAAGAGGAGGCAATCCTTGAGCTAGAATCAAATGATTCTCCTCTTTCCATTTAGCCAACACTTCATCTATATTAGGTGTGGCCTGATAACTCTCTTGGAGGTGTGTAGATGGTGTGTGTTTAGACATGGAATGTGCCATTGGGTCTAAACCATGCATCACACATTGGTTGAGGAATCTCTCTCTGGATTCCAACTCTATAATTCTTCTAGCTATATCCTCTTAGAAGAGCCTTTCCTAGAGGTCATTGAAATCATCACGAATAGGAGCAACTTTGACTTCTTCAAGGTTTTGAGCAAAACCTTACTTCTCCTCTTTCTTGCCCCATGATCCCACTATTTCCCTCCAAGTCAAGAGCGTGCCATCAGGGTGAAAGACCTCAGAATTGGAATTTTCCCTTTTTGTTGAAGGGAAACTAGGAGGGCTGCTTGAGGGGATTGCATGAAAACCTTAAGCTTGATTAAATTCATATGAAGGAATACAAGGCCCATGATTTTGTGTAAAGGAATTATACATATAAAAATAATATTTCTTGATGGCACTAGACTGCTTAACCAGCTGATTCAACTCAAAGTCACCATTGGTGTTGATGCAAAAGCCTCCAAAGACTGGTTGGTTGAAGAACACAACAAAAATTCTTCAACTCTTTAGACACAACTTGTCCTAGCTGGTCCCACTAGGCGTGCCAAAAACTATTGATGCAGTGGATTGCACCCAGGGTAGGACGCCTAGGTCCCGCCCTTCCACACGCAACAATGGAAACTCCCCTCTCGCCTGTGAGACCAGCGAAGCTAGAGGGGAGAGTCTCTAGATAAGGGATAGCTCCCTCTGATGTATCTTTTAGGCTCTAGTTTCTCCTACTGCTAACAAATAAATGAAAAAAATGGGGGGGGATGAAAAAGGAGAGAGATGCTAAAAATAATACCTAAACCTAAAAGTGAAAAAGGTGATACACCAAAATGATGACCCACCTAGCCCGAATATACACTTTTCACCAAGAAGAAGTGCCCATACACTTCATTTGATATGAGAAATCCTTCTGCATCAGTGAGCTAGGGGTCCATGGAAATACAGGGAGGAAGAAACTACCAGAGGCGTCCTCAGACACACTTATGGCAGCCTATTCACAGGTACCTACACTCCTCTAGGGACACTTCTGGCAAACCTACAAAAGAGAAAATCATAATGCACTAGACATGCTAAAATCAACCTATGAAAGCATAAGGAAAATGACTTAACACAAAACAAAGGCATAGACACATCCAAAAGTGCAAGCTCAAATAGAGGTAAAAATGCTAAGTCCTGATTCAAGGTAAAATTTGGTAGAGTTCTGCCTTACAACTCCGAGAGATTTTTGGGTAGAGTTTTGCCTTAAGGCTGAGAGATGGATCTCCAAAATGAGAATGTTTAAAATATATAGAAAAGAGAAGGGAAATTGGCATTTTTTAGAAAAGACTTTTGGCACTCTTTTTGCAAGTTGGCCCATGTGCGCTCTGAGCCTTGGGAAGAGGAAACCATTTGATTGTCAGCTCTTGTTTTGACTTTGGCATTCCACATTAATGTGAAAACATGGCCGCACCTCTTTTCTACAAAGAGACTACTCTTTTCCTGCAAATAGACTGTAGTTTATCCCCTCATAAATGCCAAATGGAGAAAGTAGGCCACACTGCTCACTATTTGCACTGTTTGATGACCACCTGGCAATAACTCACCTCCCCTTTGCCACCTGGACTATTTGTTTATTTCTATATTCTATCTTCTTCTTAGTTTTGTCTCTATTTATCTCCTTCAGCCCTCGGGGCTATCTTTTGGTGGGTCACTGCATTCCTTGGGCTCTTTTTTGGTTGGTGCTCAAGCATTTAAAAAACAAACAACTATTTCACTGCCTTGAATTTGATGTCTATGCACCCATCGCTACTTTTGAATTACCCAACACTAGTTTTTCGTGCTTGATTTTGACGTCCTCAGGCCCGTCGCCCCTTAGACTTTCCTTCGGCTCCCTGCTTCAGCCTTATCTGTAGACTTCTTTCTCTACACTTTCTCGAAGGGAAGGTGACCCTCCATCTTTTGGGAAAGCATCCTCTTCATTATGGTTGAGAGTCCCCCACAAGGTCACCTACCCTTCAGGGTCCTTCAGCTCCTTGACAGGTTTCTCCTTGGTATCTTATGTGAACATTTTTTGCAAACAAATTTCCTGCAGGCTTTTTCTGCGTACTTTTTCCCACAGACAAAAATCTATAAGAATTTGCCTTGGAACACTTTTTTAGAGTTATTCCCCAGGCTTTTTGGTCTTACGGCCTTTTTTATGAATTTCTTCAGACTTTTTGTTTGAAGGAATTCCTTCAGACAAAAAGTCTGAATAAATTATTTTCTTGCCTTGGTCTTTGCGGGAGTTTTGTTTGCAGCCTTTCTGAACTCCTTCAGACTTTTTGTCTAAAGGAATTCCTTCGGACAAAAAGTCTGAAAGAATTATGCCTTTGCCTTTCAACTACCTTAAATAAAATTCTAAAAGAACTTACCTTTGTGGCTTTCTTGAAATTGACCCTTTCTAAGGGTGCCTTTGTCGACCAAGTGCCCTCCGCAAGGGCACTTGTCCTTCGAGAGATTCTCTTCAAATTTTGTATTGAACCACTCCTTTGAACCAAGTGTTGAACCAACCATTGAAACAAGATTTGAACCAAACATTGAACCCTTTTGATTGAACCAAAAGCCATTGAACCGTTTGATGAACCGACTGAGTGAACCGAAGCATTGAACCAAGCCTTTGAACTGAGCTGATGAACTTTGTCATTGAATCAAAGTGATGAACCAAAGCATTGAACCAAAGCGTTAAACTGTTTCAATGGTTCAACGGTTCAAGGATGTTAACTCTTTGAAAGATCATGTCATCGAACCACTCTTCCAACCTTAAGAAAAGTGTCCTTGAACTATTTTAGCTCTCTTTCCTTATGAATTTCTTTAGACAAGAGTATGAAGAAGCTTTGTAAAACCTTGCACTCTTTGAAGTGGTTCTTCATCTGTCAAAAGACTACACTTGTAGAGTTCATAGAAGTCCTTGTGAAGTCTGTAGAAAACCTACAGATTCCGTAGAAATGGACCTACAGAGTCCATAGAAACTTCATTGCTGAGTCCATAGAAATCCAAGCTCTGCAGAGTCCGTATAAATGGACCTACAGAGTCTGTAGAAAACTTGCAGAGTCTATAGAAATAGACCTGTAGAATTCATAGAAATTTGTAAGACTCATGTAAAATCAAAAGTACTGGCTTAGAACAACATGAAATAAAAAAGGGGGACTGATTTTTGGCCTGTTGGGCAAAAAATGGTCAATAATTACATACTCTTACTTATACATACTATATGAGCACACATTGATTATTTCCCATTGGGGGATGCCAATTTTTATCTTCACATATGATATTGAGCTACATTGTTAAAATATACATATATAGTGGGGGCATATTGTTTGTTTTCACTCTCTCCACATTTCCATGTTATCACATATAGTGCACACTACACATTAACACATGTTGTGGGTTGTTGAGATCCATCCCTTTCCTTTGTTTTCAAAACCTTGGTCACTTGGATATACTATTAAAATTTCAAATATTTCATAAGTATAAGAAACCAAAAAAAACAAATATTATAAAAATACAAAAACATTCAAAATATTTAAAAAAAATAAAAAATCATAACCTAAGCATGACAAAAAATGCTAATTTACTTATTTACATATGTTATCATCTCATTTTTGGTAGATTATTTTTAAAATGCACATGAATTTCATGAGGCATTAGAGTGTGATCCAAGACATACATTACATATGCATTATTATATGCCAAACTTCCCTTCTACCCAGTCGTTATGCCTATGCTAGGAGCATATTTCCTTTACAAGTTACACTATCATGGGTTACATTTATCTATGACCTTAAATGCAATGTTGAGATATATATCCTACAATTGTATTACTATATCACTCATATTTTAAATTATGCTACATAGATATGTTACTTTTCTAACAATATGACATTGATACATAGGAATGTAATAGACTATATTTTACTTGTTATATGCTCCTTGGATGCTATTTTATTTATTTCATAATAGGTTTAACTTTGCTTGCTTATTGTGTGTGGCCCTTGGCCCTTGTTTGAAAATTTATTGATCATATCTATGAGATCATTGTTTGGTGTGTGTGAAATTTAAACATGTCCATTAATTGTGGTCCTTAGCCTTCTGTGTGTGAAATATTTGATTATGCAACATTTGAACATATCCCTTCTATGCAGCCCCTAGTCTTATTGTGTGAAATCATGTGACACTATTACATGTTGTGATTATGTGCTTGTTGGGATTTATTATTGGTGAGATGATCTTCATAATATAATTCTAGGGCATAATCTACGTTAAATATGGTTACTTTATTGCATATGTCAATGATATATCTATCTAGACATGACACTTATATGCCTCAAATTTAATGTGTTACATACATGCTTCAATGATAATTGTAAATATATAATGACATACTCTCTAACATGATTACATAATATTATATTATCATATCTTCATCACATGACACAATTAACTTCTTTTTTGAGATGAGTAACTTTTAGGTTACATTCTTCGTCTCAAAAGGGGGCATCACAATGGGATTGTATTAGAGATCCAAACCTCTATGAGTATATTTGGGACATAATATGGGTTTAAATATATAAAATATAGGTTTAAAAAATATAGAATATAGGATTTTAAGGATTTAAAACAAGGCAAACATCATATTTTAGAAGCAAAATACAAGTTTCCAAATATTCAAAGTGATTCAAAAATCAAGCACACAACAAATATTAACACACAAGTACTAATTTTGGGAGCATATGACATGCATATGTGATCACTTTTCAAAAACTCAAAGTATAAAATTATGCACACTTGAATTCATTTGCATGGACATGTGAAAAATAATTATAAGATCATATTATAGGTTGCTAATACATTCAGAATTGAGCATATAGGTGCATAACATTCTATATCATTGGCACATATTCATATAAGGCATGATACTCATTAATGTTCAAGATTATTCAAAGTTTCAAAGTTCAAAAATGAAAAATTTACAAATTTTCAATTTTTAAAAGAGAAAAAGATGCAAATTCAAAGGAAAAAACATTCATTTGCAAGTAACTTATATGAGCAAAGTGGTCATGATGGGGGCATGAATATTATTCATTCTCTTTAGATCATGTAAATTAAAATCTAGATCTGTCAACAATGTGATTCAAATATTTGTGGGTGATGTACATTCAAGTCTAGTGACATTCAACGACATTGACATCACTTCTATTGAACCTAGCACAGTTCCACCTTTTTAGATTAGTAAATTTGGTACTATTTCCTATTCATTAGAATTGGGATGATGCACCTTTACAACTCAATATATTAATTAGTTATTCAAAATTAGGACTTGATCACTCTTAATTATCTATTGACTCAAATTATCCAAGTGATTCAATAATAGGGCATGGTTCTCCATCATCAGTTATAGGTTACATGGAAATTTGGTTGCACCTACATATATGTGTACTCCTCCCTTTCTCTCCTTTCAATTTTTCAAATTTCAAAGTTTAGATTTTGAAAAATTTAATGTGAATAAAATGGCTACTTATTAAGATATTATAAGGTTTTATAAAATGAATATCCTATACAATTGAATATTTGATCAAAGACAAAGTGTGTTGTACACACTTAGGTTCAACTCTTTATCCTTTACTCTAGTAATTTCATTACTAGAACAAGGGGGGAAATGTAGACACATAAACTTGGTCATAGATACTTGACAATGCTAATTATTGACGCATTCTAACCCAAACAACTTACACATAAGTACATGACTCTTATTTATCAAGCTTATAACCCATTTGATTATTATGGGCTCGATCCTTATTTTTTTGTTACTATTAAACAAAACTCTAAAGGTCAAATGCTCAAAATATCTAAAATCAACTTCAAAATATTCCCTATAAAGAAAAGTTATCTCTAATCTTCTTGAACAAGTTTGATTTAAGTAAATAATGGTGTATTACACCCTTATCCACTTAGACTGGTAGCATCCCATGCCAAATAATGACCAGTTTTCTAATTTGTAATTAATATTTTTAGTCTTCGAACACCTTTCATAAGGTCAAGTAAAGTAAATTTTCAAAATATTAACCTATAAATACATGGCAAGAATAAATCATTAGGGGACTTAATTTTCACTTGGTACAAGCATTTACACTTTTTTAAATTAAGAAAATATGCCCTATTCTACCCAAATTTTGCATTATTCAAAAAGAACAATCATAAGACAAGTCAAAATGTCTCTAAATCAAGTCAAGAGATAAAATTGTCAAGTATAAAAAACCATATTATAAATGCATACACATAGTCAAAGAAGAAAAATTGCACATTCACTCTAGGTGGGAGAAAATGTGGGCTTGATTTCAATAAAAAATTAGATATGTAGGTAATGATCAATCATCAAAGGGGTGAAGGTCAGCTTAGCCCATTACACTCCCCTCTTTTTATTTCAAGTTTTCAATCTATCAAAGAGTTTCAATTATTTTAAAGGAAAGATAAGATAGACAAAAATTTCTACCTAGCTAAACTCTAAGTGTGACATCTTAGATTATTCAACATTCACAAGTAAAATAGGCAAAATCATTAGTTTTATTGCACATTCAACCCAAATAAGTCTATATTCAATGGAGTTAGGTGCACTATGCCTTTATCCTCCTACAAAAAGACCTATATAAATTCATCTTCTGATTCCTCCTCTGATCTGTCACTTCTCGAATTATGTTTTCTCCATCTTTTCCTATCTTCACCCTATTATAATCAACTGAGGTGAGCCCAATCAATAAGATAGAGTACTTAACACTACCATCCACTTATAATAGACCTATCTATATTTTGTTTCTATTTTTAATTTTGATACTGAATTTGCACAATCATCTCTTTTTCTAATTTTATAGTTAGATAGTCAAAACAATCAATGAGTATCTATATGCAAGCTAAGTATATCTTTCCTTAGTATTTTCTAATAACATTTTTTTTTATATTTAGCAATTTGTCAAAATCAGATAGTTGAATATTGTATATCTTTAACATTTTGATATTTCTTGTTTTATGCCTATATAATCATATAACACTTCTTAATTCAATTAATATTTTATAAAAAAATAGGGTAAAACATGAAGATGTCTTTCTTTCCTCAATATAAATTGTATATGTATCCATATTAGGCACATGACTTCTAATAAGATGGGAATCCTTAAAATTAAAAACATTAGTTTGGATTAACATTCCATTTACAAGTTTTGATCCATATAAAAAAGATAATTAAATGATTGAAAATACTCATAAAGTAGTTTATCTTTGATAGGCATGAAAATACTATTGAAAAATATGTTTTGCATTTCAAGATCAATAAGTTGATAGATTAAGGAGTGCATGACATCAAAATATACAAGTTTAGCCATAAATATCCTCTTTGGGATCTTACTGAATAGATGTAATAATATCAAATGTGGAACATAATTTATTATTAGTAATGAATCAATATACAAAATCTTATTTTAATTATTTTTAATAATATAAAGCCCCATAAGGTGAATTATTGAACCATTGTAGGGCATCTCCAATCAAGCTTGTATAAAAAAACTTAAGTAATATTAAGCCATTATCTTCATATTTTATAATAGAGTGAAATAATATATAAAGGTGTGCATGAGGATCTCCATGGCCATCCAATAATTAGATGTTTGGTATAACCAAACCATGCAAGAGAGGCATATCAAGTACATCTCTAGGAATAATATTATAAATTATAACCTTATAAGTAATCTTATCATCAATAAAGTAGAAGTTTAGGGATACATCATGCACTTGTATTTTAGCTCACCTATAAAATACATCATTTTCACGATCTCATGGTTAGGAATAATAGAACACTCAAGAGGTTCATTCAAATGGGCCAACTTATTTTTCATTTGAACATTGGCATGTTAGAAGAGATAATAATAGTGGGTGAATAATAATTAACAATTGCATGTACATTCCTATCAATATGAAAATAAACTACTTCATTTAACATTTATATGGTATTAGGAAATAAGGGTTTTTTTATAATGTATTATTTAATTTGATCAAACATATCATTACTAATCCTATTATCACATGCAACACCAATATTTTCATTATTCATAGGCATCCAGTTTCCATCACAAGGATCCATATTTCAATCATAATCCATATAATAATCTAATAAATAGTAAAAAATAAAATGGAATAAGAAAATACAAGCCCTAACTAATAATGTGGTAGAAATAAACAAAACAACCAACCCTACGGGGAAAGAGGTCATGAAACCTTTGGATGAATGATAGATAGTATTAGGCTTACCTAAATTTTAAAAGCAGATATAAATCTGAAATAAATTGAAATATAAGGATATATCCAATGTAAAGATAATATTTCAGCTCAAACTTAGAAAATTAGGTCTTAGGGGAATGTAGGTTTTGAAAGCCTAGGTTGGAGCTCAAAGAACAATCAGGTTCGCTAATTATATTTTATGAAATTATGAAGATAGGGTATAATGACACTAAAAAATCATAAAACTATGGACATAAATGATTCTCAATCAACTATAATTTCAAATAATAATTGGAATCCTAAGTATGCTTAAAATATGAACAATAAAACAAGTAATTTGACTAAGGCAAGCAATATCAATGAAATAACAAAGAAGGATAGAATCTTACACATCTAAGTATTATTATAAATTTTTAGAACTAGATTTGGACTATGCAATTTATTGTGTAGGTATTTTTTAAATATTTATATCAAAATCTAAAAGGATGAATTTGACACTTCATAGGTTATCATTAAAAGTGCCATGTGCCTATTTAGCAGGCTATCAAATCTATACTGCATATACAACACTGGGTGGATTTGAAAAGTCAAAAAAATTGTATTGCATGTTCTTATAATTCTATCTATAGTTTATAAATTTGTATCTAGAATTATTTTATCACTCAAATGCACTATTAGATGTCATATAGGGTTCCATAATTTATTTTCTAAATTATCTGGAAGAATTGTCTAATTTGTCTTCTCTTTTTCTTCTTGACCTTATTCACTATAAAAATTTACAAGAGGAATGTAAAAAGTGTAAGGTTAGCTAACTTAGGTAACATCATCAAGGAGTTACAGCTACATATCCCATACACTTGGAATCATAGTTAATGTAGTTCTCTTGTTCATGTGAATAAAATTTCAAGCGAGAGATTTAACTCCTCTTCCTTAAGTGATATGAAATAAAATTAATTTTTTCCCATCCTTATTTTAGTACAAAATATAGCTAAACCTTGTTTATATGTCCTTGTTAAGAAATATAACAATGTATTTTTTTATTAAACTTGAATTCCTCTTGATGCTTGTCCCTATAACATATTATTGAAATTCCTCTAGGATTTTGTGTATATTTCCATCTCATGTTTTATTTATGATCTTATTGGCACACAAGCCCACCAAAGTAAAGGAAAATAATAGTTTAATGTGAATCCAAACATACAAAGGACACACAAAAGGGCATAATAGCCTATAAAAAGGATAAAGATGACTTCACTAAGTCATTAAATCTAATGTAGTAGAAAAACATCCAACAAATGAAGAGAAAAAAATAGAAAAATGCATGTAAGCACAAAATAAACAACACAAAAAGCAAAAATATAATAAACACGAGACCACAAGATCACACAAAGAAGAAATCAAATAATGATAACACATGTAAAATCACTGATAAGTATCTAACTTGAACCAATGGACCATATGCACCAAAAGACACTAAAATCATTGCATTAATAAACCTTGCACCAAAATCAAGTGCCTACACTATGTCTAACCTAGCAATAAATCAAGCCAACATTACACATACAAATGCCTCTTCATTTTTTGAGAGAATAAAAGGAAAATATAATTTATTTTCAATCATGGGTAGTCGTACAACTTTCAAATTACAACATGCTTAAGAAAGTAAAATAAAAATACTATTTGAGAGAAAAATTGAAAAATTGTTTCAATCCTAAGCCACCCTCCTTCCTTATTCTCTTGTTCTTCTTCTCCCTTGGAATATTTAATTGAGTTTAAATATGAAATTCAAGTGTTCTATCCCTCTCACATGCCCCTCTTATTATTTTTCTTACTCACTTCCTTCATGGCATATGTCCCAATGCATGATATACTTGTCTCTTTTATTCTATCTTTGTTATTTACTTTTATTATTTTATTTTATTTTCGTTTATTACCTTTTTAATCTATTTAATTTTTTTTTTAAATTTTCCATTATTAAATTCCTTTTTAATTTTTGTATTTATCAATCTATCGCTAACTATTAAATTACTCGCATCATAAATTAAAAACACAATCCTTTAAGATTACACTAAACAAACAATAAAATAACACACACAAACCAATTAAACAACATAGTGATGTGATAACCACATGATCCATCAACAACCAATCTCATTTTAAATTTTGTCATCATCATTATTTCCCTTTTCATTTCTCTTAGTAAGTTTTAGTGTCACACTAAAAAAATTGATGCCCAGAATAATTAGGAGTACATTTTCATTTTTAACTATAATCGACAAAATTCATCATTCATCATGATCATTTAAAGAAAACAAAAAAAAATCTCTATCAATTTCAAAGTATGAAAATGAATTCATTTTAAAAATATATAAATATGATTACATTATTCAATTATTTGAGTAAAACATAAAAATATATCAGTACCATAACATAAGTTTAAAAATCAACACAACCAATTGAGTCAAAACTACATGGGAATCAATGAGCTTAATAGTTTTATGTTTTTTAAATATTTAAATAAACATCATTTAGTCTCAAAATGTGGGATGTGACATCTTACCTCATTATAAAATCACCATCCCAAGGCTTATTAGAATAGGTAAGCTCTCTCCTTTTGGAATGTTTCTTTATCTTCTTAAGTAGTACTTCATAATATTGCTCCCATAAAAATTTAACATGCTGAACATATTTATTGTTAAACATAATATTGTGCTCTTATAAAATATTTATGGGATCGAAGAAACATTTTCCCTCATCTTCTTCCTATGTATTCCATTGAATCCAATGAGAAGGATTATGAACATATGTTTTAAGTAAGTAAATATGAAATGCATCATGAACGCAAGAGAGAGCTAACATGAGTAAAATCCTATAGGCCAATTAGATATTTGTTCAAAAAGGTCAAATGGTCCAACAACATTGGGATGAAATTTTTTTAAGCTTGCTAAATTTAATGGATCTTTTCTTGAGCTTGAATCAAATAAAAACTTTATATTTAACTTTTAAATTTCTTGGTATCTTTTTCAAATGAACATAACTCTTTTGTAATTAGCAATTTTAGGTCTATAAAATTAGTTTTCTAGGAGAAAGGGTGATAGTGAAGATTGGGTGTCTGGAAATTTTGCTCCTCTAGGCATTATTTTTATTTAGATGGTTTAGGTTTTTTTTTGAATGCATCCTAAATCAAGCTTTTTTCTACTCTTGATTCGATTCATGTCGAATCCACTAGGGGGAGGGTTTCCCCCCAAAATATTAATTTCAAGTAAATGGTGGTAGGGGCACCATCTTTAGTTATAAAAGCATAAATCAATGCCTTACTAAATGCCATATGGAAGAAGAAGACACAATATCTAGGTAAGGGAGGCAAGAAACCATGCTTGCAAGTAGCCAAGGTGAATCTAGTAGTTATGCTTGACTTGTCTGAGATTAGGAAGAATATTTAAGGGTTGTATAGGAGAAGCCTTATATGTAAGTTTATGGGGGCTCAATTATCCGTTAAAAATATACATGCATGGACAAGAAGGACCTATAAAACCAATGGGGAGTATGAATTAAAAATCTATGCAAAAGGCTATTTCATAGGTATCTTTGCCAATGAATCAAACATGGACAAAGTGTTTGAAGGAAGGCCATATTTATTCTACAATGTGAGAATTTTCTTGAAATAGTAACATGTAGTATTTAAGCCAACAAAGGAACTTTTGTATATCACATTGGTTTAGATCAAGATGTATGTGCTTCCATAATAATTTTGGCCTAGGTATGTATTTGAAACCATTTCCAATATTCTAGGTACTGCAATAGATATTTCTAAGGCCCATCATGGTAATGGTCTATCTAGCTATGTAATTATTTGTGTGGAACTTACTTAACCTCTCATAATCCCTACCAAATAATATTACCTTAAAAGCATGAGAACTAGAATGGATGCAAGATCTGGACTATGAAAGCATCTCATTCCATTTTATAATTTGTCATGAATATGGATACCTAATTCGAGAATGATTGCTACTTTATAAAAGTAGTAGTCTTGAAAAAATTCTTGAAACATCTGAAAAAGACTCTAAGGATTTCATTAGACCCAAGAGAAAGTATATGATAAATATTCAAAATAAAATAGTCAAGAAATATATCTTGAAGGAGGCTATAAATAGATTTGAGATAAATGTGCCCCCATAGTAAGATATGGAAGCAGTCTTGGAAACCCAACCATAGGGAGAGAAGGATAATCAAGAAAAGGAAGATATTACTATAGAATATGGATTCAAAGAAGAATTGGAGAACATCCTCAAAGATCTAGAATTTGGGAAGGAAGATAGAGTAAGTAAATGAGGAGGATAAGATAGACATGGAAAAGATAATTCTATAGTAGAAGGCCCAAGAGAAAAGGAGAATTAGATGAGCATGGATGAAGATGAGGAAATAGAGTCATGAACAAATGAGGAGAGTGTAATAATATCACAAACCTCAAACATGATAAAAAAAGGAAAAATAGGCAAAATAAGGAGAGGGAGACCAAACAAAAAGAAAAAAAAGGATAGAAGAGGCCATAAAGGCCATTGGTGTAGGAACTCAATATCAAGTTGATATAATCTTGGTGAGCACCAAGTAAAATAACCTTTCTTGATGTAATTGATCTCTTGGAACATTAGGTGTCTTAAATCCCCATCCAAAATAAATATTCTAAAAAAATTAATAAGAGAACAAAAAATTGAGCTAAATTTTGTTCAAAAAACTTAGTTAGGGTGTCTAGAAGATCATTATAAAAGCCTTTATAGAAATATGGGAAGAAAAGTGGTGGGTAGGAATGCCACAGGTTTTATAGGAAGACCGAATGTCCTTTGGGACCCCAATGAATTTAATTTGTATATCATACAAACTCATAAGCAATTTGAAATCTATAAGATTTAGGTGGGAAAACAAAATCTCTCTTTATTTTTGGTCAACTTTTATGGCTTTTAGAATGGAAAGGAAAGAGAGATCTCCTGGGAACAAATAGAAAAATAGATTGTAGTGGAGAAAGACACACCTTGGATTATAGGAAGGGACTTCAACACTAGGAAGGATAACTTAGAGAATCAGGGAGGAAGGGAAAGCGAGAAGATTATCCTAACCTTTCTCAATTTCATTATCAATTCAAACATTTTTGATATCAAAACCAAGCAAGGTTGGTTTAAATGGAGTAATAGAAGGTCAGAAAGAGATCTCATCTTGGAATGTCTTGATAGATTTATAGTCTCAAGTACACAGGTCAAGAAAAAATTAATCTTGGATTTTGATGTGCTTAACACATTAGGATCAAATCACTGGCCTATAGCCCTGCACATATTTAAAGATAAATTGCCTCAGAATGTTCCCTTTAGGTTTGATAAGATGTGGTTGGAGCACCCAGAGCTAGATGATTTTGTAACTTGATAGTGACAAGCTCTGAATAGTTTCTATGGTACATAGATATACATTTTTCATCAAAAATTGAAAGCTCTCAAAAGTGATTTAATGAAATGGAATGAAGTTACCTTTAAAAATATTTTCCAAGAAAATAGAGAGAACTATAAAGAAGAAGTGAGATCTAAGGAAAATAGATGGAGGGGGAGTTCTCCACCGATCTTCAATGATAAGAAGAAGAGGTGGCCATATAACTAGAGAAAATTTATAAGAATAAATAAATCTTTTGGAGATAAAATTCTAGGATGAAATGGCTAAAAGGAGACAAGAATACTGGTTTCTTCCACCTCTCATGTAGGATCAGAAGGCAAAAAAATTACATTATCAAAATGAAAACCTCAGAAGGTATGAACACTTATGATCCTAAGGAAATCAAAGACCTTCTTGTCAAGTACCAGAATGATATGCTAGGTCAGTGTAATGATGGAAACCAACCTGCATAAGAAGAGTTTTGGAGTCAGATCCCTAATTTGGTCTTTGATTCAAAAAACCAAATGTTCTTTAATGGTATCTCTTTGGAGGAAACCAAAAGGGTAATCTTTGAGATGGAAGGAGACCTTACACATGGGGAAAATTGTTTCCATACTCTATTATTTTAAGAATTCTTAGACATCATAATAGAGGAGGTTACGGAAGTGGTTCCAAAGTCCAAGGACACTTGGG
Source organism: Torreya grandis (assembly GCA_037957365.1). Lineage (NCBI taxonomy): Eukaryota > Viridiplantae > Streptophyta > Pinopsida > Cupressales > Taxaceae > Torreya > Torreya grandis. Next base: position 2,094,003 of record JARHVA010001714.1, read on the forward strand.
GAATTTTTAAAGCACTTAATATGACCTTTCTGGTCCTTGTTCCTGAAAAATATGATAGCAGGTCTCTTAAATATTTTTGACCTATAACCCTATGTAATAATATCTAAAAGATCATCTCAAAAGTCATCACAAATAATCTTCAAGGTCTCCTCCCAAAACTGATTTCAATTGAACAAGGAGGTTTTGTAAAAATTAGACAAATTTTAGATGGCATAATTATAGTGCATGAGATTATTCATTCCCTTCAATCTAGTAAGAGGAGGTATGTTGGTCAAACTTGATATCACCAAGGATTATGATAGAGTTAACTAGTCTTTCCTATAATGGGTTCTTGAGAGATTTGGATTTAGTTAGGATTGATGAATTTGGATACAAAATTGCTAATCTTCCCTTAAATTATTAGTTATGGTTAATGGATCCCTAGAAGGTTTCTTCTTGAAATCTAGAGAATTAAGACAAGGAGATACCATCTCTCCCTACCTCTTTATCCTAATGGTTGAGACCCTTGGTAGATGAATTATGGATCTCAATATTGAAGGGAAAATAAAAGGCATTCACACAAATAATGAAGCAGAGGCTTTTATTCATTAGTAATTTATGGATGACACCCTGCTCTTTATTAACCCAACCCAACAAGAGGTTAAGCAAATTAGAGATATGTTATAAAATTATAAAAAGGAATAAGGTTAAGTGTTCAATAAAATAAAATCCAAGATCCTTTGCAATAATCTTCAATCCTTCCTCAATAGGTACCTAAGATTTGAAATAGTCCCTAGCCAAACATTTATTTGGGCTTTCCTTTGTTCTATGGGGATGGAAGAAGGTAAATCTATTAGAAAGTGGTAGATAAGTTGAAATGGAAACTTGGTAGCTAGAAGGGTAAGTATCTAGCTTATGCTAGCAGAATCATCCTCATCAAATCTATTCTTCAAGCCTCATCCAATTATTGGATCTCTATGTTGAAGGATATGATATCTCTTATCTAATAAATGGAAAAGACTCTCAAGAATTTACTTTGGCAAGGTAGAGGGAATAAAATAAAATTTCCCCTATTAGCATGGGATAAAGTTTGTAAACCCATTTCCTCAGGAGGAGTAGACATAAGGGACTTGGATAAGGTCAATAGGGATCTTGTTGAAAAAATTGTTTGGATAATAGATGCTAATCTAGGAGCAATATGGAGTGAGGTGCTTTAAGGTAAGTATTTGGATGACATGACCCCACATAAAATTTCTATGACCATGGATTTACCCATAGGTTTTGCTATTTAGTGTAGTATGAGGGAAGTTAGGGGGTTGTTGTTGAAAAGCCTCTTTTATAATGTTTGAAATGGGGAATAATGAATTTTTTGGAGGATAGATGGATCTCTCAAAACCTACTCATATTGGATCCTAATGTAGTTGGAGTAAGATAAGAAAGCATTATGCTCTGGATATGTAAGGTGAAATATTATTGGGTAGAAAATTTAGATCAAGAAGTGAAATATTTCACTTGGAAGACTTTCCAAGATGAGGATGAATCCTAAATGAAGAGAAAAAGAGGATTAACAACATGCTACAAGGTTTTTTTATTAAAAAGTATGAGTTAAAATGGAACAAAAAGGGATCAAGAGAGTACTCAGTCAAAGGTGGCTATGAAGAACAACTCACCCCTTAACTCAAACCCATAGAGGGTTTAGTTTGGAAAGGCATTTTGAACTCAAAATCCTATCCAAAGCTTAAATCCTTCCTAGGATAGGAGAAAACTTAAAAAAAGAGGAATTCAAGGGCCAACTATATGTGTACTATGTAACACCAATGAAGAAAGCATGGACCATTTATTACTACATTGCCTTTTTGCCTTGGGCTTGTGGGATAAACTTCTAAGCAAATTTAATCTGAATTGGATCATGAGTCCTAACCTATTAGATCACCTCATGGCATGGCATAATAACAAGACACTAAATGTCCTAAAAGACATAGGGGGAATGGGATCGAGTGTTCTCACATGGAAGGTATAACTATAAAAAAATGCAATAATCTTTGAGTCTAATGGGAGGAATAAGGATGTAGAGGTGGTATGGTTTGAAATAGAGTCAAGCATAACATAGATAGTCTCAATCTTGAAACAATAGAAAAATAAAGATGCAAATCTAGAAGAGATTAAGATCCTCTAAAATTTGGGGAGTTTACTAGTACTTTATGACTCAATGATTCCTGATAATAGACAGACAAAGAATGTAATAGGAAAATTTGTTAAATGGATTTTGCCTAATCAAGGAATCTAGAAAATGAATTTTGATGGTGCGTTAAAGCATAACATGGGAGAATCAAGGGTAGGGACTATTATCAAAGACAACAGAGGGCAAGTATCACCTTCAAAGTAGTCTATATCAAGATCAACACTAATAATATTGTTCAGTCTGAAGGTTTGGTCTTGGGGTTGAAACTAGAAATTGAAGCTAAGATAAGGAGACTTTTGGTGAAAGGTGATTCAAAGTTAATTATTTCTACCCTAGAGAAATAAGAGAATTTCAATTGGAGGATCTCTAACATAATAAAATAAGTGAAGAGGCTGAAGGTTTACTTTGAAGTTCTCCAATGCAATCACATTATCTATGTAGGGAATAGGGCAACTGATTGGCTTGATAACTTGGGCATATCTTCACATGAAATTGATAAACAAGGAAATATGGAAACTATCTCTTGTCATGAGGACATGAAATATTTGGAAAGTATTATAAAGTCAGAATGTGTCCTAGAGAATAAATGTAAATGGAAATATTTACCCTACAAAGGAGTGGGGAAAAAAGGAATGTTACTATTCCAAAAAATATTAAGGAATGTTCAGATCCAAAAAAGGAGGACAACTTTAATAGGTAAAGTAATGCTGCTATTTTAGAAAATAATAAGGAAAATAGTGGGGATTGTATGCATCATGCATGCAAGTCCATATTATAAAGTTGTCTAAAGGATAGACTTGCATACAAATTATTTTTTAAAGGAATGCCAGTTCTTTTTAGAAAGTTTATTTAGGCTAGATTCATAAGGATTAATTTAGCAAATTAGATTTGTACTAAAGCTAACTTATTGTTATATTGGTAAGTTGCCTTTTTGGTATTTTTGATATATATATATATATATTTGTAAAAAAACATAACTCTTTTGTAGATTTTAATATTCCTCAAGATATTCTTTGCTGATATTCATATGTTTATCATACTCTTGAAGAACATATGTCTCAATTGTGACTTGATTCTCAAAACTATCCCAAACTATCTGGGTTTTACACTTTAATCCATACATATCTTAAAAAGGGGCCATGCCAACTGAAGAATGGTAGGAGTTATTATAATAATACTCCATCAATGGAAAATAATATTCCTATTTACTGTATTTATCTATTACATACATTTAAAACTTGTCCTCAAGGTTTTGATTGTCTCTTATTGAAATTCAATCTCAAGGTGATACAAAGAATTAGAATTCAATCTTGTACCAAAAGTTGCATGAAGTGTAATCCAAAACATATAAGTGAAAAAATTATCCCTATTTGAAAAATATTAATTTTTTATTATACCATGAAGGCATATGACCTATTTAATGAACCTTTAATCCAAATATGAGACCTTGTCCTTTAGATTACCTGATATAAAATAAGTAACCTTAGTTAACTTGTCAAGAAAAAAATGAATCATGATGATTCCATAACCTAGGAAACCCAATAATAAAGTCCATAAATATATTACTTAATGTATGTGATGAGGGAAATACAAGAATAAATAATTCTTTTTAAATTATAATGCTCAACTTTAGCTCTTCAACACTCTAGATACTTAGATAAGTATATAACCACATATTTCTTCTTTCAAGTAAAAAAATACAATGATTTAAGGTTTGGTTATATTTTTGGTGATTATAGGATGAGAATTATAAGGTTAATCATGGGATTATTTAATAACCTTGTCTCTAAATCCTCCCTCAATATGAGGCACAAAATTTTTACCTAAAAACCTTAACATACCATCATTACCAAAGATTAATTAATTGACCTCACTAGGTTCTTGCTACAACTTGAATTGAGTGTACTAAAAGAAATAATCATCCTAAAGTTGATTTGTAATTTAATATCTTAGAGAAATGATCAACTAAAATATTGGTGCAATTATATCACATTGAATCAAATTATCCATTGTTCAATTTTATTTACCTTTAATGTACGATATATCAATTTAAAATTTGTAGATGAAATATAGCCATTTCTTTTACCATAAAATTAAAAATGGTTAGGTGGAAATATATTCCAATACTCTATGGTCCATTATATGATTGAACAAACTTCCCATCATAAAAAATATCCAAATTTTCAATGCATATAAAATAAAAACTAATTCTAGATCACGAGTATGATAGTTGAGTTCATGTTTTTAAATCTTATTTGACTCATTGTATTTTTTTTCCCATCTTACATGAGAACACCACTAAATCCTTGTTTATAAGCATTAGTGAAAACTTCAATTACCTTATTGGGGTCTAACACTTATGTAATTGGTGTAGAAATCAAATATTTATTTAGGTGTTGAAATGCAAGCTTGAGATTTGGGGTCCACTCAAATTTATTACCCTTGTACTAAAAATAAGTGATTGGGTTAGATACATTGTAAACATTCTCCATGAACCTCATATAGTAACTAGATGAATCCATGAAAAATATCACTTCACTAACATCCTTAGGGGATGGTTATTTTAAAATAACTTTAATCTTGGTAAGATCTATTGCTATGCCCTCAACTAAAATCACATGCCCTAGATAGTGGATCTTTAGTTAGAATAATGAGCACTTAGACATCTTAGCTTAAAATTTATGTTCACATAACCACTAAAGTTAAACTACTAGATGTTATTAATGCACTTGATAATTTTTAGAATAAATCAACATAACAATTAGAAATACAAACAAAAATTGATCTAGGAAATCATGGAACACATGATTCATGAGGCTCATGAAATAAGTTGGAGTGTTGGTAAAAAAAGGTACTATGATGAAATCATTGCACATATCTTGTTTTAAAATTAGTCTCAAGACCATATTATTCCTTGAGCTTAAGTTTTTGATAATTAGATCTCATGTCAATAAATATAACACATCTTGTCTCATCTGGTCAAAGATATCATATACCCTTGAAAAAGAATATCTTTTTTTTATGATAACCTCATCAAGCATTATGAAATATTTACACAACCAAATAATTACATAATTATTATTAAAAAAAATCCCTCATATACCCCAAAAAGATACAATAGTTTGGATAATACCTTTCTCTAACAAGTTTTGTAGCTACAATTTCAATCTTTGAATTTTTGTGGTATTCGTCTTGAAGGGGGAATTAAAAATGGGTTCCGTTCTAGGGGTCAAGTATATCTTGAAAATAAAAAATTGGATGGTCCTAAAATCTAGGATCAATATCACCTTCTAACTCTTTTACTCTAGCTAGCAATAAGTTACATCCTTATTTCAATCTTTTTTATTAATTGCATAACATATATTGTTATATCCACTACTAGTATAACAAGTCCTTGAAGTAATACAATTTTTCCAAGGTCCTTTAACATGCATATATTTTTACCAAAATAATAAAATATTTTTGTGGTCCAAACCAATCTATTCCCAAAATGATGTCTTAAGAACCCAACTTGGTTATATGAAGTCCACATAAATATTTATTTTCTCCAAGTTTAATTCAACATTCTTAATAAACTTATCAATATGTTGAGTCTTACTAGACCCAAATTTGGCCATCATGATATCATTACAAAAATTCTTAGGATGCAAACTACACTTATTTAAATATTCAGAAGAAATATAATCAACTACAACAAAAACTTGGTACCCACAAATAATACCAAAATATATATCAAAGTGGCCTATTATTCATCTTCCCTATATTAGTTGATTCATACACTTTCTCTTAAAATTGGTTGTCTCTTATGTTGAGAGGGAAATATTTTTGATAGTGATCATTATAACATCTCCAAAAACTACCCACTAGTCGTTTCCTTGGTTTATAGATTGTTGTTTAGTTCTTTCAGTAGCGTGAGTCTTTTTTTTGATCATGTTTCATAGGTGGCTAGAATTTGGTTCCTTTCCCAAGCTTGTTTATTTTAAAATATATTTTCCACTTACTATTTGAAACATTCTTAAAGCCATGGGGCCCTCCATCCCCCTCATTGAATTTGAGTTGGCCCTATATAGATTTATTTTTGGCCCCATATATCTTCCCATCCCATCCATCCCATATATATAGACATGGACAGGGCAAGGATAGGGATAGAGATAGGATAGACAGACATATGGACAGGGGATGCGGGTGGTCCCCTACATATAGAATTATCTCCTATTGAATCCTTCCAAAATTTAGGCTTTATAAAACTCTTGGTTTTATTGAAAGACATTGTAGATGAGTTTCTTTGATTCCTCTATAGCTTTTTATTCCTTTTCTTCTTTGACTATGGCGGATTCAATTGCTTGGGATAAATTATTTGATCTCACAATTTTTTTTGTATACACCAGGGTCTTATTTACACCAATATTAAACTTGTTAACCTAATCACTTTCCTCTTTCATGTAATGGAAATATCTAAAAAAATCACAAACTTTAGCTTTTACTCTACTACAGAGAATGTTCCTTAGTGCAATGAAGGATATTATATAAAATTATGACCTTAATTCTATGCAAACAAATATTATTTATGAATTCTATTTTCAAAATTCTCCCAATTAAGCTCTGACATAACATAATTTAGTCACTTGCAAAGGTGGTCTATCCCCAACGAGGCTTTACCCTCTAGCTAATAAATCCTAATTTGTGCTTTAGTATTGGATTTTACTTCAATCATATTAAATTACTTATTCATCCCTATCAACCATGATTTAGACTCATTATTTTCTCCCTTATTATCAAACCTTATAGTTTCATCATTTTCATCTACTTAAGAATGGGGTCCACACATTGTATCGCACACTTTTCATCAAGAGAAGACTCTCTGGATGTGTGAGAAGGGATAAATAAATTTTGAATATTTAGCTTCTGATCTCAAACAAGTTTAATGGTTATTTTCTTGCTCCTTATTACACTACAAACTTCAATGTATTTTACTTATGCAAACTCTCAATGTATTTTACTTATGCAATAATATGTTTCCATCATTCAGTCATTTCCACATAACTATTTTGGCACTCTATTATCATGAGGTAGAGTTTATTTACCATGTGCATGACTACCCTCAACACCATGCCTTCAACATTTCCTCCTCACACCCCCACCATAGTAACCTTGCTTACACAAACATTAGATGAGTATTGAATTACTAACAAGATCAATGTTAAGATTATGATTCTAGTCTTATAAGCTTAATAACGTAAGCATATGCATACTCAAAATTCCTTTATTAAAAAAAAACAAAATTGGCATTTTCCTCGTATTACTACATATTATGTACCAAGTTATTTTTTTAATTTATTAAACCTTAGTCAAACTTAAATTAAATATGATAAAATACCATTTTCATATACCAAAATCTTCACATTTTAAAAAATTAAAAAAATTATTTGTGATGTTTTAGTCTTCAATATTATAGTTTATAATTTATCCTAGTGGTCTTTTAATGGGTTAAATTAAAATACTTTTACCCTTGAATTCCTTCTTGTGTTCATTTTCAGGTTTTTTTTTCTTGTATCTCTTCCTCAACATTCGGTATTGGTGGTACTAGATTCTCTCAAATGACCTATTGAATAAAGTTTTGTAGGGTATATTTACAATATAAGCATCCCATCCATAGCCTAAGGTAAATATCCTCACATATGACAACTTATTCTTAGTTAGTTTAGTCTTAGTCTAGGGTAGGGAATCACTTTTTTCTTCCATACGGATATGTATAAGTGGTTCAAGTGTATTTATCCTTTGGTTCCTATAGGAAAAGTTCTTAATCATATATGGGGCATATGCAACATCTTATCTCCATATTTCAACATTTTAAAATTGTATCATTAAGAATCCAAAGAGCCAAATATCATTAGTTCCTTATTAGTGAATTCAAATCAAATAATATAATATAAACTAAACCACTCTTGCCTAAGTCTTGGTTGAGCTTAACACAATGAAAAAAATTACAAATAGAAGATAAAACACAAAACTATATTACCTCATCAAAACTAGTGCACATTCATTGGTATAGAGGATGTTTTTGATCAGTTTGTAGGTAATAGAGATTTTCATCAATGCAATTCTTATTTTGGAAACACTTATCTAAGACCACATGATGCTTAGATTGGCTTGGTGTGTGAAATTTCTTGAATCAATTTGGAATTATAACTTTGCTTGATAGCTTATTGAAGGCATTCCTGCAAAATAACCTTACACACAAAAAGCTTATTGGAAGAGAGGAAGGGCACTTATATTTATAGGTATTAAAACTAATTCTAACCCTAGGGTGGTTAGGTTTAATTTTAACCTTGGTTGTGTCTAGATTAACCTTGGTCAAGTTTAGATCAACCCTGGGTTGGGTCAAAATAATTATGAAGGCTTGGAAATCTATAGAAGATATTTATGAGGCTTGACAACTCATATAATATATTTATGAGATTGTGACTCACATTTTCTTTGAATTTTAGGCATTCAATAAAATATGTTATCAATTCCTTTGACTTTGACCCCATCTTTATTGAAAAATTCCTTAAAAAAAATGTAATTCCCTAATTGTACTTGTAATTTTTACTTAAGCAACTAATTAAAGTTTGATTTTTAATTAATCATGTTTAGGGTTTTTGGTATTTATGAATTGTTTTAATGTTTTACATTAATAGATTGAAAGGCCCAAAATATCAAATTTTTAGGTCATAATTTAACTGAGGTTGAATCCAAGCTAGGTTATCATTGCGTGTAGGGTAATACCCTAAATGCGGTTACCTCAACATAATTATAAGTAGTTATATCCCATGTGTAAATAAATTTGGGAAATCTAGTGACTTCTAGGCTTAAATTACATATTTTGCTAGAAATTGGTCTAATACCCATTTTAGATATGAAAGTGCCTAAAAATGAGTGTCTATAATTTTGACCCTATTTGAGAAGGAGTTATAAGGCATAGACACAGTAATATATTTTCAAATAATGTAAAAGCCATTAAGATGAAACGTTCATGACCTAAAGGGTAGTCAATTAGCCTTAGATGCCTCCTCAAGGGATCAAGAAACAAATAGAGTCATTAAACATTCCCTTGAAATGGAAAAAAAAACATGATTTTGTGGCAACGTAGGATGAAACCCTAATTTGCCCAAAGATAATTATAATTAGTAACAGAGGTTGAGACACTATTTTGCTCAAAGGTAGTTATAAGTAGTGGCATGGTATGTGCCCTTGTAAGGCAGGTAAAGGTAAAAAAAAAAAGAGTTTCCAAAGGTGGTTATAATCATTAGCATTGATATTTACCTTGGTAAGGCAAATAGGTCAAAAATTAATGATTTTCCCAAAGGTAGTTATAATCATTATCACAACGATGTGCCTTAGGAGGGCACATTTAGATCATGTGATTAAAAATGAGTTTACCCCAAGATGGAATAATATATTGATGATTGGTCAAAAAATAATTTGCTGCATCTAGGAAAATTGGCAAAGAGATCTTATGCAAGAAACCCGTAAAATGGATCTACGATGATTTGGTAAAGAATAACAACATGGTTCTAGCCTAAGTATGAGTATGAAGATGCATGTTTGAACTAACATATGGTATAAGTAGAAAACATAATATTGTTAAACTGGATTCAAAAGAGGCTCAATAAGATGGTTTGGTGATAAAATGACCAAGAAATAAGGAACATAGAATTAAACAACACATAACATGGACAATAGAGGCAAAAAATAAATCTCCTAGAGCGAGCATAAAGAACTTTAGGTGTTAGGGGATGTAAAATTTGAATTTTCAAGGTACATTTTCACCCCACAGGGTAAAAATTGTTCATTTTCACTCTATTCATTTGAAAACCTGAGCTTTACTTTTGTGTGAGAGTTATCGATGAGAAATAACACGTGGAGGAGGATGAAGACATGTTAGTGACCAAGTGAAGGAGCACGGGTAACCTCCACATGATAGGCTACTGATAAGTGACTTCACCCTTGCCATTTATTATATTTATGATGCATTTATTACTAGGTTTAGGATGAAAACTTACAAAGTCACCATTTTTATAGAAGGGAAAATAATGGATTTACAAAGAAAATTGGTAACTTCATATGAAGTTGCCATTTCTAAAAAATGATAAGATCACCTTAAAGCAATGGAAAATACCAAAATGATGATATCATCCATTTTTAAGTGAAGTCACCTTTTTTGTAAAAAATGAAAATGATGATTTCACCCAAAAATGGTAGAAAATTCCAAAATGATGACTTTGTTATTTGGAAAAAATGGTGACTTCACCCCAAAAGGCAAAATAGCTGACTTTATAGGACCTAAAAGGGGTCCAACCTCTGAGAGAGGGGAAAATAGGTCTATTAAGGTAGGTATAGGCTAGAAAATAACATAGATATAACTTGATGCTAATCTATTTATGATTATAGGATCGACTCATAATATTGATAACATAGGAGCGATGTTCTCATTGTTTACGGACATCACAAATATGGATAGTGGATATGGTTACATTCTTACATGCCCTAAAATGTGTAAATTCCTATGATTCATGTAGATTGAGCATATTTGAGTGCCCTAGTATAATGATGGAATTTTGAAGCTTCAACATTTCACTTACCAATTGAAGAAGCCACTATTACGCTTGAGGATACCTAGTGGATCCTCAAACTATCAATGAGAGATTGAAATCTATTATAGATAGATATAACATGATAGCAAGAGGTTTTAGATGATTTGACTAATTTTCAAGATATTCCCATGGTGCATGGGAATGTTGATATTGACTTGCTAGAGACATACATATTTGCAACCTAATGACCTAGCCCATGGGGACCCTTCACCACCAACATTGATTGATAGGGAGGTTGTGGTTTTGATGGCTATTATCAGTGGTATATTGATTCCTAACAAGAGTGGTAACTTCTTCCATATGGGCCTGGGAGGAGTGATCCATAACATGATGGATGAGGCTATGAGATTTACATGGGGGCCAACAATATTGGCCCAATTATACATAAATTTACATATAGTGGCCTATCGAGAAGGCCAGATCATTGGGGTATCCAAACTACTCATGGTTTTGGGATGGGAGTACATCTCTATAGAGCACTCAATAGGTTATAGATGGGTTAGGAACCTACAAGAGCCATTAATATATGGTTAGGTATATACAATTGTAAGATACCAAGGACATCATAGGAAAATTTACTTTTATAAACATATGTTCAATGAGATAATTGGCCCAATTATACATAGATTTACATATAGTGGCCTATCGAGAAGGCCAGATCATTGGGGTATCCAAACTACTCATGGTTTTGGGATGGGAGTACATCTCTATAGAGCACTCAATAGGTTATAGATGGGTTAGGAACCTACAAGAGCCATTAATATATGGTTAGGTATATACAATTTTAAGATACCAAGGACATCATAGGAAAATTTACTTTTACAAACATATGTTCAATGAGATAACACCTCAATTTTCTTCATCTAGTAACCTTATAATCTTTATCAGCTCCACTAGCCATGGGATGCATGGTACATAACATTTATGACATACAAATATTTCATTATAGGGAGGTAGTCACATACCATTGAGGAGTACCATCTAGATAGGGTGTTCTAATAATTTCACATGGTTCAAGATGTTATAGAGGATCTTAGGTGGTTTGCACATGATACTAGAGAAATTAACCATGCCATCCTTATGATTCAGAGGAGTATAGTTGTGGTTAGTTATGGGAGTGTTCCATGAGTGGCATGGGCCTATGTAAGATGTCCAAAAGATATAGGGGTCATACCAAAATACGTGCATTGGTGGGTACAAGTTTATCTATTAAGACTTACACTTATTATAGAGGTAGGTGGGAAAGCACAAGAATAGGTTCAAGTGCTGATGGACATTGATGAAATAGAGGATGAGACTAGCAATGGGGCTAGCAATAATGATAGTAGCTGGTACAAAAGTGGAGGAGGGGAGGATGATGATGATGGAGATGATAGAGGGTATGCTAGAGGGGATGATAGAGGGGATGATGAATGAGATGACACTCAATCCATGCTGTTGGTGGATCCCATCACAATAGGTATAACATGTTCTTTTATTGATCCAGGCTAAGCATGGCCATCAATTACAACAAGAGTAGGTAGGGATATTGTTCTGTTGGAGTAAGAGATTATGGCATGGGTAGGTGAGATCCAAGGTTTAGAGAAGAGGTTGGTAAATTTATAGGCTACATTGGATATCTAGGCTGAGGACATGACTACCCTTTAGTCAAAGATTACCTGGCTAAAGGCAGAGGTGGCATGAATGGTGTAGTTTTAGGTATAGATACAGGTAGAGGTGACCAAGCTATATCAGATAGAGATCAATCCTTGGTAGATGTGCAAAGGATCCAAGATGAGTGAGATGAGGCTTAAAGAGCCAATACATAGGAAGGATTTTCATAGATTATACTTAAGATCCTTTAGGCAAAAGATGAGGCCTCCTACTATTATTGAGCATATGAGACTAGAATCCCCATAGATCAATAGATAGTTACATTTGAGGTATGGGATGTGTAGAGGGCTGGCAGTAGATCAAGTCAATCTAAGACCAGGATACATGGGACAATAGCCTCAGGTCAATCCATGCAACAACCATAACCACCTATGCCACCAGGCCACCTCCTACTATAAGGCCCATGGATACATTGAGTCAAATTTAATTTGTGATAAATCTTTGGCATATTATTATATTTTTAACACCATGATATGTATATATTCTTGATGTATATGGAATTATTGTGAGATACATGGAGATTCATATTTTTTCTTTAGAGGCCTTTGTACATGGACTATTATTTATTTGATATATATGATGCTCATGTTGATTATCATGTTGATATCATGCTTAGCTCATGTTTATCATTGTGGATGTTTATTTTCATTTAAACATGTATGCTCTTTCATTTACTGTATTACAATGTATATGAGACACTACATTGTTTTATCTACTTATGTTGTGTGAATTATATATATATATATATATATATATATATATATATATATATATATATATATATATATATATATATATATATATATATATATATATATATATATATATATATATATATATATATATACTTATTCAAATATACATGTTAGCATATAATATAACCATATTGATCTGGTTATTCATTGGTTTGGATTGTGCTTGGGATTTGGCTAATTTGTGAACTTAGAGAAGTACTACCCACTACATTGTTTTATAGATCCATTGGCCTAATTTTTATTATAGATTGTGATATTATGCATCATAGTTATGAATAACTATAATAAAAATATATATCCTAAGCATGAAAATTTTAGTTTATATACAAATATAAACAACCTAGGAATAAGATATGAACAATCAAATCCCAAATGTAAATATAAAACAAATAAACTAAGTGTAGGACTATATACAAATATTCAAACCTAAGTATAAGATATGACTAATCAAGACTCAAGCGTAAATAAAATGTAATAAACCTATGAAAATTGAGTAAGGCACAATAAAATAAAAAGGCAACAAGCAGTTAAAAATAAAAATAAAAAGAACTAAACAAAATAACCAAACAAACAATAAACAACATAAATAAACAAATAAAATAAATAAACAAACAAAACAAACCAACTAAATAAATAAATAAAACAAAGAAACAAACTAAAGGAAACAAAGTTAGTTAATCAACCAACTAAATGAAAATAAAACAAAATAAAAAAATAAACTAAAGTAAAAGATAAATTTAATAAGCAACCTATTCTAAGACACATAGAGGTAAATAAACAAACAAAACTAAAATAAACAATAATTTACAAGATAGTTAGTAACAATGTTGGAAACAAACAAAATATTAAAAAACAATGAATTAGTGAAATTATTCGTGCATGTGTAATAAAGGTGTTACACTTGGGTACAAGGTTGCCCCTAGGCTATAGATAGGAATGACATAGGTAAAACAACATAAGAATAAATGGTAAAATGTGGCATCTAAGTTATAAAGAACAATGATAAAGGGTACAATGGTAAAAGGTTTCCCCTAAGCTATAGGGAGCAATGATAAATGATATGATGGCAAAAGGTTTCCCATAAGCTATAAGAGTAATGACATAGGTAGGAAGGCAAACATTACCCCTAGGCTATAGGGGACAATGAAGAAAATAGGGGGAATAGAAGAAAGAAAAAGGGGTAGCTGAACTCACTCCAAATGCACTAGTTAAGTGGATGTTTCCTACATAGTCCCATGGACACAAGGTCCAATGTAAACTTTAGGCCAAAGGTAGTTCCCCAGGATATGAGATAGAAGAAAATTGATGATAAGGAAAATAAGATGATTATAGAGGAATATAGGAATGGTATCATAGAATGGTGAGTGCATAATGTAAATAGGGGGATGATGCTCACAATCATGAAGGAATAAAACACAAAAAAATTATGCAAGTATGAGAGCATGGTTTATGTTAAAACCACGCTAAAAGATAAGAGTCAAGCTTCCATGAATGTATTGAATTAGTAGTTCATAGTGCTCACTATATCTATGGCTTAGAATGAGAATGAGCTTGTAAAATAGTGAGTGTTGGTTGAGGTTGTTCACAAAATGGCAAGAGCGTAAGAAAATCCCAATGCTCGTTAGTGTATCAAGTTGAAATGCACAACACTCACAAAAAGTGACTCACAAAATGGTGAGAGCATACAACTAAGTATAATAAGGATGAAGAAACTACAGGACAAGTGATTACTTGTGAAATAGATATAAGACACAATAATTAGGGCAAATGAAATGAAAATAAGTGCCAAAATACACCAAAGTGATGAATAAGTGGTGGTGAAGAAGCGGCAAAGTGGTTGAGCTAACTCGAGATACCCTATTTATCCAAGTGTTTCTTACATAGTTAGTATGGACCTCAAGATGATGTAGTTCTCCCTGAAATGGGAAGGAAATGGCAAAGTGGTCTAGAAATGAAGATATATAGGTAAGATAGTCCATCTTATAATTTTTTTTAAGGCTTTATATCTCGCATGGAAATTCTAAGCCAATTTTCATTATTTTATGATTTTTAAAAATTTCCCAGGTCTTTTCAAATGTTTAAGGGTTTTTAAATGTTTAAAATGTTTTTAGAAATTTTAAGGTGTCTTAACTCATTATATATTGATAATATACCACTTATAAAATAGTGAGAGTGTGGCTTAGGGTGCTCGTAAAATGATGAGAGCCTTCAAACTTAAATTGCTCATAAAATAGAAAGAGGGTGGCTTAGGTTTCTCATAAAATGGTGAGAGCGTTCAAACAAAGGTTGCTAAGTTAACCTTAGAAAACACTAAGTGTTACCTACATAGTGCAAATGGACCTCAATCCATTGTATTTCCCCCTAAAGTGAAGCATATAACTAAGTAACATCAAGTTCATGAATAAAAAAATGGCAATGTATGGGATAATGATGTGACAATGCATGGTAAAGGGGTTGTTCCTAGGCTATATAAAGCAATGACAAGGGCTAGTGATGCTAATTTTCCCAAATGTGGTTATAATTAGTAGCTTTAGTAATGAAATAGAATGTAACAACAAATTAAGGATGCAATTTACATGACCACTATCATACTGCTTTCATATATCGCCATTGAATGAATGCCTTCAAAATTCAAAATTAAAATCAACTACTAGAACTGCATCTGATATCATCCATTGAAAGTGCCTGAAGTATAAATGAATTGAAACCAAGTCCAAAAGTGATATGGAATAGGTGAAAATAACTGGCTATCAATAGACTAAGGTATAGTGAGAAAGTGATAGGGTATGGTACAAATAATGGGTATATTATGACACAACTTAAATGATCATTGTAGATAATAATTCATGTCCCTCAAGCATAAAAATGTCTGAGGTGCATTATGTTCACTAGTTCATCAAATTCATCTCCTTGTGGCATGGTGAGTTTGTATAATCCAAAACCATAGTTAACAGTAACCACATAAGGCCCTAACTAGTTAGGTTGAAACTTTCCTTTCTTTTTAATCTCAACATTGATGTTTTTTTTATTATCTTTTAGTACCAAATCACCAAGCTCAAATTCTCTATGCTTTACACACTGATTGTATTGGCCACATAATCTATTTTAATATGCTTGAAGGTTATTAAAGGTGTCCATGCACTTTCCATGTAGTATATCTAGCTCTTGAAAACTAGTTACTCTATAGTATTCATCATCAATGATGTACTTTAGTGAAATATAGAGAGAAGGGAACTTGACCTCAATAAGAAGAATGGCCTTAGTCCCATGAACAAGGGAATATGGTTTAGCTCCTATTGGAGTAAAAAAAGTGGTATGGTAGGTCCATAAGGCATTAAACAACTATTATTACCAATTACGACCAACATCATTGATAATCTTCTTGAGGATAATCATAATGGTTTTGTTAGATGCCTCAAATTGGCCATTGCCTTATAGGTAATAGGCGATGGAAAAGTGTTGTTTGATATGGTATTGAGCACACAGGGTTTTTACATCTTGGTTTTTAAATGAACCACCATTATTAAATATAATGTCAGAGGGGATACCATAATGAAAAATGAGATTGTTAAAGATGAATTTGGAAATCTACTTACTAGTCACGTAAGTGAGGGGAATGGCTTCCACCCACTTAGTGAAATATTTTGTAGTAGTAAGGACATGTTTGTGGCTATATGAGGATGAAGGATTTAACTTGCCTACAAGTTTGAGTCCCCATATTGAGAATGGCCATGGTGTTATAAGTGGTTTAAACATTTTGCCTGAGCATGGATAAAATTTGCATGTTTATGACACTTTGCACACTTCTTTACATAGGTAATTGTGTAACTTTGCTTAGTCACGATAATAACCAATATGCAATAATTTCTTGGCAAGGATGGCCCTACTAGTGTGGGCCCCACACACTCCTTCATGAACTTCCCTTAATGCTAATCTAGTTTCTGCTAAAGATAAACAATGAAATAGGGTTCCATCATAGCTTCTATGATATAGGGTAGGTCCAAGTAAGGTATAACATGAGGCTTTATGAATGAAGGCTTTTTATCTTTTGCAAGAAAGGTCTGGGGGAATAATTTGGTCATGGTAGTACTCATAGATTTTAGAATACCAAGTAGACATGGGACCAAAAATATTGTAAACCATATCAATAATTGCTTGTTCATGTGCTGGTGCTAAGAGATGTTCCACAGGAAACTAATAGTATTTATCTTTATCCATAATTTAAATCATAAATCCAATTGTAGCTATGGCATGAACTATTCTATTACTGGCCCTAAGTATCTGTTCAAACTAAATATTGGTAATTTGTTGCTTAAGAGTGTCAACCATACCTTTATAATATACCAAATTCTCATCCTTTTTTTAGTATTGGTCTGTAACCTGATTGATTATAAGTTATGTATCACCATGAACCAATAAATGTTGGATATTCCACTATAATAATTAACAAAAATCTACGATGAGTGCTTCATATTTAACCATATTATTAGTACATGGAAAACCAATGTAAAATGACTTAGGAATAAGATCCCCTTGAGGCATGATAAAAAATATGTGTCACTTGATCCATATGCTGTGAAGGAACCATCAAAGTAAATTATCTATTATTATATTTTAGGAGGTTTTTCTGCTGTGGTCATGATGGCTTCATCTAGAAACCAAAATATACAAGATTGAGTATTAGGAAGAGGAGCTTTTGCAAGTTGATCTATAAGAACCTATCCCTTAGTGGATTTTTGATTGGCATAATCGATCTCAAATTCAATCAAGAGCATAATTCACTTTTCCATGTGACCCCACAAAACTATTTTAAATAGTAGATACTTGAGCAGATCTACTTTGGCAATTATAATAGTCTTATCATTCAACATGTAGTGACACAATTTTTCGGCTACAAAAACCATAGATAAATAGGCTTTCTTGATCGATGTATAATTGTGTTCATAAATGACCAATGTTTGGTTTAGGTATTATATGGCATGATATTAGCCTTGTTATTCATGTTGTGCCAAAAGTACCCCCAGGGCATTTTTAGTTGTGGATAGGTAAAGTAGTAATGGCTTTTTTGGTGTAGGTGATAGTAAAATAGGTAGATTGGGCAAGTATTATTTGAGATGGTCAAATGATTTTTGGAAATCTTCATTCCATGAGAAATTGGTTCCTTTATTTAGCAAGTGTGTAAATAGATAGCATTTATTAGCTAAATATGAAATGAAATATCTAATTATCTATATTTTTTCTTACAAACTGTAGAGCTACTTCAAGGTAGATGGTGGTGGCATCTTAGCAATGGCCCAAAATTTGGGAAGATCAACTTTAATACCTCAATAATAGATAATAAATACTAACAATTTGCTAGAAGTTACACCAAATACACACTTTTTAGGGTTGAGCCTAACTTTTTATTGTCAAAGTCTCTTAAAACTTCTTTGAAGTATGACTAGATGGTTGGCACAGGTCTTAGATTTACCTAAGATGTCATCAACATAGTCCTAGACAATGTCATGCATCATATCATGGAAAATTACCATCATGGCTCATTAGTAATTGCTCCTACATTATTGAGTTTGAATGGCATCACTTGATAACAAAATGTTCCCCCACAGAGTAGTGAATACAATCTTGTACTGGTCTTCTAGTACAATTCTGATTTGGTTGTATACTAAAAAACCATCCATAAGGGAAAACATTCAATATTTGACCATGGGGTCAATAATAATGTCAATGTTTTGTAGAGGAAAGTTATCCTTTGGGTAGGATTTATTATTATCACAAAAATTAGTGCCTAATTTAATACCCTCTAGCTTTTTGCTGACCAGTACTATATTGGAAATCCATTCTAAATAATCAATAGGTTGAATGCATCTCATGTCTAAGAGTTTATCCAATTATTTTGACTAATACAACAATACAAGGATGCATTTTTTTTAACTTCCACTTAACTAGTTTCTTCACATCAAGTTGTACAACAAGATTATGTAAAACTGAGGCAAGGTATAAACCTGTCATATCTGAATAGGCCCATGCAAACATATCAACAAATTCTCTTAAAAGGGATTTAAAGACTTCACATTACTCCTTAGTGAAGGACATGCCTAGCTTAATCCATTTTGGGTCCTCTAGAGTCCCAATGGTAACCTTATAAGTGTCCTCCACAAGAAGCATAGAAACATATTCTAGAAGAGTTGGTAGAGAAGTAAACTGGTTGACAATGCTAAAGTCCTGTGGTCAGACTAGTTCACCTAACTCTTATAAAGCAGAGGAATTTGAATCTCCTAATGATGACAAAGGCCATGTAACAAATACCCCTAGGCATTCCTATATGATCTGCTCAAAATCTTGTCACTCTTTAGTACTAATTTTAGATCCATACATAAACCTTGGACTAGTGGTCTCCTGTGATTCTTGTGATGGTGGGTGAACATCCCTATCTGATGGCACCTAAAATAGGTTTTCACCAAGAGACTTACCTTTTTATTTACTTTTTCCATGGTCTAAAAGTGCCTCAAAGAGGTTTTCACTTTTAAGACCTCAATGTTTGATTTTATTTTTTATTTTAGCCAAGGAAGTTCCCCTCCTCTCTAAAATAGGCACCAGGATCTAATTTGATAGAAAAACCTTGTTTGTGATCTCCTAGGGGAATACAATCCCTCAAACCTAGAAATTCATAAATGGCCTCATAATTTTTAAACTCATTAAGTGACATTATAGACTCTTATTGGTTTCAATTTATCAATTGGGGGTGATAAATAATATTAATGATACATGTGACATAAGGGTTAAAAAATTAGTGTTGAAAGGGTCATTATAGATGCTATAATCATACCCAATGTTGATTTTGACATTGTCTTCACTAGTCATTGGCGTAGGAAATTGAATAAGGTATATGGGGTCACCCTAGGTGGTTTAAATCCAATACTATGAGTTCCTTTGTATTTGGTCATGGAAATTGGATTGATTATTCCTTGATGATTTTACCCTAGGCCTTTACCTTCAAGATCTTGGTTATCCATAATCTAGTTAGGGATAAGATATTTGGTGTTTTGGTAACAATCATCTAGATTATCATTATAGATCCATGAATCATCTTCGACCAAAGGATCCTATTTTAGGCTAGAGGCTAGTTTGGAAATAATGGGTTGAGTAAGATGAGATTTTGCCTTAGTGTGCCATTCCATGTGAGTAGTATTAGATTTGGGTCTCTAATAGGCTTTTGGGATCTAAGGTAATTTGGCTATATGAAAGGAATCATGAGTACTGCACTCTCCTATTCCTTTGTCAGATATGTAAAAATGGTTGGCTATCTTTGGTAGAGGTGTACATGAAGTTAAAGCTAGGATTTCAAGGTTGATGTAATAGGTTTTGGGCTATGTTTCAATGGATTTTGATTTATTTGCTTTTTTTATTAGTTTTAGGCATAAGATTTAGGATAAAATGGCACTTGTAACTCTTGTACTCCACCTCAAGATGTTTGCAATACTGGTAAGGCTAGATATCAACTGGTATGGTTACTTCCATCCTTGCATAGGGAAATTTAATACATTAATGTAACATGAAAGGTATGGCCTAGATTTCATGAATCCATGATCAACCCAAAAACAAGTTGTATGATAACTCTAGGTTGAGAACATGGCAAAGAGTGTCATGGGTCAAAGGCCTAATGACTATTGGAAAAATGATGGTTCTTTGTGATTCCTACTCCTCATTATCATACACTTTGATGACAATGTTATCTGGCTAAATATTAACCACTATGTACCCAAGATGCTTCACCAACTTTAGAGACACAATGTTTAGGCCTGAACCATTATCTAAAAGAACATATTTAACCATATGTCTAGTTATACTGACCTCAATGTATAAAGGGTTATTATACAATGGGCCTAGATATGACATATCACTTTGATCAAAAGTAAGTCATTGGCTAGGGGCCAAATGTCCTACCATAATTTGAAGTTTATCAGGCATAATGTCATTATGTGCAAGGGGTTGGCTTAGTTACTCATTAAGTATACTCTTGTGAACACTAAATGTGCATAAAAAATCCATGATGGATATTTACGTAGCCATCTTATATAACTACTCCATAATGTCATAGGTTTTCTCTTTCGTATTGGAAATTGGCTTGTTCTTTATAGTTATGGAGGTTTGAATGGGTTCATTCATGGAAGAAGGTTGTGATCTTTGGATAGTAATCTTGGCTTGTCAAGTTGTAATTGCACAATCTCAATAAAGTACTAGGCCTATGTAACTGGATGAAGAGGTAAAAGGGCTTAGAATGGTAATTCTTGGGTAGTGTTGAGCTTGGATTTGTTAGTTTTAGTGCTAAGATGTGCACTTATATGCTTTTTCTATTTTTTTACTAGCATGTATTTTTGGGTCTAATGTTTTTTGTGTACCAAATTCAAAATGAGTCAAAACCTTCATGTGTTACACATCACTTTTAACTAAGAGGTATTACACTACTGATTTTTTTCCAAACATTTTCCTTAGAATTTTCTAAAAACCACTTCTTTTACCACTTGTTCGAAGGAGCATTGTTACTTTGATGATTTTATTCCAAAACACTTGCCTTGTTTGAAACTAAGTTCAAAATCCATTCATGCGTTTATTTCTAAAAACATGGAGTTACATACCCATTTTAGTCTAGCTTATTGACCTTTAGAAAATTTGAGTCTTTTATATTAAATTTGAAATTCAATCTTTCAAAGTTCAGATCCTAAATCCATTAGGTCTATGCTAAAGCCTTGTCTAATTTGGGCTTAGGTGGTTTACCTTTTACATTTGGATTGTGCAACTTGGATTGATTTATCATTTGTTTTAAATACCTTTGCCTAGACTTAGGGTTGTTTTATTATCATGTGCCAAATTTAGATTTATTTATGCCAAGTTCACAAATGTCTTAGTTACATTCACTAAGAGTCTTTTGTGTTCCTAGACTGAGTTTTCTGAGCCAATTACCTTAGAACTAGATTGAGTTAGTCTGATCCAATTACCTTAGATTTAGATTGATTTCTAGTTCTTGTTTGGACCATCTTATTTCAAAGTCTAGCTTTGTGACTTTTGACCAAAGACCTAGAATTATTTTTAGCACTTTCAGACCTAGTTTAGAAGTCTGGCTTTGTGATATTTAACCAAATACCTAACATCTTTCCTTTTCATTGTTAGACCTAGATCATGATCATTTTAACTTTCCTAAACACTTTTCCATAGACTAGTTTCACATTTTTATTTTACCTTTTCCATATACCTAGAATAGATGTTTCACCTTTGGACCTCTTTTAAAGAACTAAAGGTTGTTCACCTCAAAAATCAATTTTTTGCCACATTAGACATTTTTTGAGAGACCTAGTCATAAATCCAAACATGCCTTGCTATACATGTAGTTAGACCATGTATAATATAGATTATGAGAACTTTATCACTAGTGACCCCTTTATTCAAGAACCTTATGGAGATAATGTATCATATTAGATAGATCCATATCTATCTTATAATACTCCATATGTCGAATAAGGCTAGGACCCACTAGCGTAGTACTTGGTTAATGCACCTTCATATCTAGGATAAGAGTAAGAACAAACAACATAATACCTTGCTCAAATGACACCTATCATTGAATAAAGCTAACAAAAACAACCCTACTATTTAACTATGCTAATAAGTTATGAACCATACTTGTTTGATCATCACTTGCTAGAAAACAAAGATGAAATTTTAGTTAGGGTGGTCGAAGTAGGAGCCAAATTCCCAATAGACTTACCACATGAAAGTCTATCTAGCTTGATTATAACACCTAGTAACATGCCTTGTAACCAATAATTTGAACATGCTTCATCTAGTTATAATCAAGATTTAGTATTGATACTTAAATAGGGCCTAAATGTGCTTGTAAAATGGAAATGTCCAATAGATGACCAGTTAGAATAGGTACAAAAAGTCTATAAAAAATATCTTAACCTAGCTTGTAACTTCAATGGCATGGTTGTTTCAAACATGCCACTCATAGAGTTAAATCCCCCAAAGGGGGTACAAACTGAGTCGTCAGGCTATGTAAATTAGAACATAGACCCCATTAGCCAAAGAACATTGGTAAGAGACATGTGAAATGTCTAAGTTATGCTAGAAGAAACAATAGTTCCTATAGAAGATCCCACATAAAACATAACAGATAACATGCAAGTGAATCCTAATTTGAACCAAAGTGAGTCTACTATACCATACAAAAACACACAATAGGTTCCTCTTACCAATTCCTTGAGTGGTTTACAACAACAATTGAAAGGTACGCCTAGTTCCCAAATGCAACAAACAAATTCCACTCATCAACTAGCAACTTCCTAAAAAATGCAACAAGGGGAAAATAGCCAAAAATAGACCAACATTATACCTTAATAAGTACCAAACACTACACCATCTCAACAAGTGAAAAATAATGTTTTGAAAACAAAAGCACAAACCAATATACCACAAACATCACATATGTTGCCTAATCAACAATGTTTCCTATTGGTCAACAAAGAGTGTCAGCTGGTCAATAATAAATACCAAACCTCCATTGAGTACCCAATCAACAACAGGTATTTACCTAATAATAAGGTCCCAACTTACAATACATACCTATTGGGAAATAATTTCCATTTAAACAATGGGTACCTCACATACAACAAGGATCTAACTTGAAACACCTTCAACAATAGGGATTTACCCAAGTATGGGTACCTTTTATACAGTAGGGTTTGACGAGTAAATTAAAAGTTCCTATCCAAACCTATAAATACTAGTACATTCCACCTAACCAAATGCCTTTGATGTAACCATAGTTTGAAAATAAAATCCATGTTAGAAACCCTAGCCAAAATGTTTATCAACAATAATGTATTTCATACCAACAATATAATCTTAATTCATGGATACATATTCTTGATCAATCGACCAATTAAATAAACATTCCCCACTATGCCATTCCTTCATACACTGATCAAGGTAATCCATATTTGAATACACAACCCTTACTATAATAGGCTATACTACCTAGCTTCCTAGCCCAAGAGTTATAACAAATGAAGGATGAGATTCAACCCATTCAAACTAGGAAGCATATGAAGAAATTCAAACTAGAAGATATATGCTCATATTCATTTAATATGGATTACCACCAAACACATTTTCCTTCATGTTATGAGCCACCCAAATTTCATAAATATATGGTCAAAGGAGACCTAAAAGAGCATTTAAATTAATTCATTTTTTTTTTCAACTAACGACCTACAATAATATATATCTACTTCTCCTCATTCCTATAAGTTTAGCTAGACAAACTTTGGAATGGCTTCTTAAAGTGTTGAAGAATTCTATGTTGGACTTTGATGACCTTTCATAGAAGTTTGTATAACATTTCTCATACAATCTCAAAAATGATATTAAAATGGTAAATTTAGGTCAGGCAATATAGAGGAATGGTGAAATCTTTGTTAGTTACTGTTAACAACCTAAGTTGTACCCTGTGAAGTAGATTGTTCACTTCTTCAAACTTACACTGACATTGTATTGGTCTATAGGTTATGGGTTACCTATATCTAGACCAAACCTATATATTATGGGGCTATCTCCCCTGATATATAAAACTTAAATACTTATTTTAAAACCTATTTGCTTTTGGGTGAAAAGAGTTAGAATGACAACTTAAAAGGAAAATCTATACTAGGGATGGTGATGCACCAATTATTTAATGATCCTCTCTTAACCTTCTCCTTAAGCACACTTTTGAATAAAATGGAAATATCTTATCAACTAGAGTTTATTAACACAATACTAAACATTAGTATTTCATATGGAGGTTAGATAAAAGGTTTGCAATTTGAAGGTAAAAGAATGGAGGTCTATACAAGACACTACAAACTAACTCACTCTTCAACACAACTTATATATCTTAACACTTCATATGACCTATAGAGGATGATAAAATAACATTAGGTGAAGGAAAGGACTTGAAAAATAATATGAATCTCATACTTTTTTGTAAGTCAACAATCAAGATATACACTAATACCAATGAAGAAGTCTGCAACAATAGTTTCTTATTAATTCAAGGTGCAATATACAATTTTAGTAGAGTTTTGTTATACCAATATGAGGGTTGTAAAAATTATGCCTTCCAAACTAAATAAATATAAGTATGATAGAAAGAGAGAGAGAGTGGCATAGAAGTCCTTGAATAATTCAAAATACCATAACTACCCTACATGACAATTACAACATTCCTCTATACATTGAATTTATTTCAAAGGGTATCCTTATTATGGTCAAAGCCTATTTTTAGTAAAATTTGCCCCATGAAAGGTCTATGCATGCCATATTAATTTAATTCCCTCTCTTTTATCTATTAAAAACATTGAATAGTCATAAACAACCAACTTCCATGAAGCATCAACTGATTACCTCTTCTTGTGGGTTGACTAGATCCATATAACTACCAAAAAACCTTCATGGATGGTCATAAATATAGAACCTAATTACTTCAAGGGGTAATTATATATGTTTATAGATAATGAATAACTCCATATAGCCTTTCTACATGCCCAAGAGTTCCTCCATCTACAACTCAGTCCTATTTGAATAATTAGGCCATTTTGACTAGGCTCATATACTGGCTGATTAGAAGAGAGTTACAGAGGGATTTCCATGTATATTTTTGAACATCTAAGGAAGTGAAAAAATCTCAAAAAAATAAATCCAATGGTTTTCAACTTCTTAAACTCCCTTGTACCTCCTCTTCTTATGCTCTTTTTCTTGAAAAAAACACTATTTTCTAATAGGTCTATACACCCTCTATATAACAAAGTACCATGGTCATGACCATCTCCAAGTGTACTAGATGAACTAGGTGATTATTAGGTGATTTCAATCTATTTGAATGGATTTTCCCTCAAATCTTCCCAGGTGGGTCCTAACTAGGGTTTTAGAGAGGTTTAAGAGTGCTTAGGACTCTTAACAATAATTCATAAAGTTTAGGCATTAAATATCAAAACCATTTCCACAAAACACTAGTAGACTAAGGCCTCCACCTCTCATAAAGTGCCCAGCCTCCCATGCAAAATCTCCATACAATGGTGAGCATGTGAAGTCATCTTTCAAGGAAGAAATGTGATTTTTGGGTAGTGTTAGATGTATTAAGGTTGAAATGACCAACTATAGTACCTTTTTTTAGCTCATATCTAATATACATCCATATAACAACATGATAATCTTGTTAATGAAGATTTGAGGTGTCCTTATGACCTCATATTTCCTTCTACTACTCCTTCTAGATGACATTGTTCAAAGAGGTTAATAGATAAGCATATGTATATCTAGGGTTCTTAGATTTTTAACTTCATTATGAGTTTTAAGGATATTATCCACTATATAAAACATGAATAACATCCTTGAAGTCCCTTGGAGTAATGGTTTTGGTTTTAATGAGCCATTTACCCTCTATTTGTATGCATAAAGTCTCTTATCTGAACACCTAATTATATATTCCTATAGAAAAAATCATGGAAACCCTTGTAGATGGTTATAAAAAAGTTATTTAGGGAATTTAGGACCCATTTTCTTCCTTGATGTTCATTATATATGCAAGCACCCTTCATGTCCTTATTCACAGGTTTAAGTTAGCCTTCTTAGGCCTAGTCCATAGAACATGACTTCTAAACATGCTAACCAATAGGTTTTTGTGATATTTATGAGATTTAGGAAGACCATAAACATCATTTCATGGTTCAAATACTTCATCTAGATGAATTTTTAATCATCTTTCCTTCATCGGGTTTCTTTTAGGGTTTTAACAAGGGTTTTGGAGATCCAAGAATCTTAACAATGATTCATAAATTTTAGACCTCCAAACTAAAAATTATTATTATGTATTTTTAGTAAATTATCCCTTAAAATTTCTTGACCATATATATTTCCCATGCAAAATATGTGTCAATATATATATATAGGGAAGTGTGCTTTGAATGACTATCTAGGCTGTGTAAACAAATGAAAGGTTTAACAAGCAAAATGACAAGTTTGTTGAATTAACCTTATCCAAGAAATTATCTTAGGATTTTATTGACTCTCCAAAAAATTCTTATGACCATAAAAATTCAATGAATACCTATATCTATTTTAACATGGTGGCAAGGTCTCTTACCAGGTTTAAGGTCTATTTCCATCTACTAGCCCTCAAGGGCATATTGAATTGAAAGATGAGTGTGGTCAATCCCATAGGGTGTATGAAGACTTACCATCACCTTATCTTTCATCAAAAACATATACATGAATCCCAAACCTCCTATCTTATCTTAAACCCATAAATAGTCCACTTGGTTTCATTACTGACTGCTAACTGACTGAGGTAGCTCTGAGACAAAATAGTGAATGTTTCCACTGAATGTCTAGTCTTGAGGATAGTATAAAAAAATTAATCCAAAAATGGATACCTTTTTTACCAAGTTTGAGATCCTAACTACACCTATAGAGGCTTTAAAACCTCAAACTTCTCAAGACAGGCTATATGCATTGACTGTGTGTGTATTAGGATTTGAATCTCCCTTTACAATCCTACACACCATATTATTTCCACTAAACATGATTTCATGAATTATATTTCCTATCTAAGATATACCTTAGTGTTTATTATCTCATATTTCCCCCTTCCTTTAGGCTTAATTGCCTATCTTGAGTTTATAGCCTGTATATGCCCTTAAGGAGTATCCTGATTGTGTTTAGGAGCTTTGAGGATTCATTTACTATAATAGTATCATTTCCAATGCTTTTTAACTTGTTGGAATTTTCAATGAATTTCTAAATGCTTTCAAACACCTTCCTTCTTCACTATTTACACCTTGAGTTCACACATTATTCTTACATGCCTATAGGTGCTTTTGAGACTAAGATTATGCCTTCTATCTAAAAACTCACATTAACATCCTTAATGGAATTTAACCTGATTAGAGTGCATATAATATCCAAACATATCTTGATGTTTCATATGTCATAAGTTCTCTTTCAAAGCAATGTACAAGATTAAGCTTGTTTCACTTGGCAACATAACTCCACTAAGCTGGCTATAGATGCATATTGGTTATCTCATTTGGGTTTAAGATGTTATCACTACATCATTGACCTTATTTTTACTCTCCATTTACCTATAATTCTATACTCATACAAACTCTACATTCCATTTGAAATAAACTTATTGATTTCTGCAAAAATCCTATAGGTTACAATTGGTGTATTGAATGTGAGTCATCATTCATAATTGACTGTATGTTATGTCTCTTTGGTCTGGAATACGTACCTTTGTACTTTGATCACACCATTCTAAACCATGTTTTCTATCCTTTCCAAACCTAATACATAGAAAACTCACTTTATAGAGGCAACTTGATTGTGTTTAGCATATGACTATAGGTGATGATCCACTATTGCTTATATGGACTGAGATAGGATGAGACCTTGAGAAGGTCAATGAAATGATTTATGAAAAAACTCATCCATTGAGAACAACCTAGGTAGTATTTTAATCACATTCCTTTCATTGAGACATCTTCTGGCCTCCTCTATTCACCACTTTCATGAAGTACACTTGACTGTGTTTTCACCTTGGTTGTAGGTGAAGATTTAACATTTTAACATGGATTAAGGATCCATAACTCATATTCATGATAATAATTATCCCTAACACCCTTTATCTTACCAAAATAATGGATTCATGATGTGGATATGGATAAGTAATGATATGATGATAATGGGAGAATTAAGATGGAGTGATAAGCTTATAACAATGGTTGAGTGGTAGTGATAAAGGCTATAAAGATGGAATGATACATAGGGGATAGAATGACTCATGAATCTATACTCACAATATTCTAAAGGGATCATATACAAATCTTAAGCATATTCCTAACCATATACATTAGTTTGGAGGTACCTGATGAAGTATATATAGTGAAAATAGAAACCTATGATTCTCCAAATTTACCTTTACATATGCTAAGTTACCTTAACATTTGCTAAATAATAATGTGAGAGTGTTGAGTATATATTTGTGGTTTTTAGGATATCATAGGCTTTGATGAAGTTTTAAAAACATAAGGACACATGGTCATGAGTGAAACATCCCATATAGTATCTTATTGTGTTTTGAAAACTTTGAATCAACCATTGAACCATACACTATCTTCAACCTTACATGTAGACTACATATTTGGAAGTTTATGTCTTATTTATTTATATATACTCACATGTGTGGATCAATATTTTGGGGAATCCATGAAAGGTCTCTTCAATACCCAAGGGATCAGGAACAATCACTAGTTTGACTAAAATAGTCAGAATCTCTACAAAATTGTACTGCTTCTCTTGCCTTATGTATATTTGAATGGTGACCACAACACTTAAGTTATAATAATTTGTTCATAAAGTTGGGAATACTAAACTAAAAACCAATACCCATGACTGGATGGTCATAAAGTCTAGTATCTCTGGTCAAGAGCTTGGATCTTCTTTCTCTCTCTCCTGTACGGACTGAGCATAAACATGAGGTGATCTTGATATATGTCAATGAACTAAGTAGGAAAACACACCAATTTTTGGCTTATTAAACCCTCAAACATTATAATATCTTAACCATATGTCTATAACAAGACCTTGCATCTCCATGAATTATCCTAAGCAAATCCATATTGTACAGATCCATACCCCCTAAAAACACTGTTAAATCTTGTAAATTCTCCTTCATTTCCTCTTGTTTCAGTTCCAAACCACCATTTTAGGGAAACATAAATGAAAATTCAGGTTAAAGGGCATCTCAAATCAAGCAACACATTTTGGAGAGCAAAAATGTAGATGTTTTCACATGTTTGAGTTATTTTGAAGGCAAAACAATGTTATAGACTTGTATAAGGGACATTTTCAAAGCATGAAACCATTTTACTAAAGCAATATAATGTACATGATGGTTATTAAAGATGTTATTGATGCTTTAGTGGCCTCTTGAGGTCAAAATTTGTCATTTAAAGATCAAAACATTTATTTTAGACAACATACATATAACCTAACAAGAAGATTTGCCAATGAATATCACAAAGAGTACT
Organism: Torreya grandis; assembly: GCA_037957365.1. Classification (NCBI taxonomy): domain Eukaryota; kingdom Viridiplantae; phylum Streptophyta; class Pinopsida; order Cupressales; family Taxaceae; genus Torreya; species Torreya grandis. The sequence goes on from JARHVA010001714.1 coordinate 2,124,334, forward strand.
TATAGCCTTCTAAAAGTTTTAATAAGGCTTATATTTATTTTGATCACCCTTTCAAGGTTTATAGTCAGCATACCTTGCATATATTGAATACATTCAGAAAATATCATGGTGAGTCATCAATGTCCATCTTCAACCATCTTCATTAAGGCACTCTAGATCACTAAAACCACTTCAATCCATTATCAAAGACATCCAAACCTACTAATCACCATGAGGACAATTAACATAAGTTAAAATAGAGACATGAAAATGACAAGACATTGAGACCTACTCCCTTCACTTGACAGTCAATAAACATTCTTTTGAATTTCCTTGATTCTTCAAAAAACATGACAACTATGAGGTTTTCATGATGGACAAAAGATCCCAGTACTCAATTTGACACCTTTTTAGGTGTAAGGATAGACAATGGTTAACATTTCTAGAGACTCAACTAGTTTGACCAGCCTGCTAGTCAAAAGAATCCAAAATATCTTGATTATCACTCATAGTCACATAAAATCCCTTGACTACATTTTGAAACTATCCAAGCTTACAAACTTGAACACAAATAAAAAAAACAAGACACAAAGCAAAAAATAATAACAAACAACTAAAAATAAACAATTAACAAGTAAGTGTAACAACACTTAGAGGATGGAGAATACAACTATGTACAAGAGGATTGGTTCTTATAATATAAATACTTGAGGAACATCCCATTAATAGGAATAGGGAGATCCTCACCACTCAAATTAGACAATTGGAAAGCATTAATCTCCTTAATACTAGTAATAACATATGGATGACTGCAAAGACTATCAAATTTAGAATGTTTACCTGGCTTGGTATGGTCTTCATCCCACTTGAGTATAATATCACCTTGATAAAAGGTCTTGGATGAATCTCTCTTGTCAAAATATATTTTTAATTAGTCTTGGTTGGACCAAATAACATGCATATCATTATCTCTTTTTTCTTCCAACTCTCTCAACTCATTCATTCTTACTTCTATTGCATCATTCTCCATAAGCTCCAACTGATGTGCAAGTTTCAATTCTGGGCATTCTAATGAGATGGGAAAATTTGCTTCTCTACCATAAACTAGGAGGTAAGAAGAGTGACCAATAGCCCTCTTTAGAGTAATTCTATTTGCACACAAGGCAACCTTTGACTTGTTATGCCATCCTCTTTGACTATCCTCCATTATCCTCTTAATGATCCCAATGAAATTCTTATTAGTGGACTCTACTAGTCTATTTCCCTGAGGATAGTAATTAGATGGAGATTTGAGATAAATTACATGATTAAGGGCACAATCATGCAATTTTTCACTACTCAAAGCTAAAGCATTATATGATATAATGGTGGAAGTCAACCCAAACCTAGTCAGTAGGCTATCATATAACTCTAAAACTAAGTTCTCATTTACTTCATTGAGTGTAGCTACCTCCACCCACATAGTAAAGTAATCAATGGCTATTTAAATCCACTTATGCCCAACACTAGATGGGGGATTAATCATACCAATCAAATCTAAGCCCCATTTCATAAAGAGCTAATCAACTTGAATAGGTTTTAGAGACATGACAACTACTCTTTGCTTATTGATAAACGTAACACATTTCGAATATATTCTAACATAAAAATGTGAATATTTGAACATAGTGGGAAAAAAATAACTTACTATTATGATATTTGATGTTTTGTTCTTGGATGCAAAGTGACCTCCTACAAGCCCATCATGGAATTGCTCGAATAACTTGTCCACTTGACTAGTTTCTACACATCTCAAAAACATGCCACCAATGTCTTTATTTAAGAGTAACACATAAATAAAGATGTAAGGGATAAATTGTAACATGAAATGTCTCTTTTTTCCCCATCTAAGCCTATATGACACTCTCTCATTTGGAGGAATTTTGCTATGTCTTATGTGAAGCTGGAAGACGAGATAGTTATAGCTGCATGTTGACTATTTTGGACTGTTAAAACCACTTCTGTCTCCTCTTTAACATCTTCTACAAGGTGATAAAAAATTCCTCTACCTATGATAAAACTTGTAACCTTCAATTATATATCATATTCCATGCATTTGGTCACCCAACTAACCCTCTTTTCACTTAGGTCCATATTAAGGATAAAATCTTTTATGTTGGGGTGAACCACCATCACATAGATCTTATTATTAGAGACCATATGTCTGAACTTATTTAGGCCCTTTATGAAAATAAGGACATGTTTTTCAACAAATATATATTTCTTCTCATACCTTTCCAATGTTTGACTGAAAAGGCAATATGATGCTATAATCCTTCATTGTTTTGTTGCATGAGCATGGAAGAAGTTGTATCACATGTAGAGAAGGCATACATGAAGAAATATTTTGTAAAATAAAGTTTGAGTAAGGTGAGAGCTTGGATAATTGATCTAAAAACTAGATTTACCCCTATATATAAATCACATAGTTTTTCAAACAGATACTAAAATTCTCAATTCCTTAATTAAAATAGAATTAGTTACAGAATTTATCAATTTTTGATTAAATAATATAAGAAATGGATTTAATATTTAGATTGATTCATGAAAAATAATTAGTCCTTGATAATAAATACTATTTTATTTAAAAACAAATTTTAATATAAAAGATCAATTTCTAGAATTTATTTAAATAAAATTGATTTTTAATCAGAATGTAAAAATTGTCTAAATAATTATGAATGTGAGTGATTTGGTAAACTCATATAACTCTATTGTTCATTTACTAAATTTCATAAATATTTTATCTCTGTAAAATGATATCTTAATTAATTCCCCATAATTTATTTTCCAAAATATCAATAATAATTTAAAAATTGATAATCATGGAAAACTAAAAATAAAATAGAGACCATAGATTGTTTACGGGGTTCATCAATTGACTACATCATCAAGTTCATTCAAACCATTCCATTTAAATAAGATGTAAGTACAATGGTTAAACTTACATCCCTAAATAATTTTCAATTGGTTGATCAACTTCTCAAGAACTCAAATCATAGATCATAAATGTCCATTTCCAAAAGATCACCTGCAAATATATATCTCTAGAATGGGCAATTTATCTCTCTTTTCAAGGAGGCAACACACTATCAAAAGGTTTATAAACTACCTTTTGATAAAAAATCCTTCTAAAATTTATAAATATTAAAGAAAAGATTCTGTCTCTGTACTAAAAAATACACAGAGTTTGTATATTCCTATACGCTATTCCCTCTATGCAAAATCACCACTGCCTCTATGAAAACACCTATAGTTTATATTTCTCAATGCCTCCATGGCATCGGCTAACAGATCTATGCTGAGCAATCTTTTCTAGTTTTTCCCTACCTTTATACATTGGTTGGGCACTAACCATTTTCTCGAATTGAGATTTCATCTTAACAATATAGAGTTGAATTTCTTATTTCAGGAACAAATCTCATAATTTATGGGAGGTTGAAACTCCATGCTTAATTTATCAAAACACTTGCTGTGAATAATATTCCACGTTACCACCAAAACCAAAGTGAGTAGGATTATACATGAGAGTAAAGAGATGGCACCAAGGTAAAACAAGCCAAAAGATTGTTTATTAAAAACAAAGATCATAATCACTTTCCACGTACCATTATCTTCCACCAAAAACCACCGACCAACTTTCTAAGTGGATGATCATGGTTCATGTTGGAGAAAAGATGGGATTGGTAAACACATGAATGTCAAGGAGTAAATCATGGTTTTCAAGGAGTTTAATGCCAACACCAAAATATAAAACATGCATGGTTTAAAGTTTATTTAAAGAAAATGGGGTTTAAAGAATTAAAATATCTCCCAAAATAACCAAAGGCTAAAACATGTTCCACTAATCACCATCCCACTGAAGTGGAGATCCATGTGGGAATAAAAGGTGAGGATTTTTAACATGCATGTTAAAAAAGTTTAATTAAAAATATTTCCAAGACCAAATACTTTCCACCAACCCCCAACCCCTCACACCCCCCCTGCAAAGTGAAAATGTATTCCATGTGGGAAAAGGGGAAAAGTGGGGTATAAAGGTTTTTTTTATTAAAATGGGACTTATATTTTTTTTAAAATAATATCCCATGGTCTTTTATATTTTTTTAAATAACCATCCATGGGGATAATTAAATTTTTGGGATTTGGTTTTAAAATATCCAATCATTTAATAATATTTTGAAAATAGAAGAGTTACAGTGGGAATAAATATTTTTCTGAACCATAAAAAAATCCTCTGGATCAAACCTCCCCAATAAGACCCTTTTGGTCCCCAAAAGGTCAAATCACTCACTAAATCTACAAACAGTTCATTATGTAAAACATCACTATAAAATATCATTGTAACGATTCAAAAATTAAACTGAATCCCTGCAATGCTAGTGAAAGAAATATCTATCTAATATGAAATTGTAGATAGAAGAAAACTGCCTGCTCAAATGTCACATCTCTCAAAACGGTGAATCTACCAATCACTACAAAATGATCACCAAGTACAACTACAAACTAGTTTGTTAGTGTAATAAATATACATGCTAATTATAACCACATTTGAGAGTTAAAAATAAATGTACAAATATTATACATGGCTACAAAAAGTTTGTATAATTATTATAATTCCAAACGGTGCCCAAAAAGGGTCTTATAAGCCTATATTTTCATAATCTAAAAGACAACATATATTATAAAATACAAATTTTCCCAAAATAGACATTGATCATGCCCCATATAATCTACATATCCTAATGTCAAGGTTTAAAAATGAAGTTTTTCTAAAAACTCAAATGTGAGAAAATAATCTAAGTATGATAAACCTGTCTCTTAGTTTTTATCTACAAGTTACTCTAATAAATCATATTCAAATCTTAAATCATTTGAGAATATCTTCAAGTTTAAATATGAGTTAATTCCTTTTTAAATGCATCAAGAACTTAAAAACTTATTTTAGGAGAAAAATATAGAGCTTAGCAAAACCAAAAACATGAGAAAATAATCAAAGTATGATAAACCTATCACTTAGATTTCCTCACAGTTAGTAGCTCCAAAATTGTTTAAAGTCAAAATATATTCCTTTTAATTTCAATGGAATACCAAAATTGCTTTGACTATATGCATGCTAATTAATACTATAGCTATGCAAAATTACTACTAGAAAAGAAACAATCATCACCATCTAATCAAAAATAAATGGAGTCATTTGTAGATAATCAGTAGAGAAGTGGTCTTCCTTTGGTTTTGTCTCCAAAATTGGTGGGTTTAAAACAAATTTATTTTTGCTTATGGATGCATAATTATTCATGAATGTCTTCCTACAATACTTAGGACATAGTTATGGATGCAATACCCAATATTTATCATTTTAGTGACCACTTAGATTACAATGATTACAATAATTACTACCCATTTTTTTCTACTTAGAAAATAAAAATATCCTACTAACTGGTTTTCTTTTCCAACATAAGGCAACACAGTGATTATCTAATCCAAAAAAATTACATGGATATTTAAACCAAAAATCCTATGATAATAAGTCCTTATTTTCATAATTGAAATATACATTGGAATATTTACCAGGTTTAGAATAGTTTTATGGTTGAAGTTTCCATCACTACTCAACTCTATGTCCATTCTTGTGACAATGAACACAAAAATTCTTCTTGTCCTTCTTCTTGGATGAGGAAACATGTTTAACATCTCTCATTTTTGAATGATGGGATTGATCATTAGAACCTACCTTATCTTTCACAAAAGGCAAAAACTTCTTTAGTAGAGATTTTATTTTCCAACAATAAGCAACAAAATGATTACTTAACCCAAAAAATAAAAGGAAAAGTATACTGCATTTCTGTATATCATAGCCATATTATTCAAACTAAAAGAGTGAATTAGAAGTTTTAGAATTTACCAAATTCTTAGTGCTATGTGTTGTGTAAGAAAGAGGAGGTGGAATCTCAATGCATCTTCTTCTATTTCTCTTACACCTCTCATCCACCTGTGATGGTTTATTCTGAAAAGCTACTGACTTATACACTTGGTAGTTGGAAGCTTATCTTCCTACTATAGATTTAGAACTCTCTCCAATTACCATTTTCTCAATAGTATACCCAAAACCTATAAAATTAGGTCTATCCTCTACTTGTATGGGGTTAGTTATGCCTTGTCCATTTTTACCAAGGCCTCTTCCTTCAAATCCCATTTTATCTAACAATTTAGACCTAATACCCTTAGTGTGTTTTTAAAAAACCAAAAGCAATATCTAAAACTAAATGAGAGGAAGTAATACATGATGAATTACTTAAAGTGTATTCATCTGCCATTATTTATACATTTGATGTGGAAGGCGATTCCTTCATTTATTTACCATTCTATAACTTTTCCAAGAGTTCATCTTTGGTCTGGAAATCATATTTCAACTTTTCAATCTCCTCTTCCATGGATTAGAATTTTGATCTCAAGAGAGAGTTATCTTCTTGGTTCTATTGATTATATAACTTAAGCTCATTGAAGTGTTCCTATTTTTAAAACTTAGCCATAGTTCACCTATTCCTGTATTCAACACACAACTGAACCAACTGCAATAATTGTCAAATAACAAACTATTAACCATAGGTAAACCACACTATTAAATCTCATTGATCAACTGCTATGATACCAAAATGATCCAAAAAATAGATTTACCCCTATAGATAAATCACATAATTTTTCAAATAGACACTGAAAATCTCAATTTCTTAATTAAAATAGAATTGGTTGGAAAATTTCTCAATTTTTGATTAAATAATATAGGAAATAGATTTAATATTCAGACTGATCCATGAACAGTAATTAGCCCCTGCTAATAAATACTATTTTATTTAAAAATGAATTTTAATATAAAAAAATCAATTTCCAAAGTTTATTTAAATAAAATTGATTTTTTGATCAGAATGTAAAAATTATTTAAACAATTCTAAATATGAATGGTTTGGTAAACTCATATAACTCTGTTGTTCATTTACAACATTACATAGATATTTTATCTCTATAAGATAATATCTTAATTAATTCCTCATAATTTATTTTCTAAAATATCAATAATAATTTAAAAACTGATAATAATGGAAAACTAAAAATAAAATAGAGACCAAAGATTGTTTACAGGGTTCACCAATTAGCTATGTCCCCTGGTTCATTCAAACCGTTCCATTTAAATAAGATGTAAATACAATGATTAAAATTACATCCCTGAATAACTTACAATTGGTTGATCAACCTTTGAATAAATCAGATCATAGATCATAAACATCCTTCATTTTCAAAAGATCACCTTCAAATATATATCTCTAGAATGGGCAATTTATCTCTCTTTTCAAAGAGGTAACACACTCTCAGAAGGTTTATAAACTACCTTCTAGTCATAAATCCCTCTCTATAATTTATAGAGATTAAAAAAAAGATTATATCTTTGTTCTAAAAAACACACAGTCTCTATATTAAAAAATACACAGCTTCTATATATTCCTATACGCTATTCCCTCTATGTAAAATTACCACTGTCTCTATGAAAACACATGTAGTTTATATTTCTTAATGTCTCCATGGCATTGGCTAACAGATCTGTGCTAGTCAATCTATTTTGGTTTTCCCTTACATTCATACATTTATGGGGCACTAACCATTTTATTGAATTTGGATTTCATCTTAACAACATGGCGTTGAATTTCTTATTTCAAGAATGAATCCTATAATTATGGGAGGTTGAAAATCCATGATTAATTTATCAAAACACTTCCTATAAATAACATTCCACACTACCACCAAAACTGAAGTGAGTAGGATTATATGTGGAAGGAAAGAGATGGCACCATGGTAAAACATGCCAAAAGATTGTTTATTAAAAATAAAGATCATAACCACTTTCCACGTACCATTATCTTCCACCAAAAACCACCGACCAACTTTCCAAGTGGATGATCATGGTCCACGTTGGACTAAAGGGTGGGATTGGTAAACATTTGCGTGTCAAATAGTAAAGTGTGGTTGTCAAGGAGTTTAATACCAACACCACAATATAAACTATGTATAGTTTAAAGTTTGTTTAAATAAAATGGGGTTTAAAGAATTAAAATATCTCCCAAAATAACCAAAGGCTAAAACATGTTCCACCAACCGCCATCTCACTAAAGTGGAGATCCACATGGAAATAAAAGGTGAGTAAGGCTTTTTAACATGCATGTTAAAAAAGTTTAATTAAAAACATTTCCAAGACCAAATACTTTCCATGCCCCCCAATGCAAAGTGAAAATGTATTTCACATGGGAAAAGGGGAAAAGTGGGGTATAAAATTTATTTTTATTAAAATGGGACTTATGTTTTTTCAAAATAATATCCCATGGTATTTTTTTTATTTAAAAACCATCCATGAGGATAATTAAATTTTTGGGATTTGGTTTTAAAAAATTCATTGGTTTAATAAATATGACATTTAATAATATTTTAAAAATAGAGGAATTATGATGGGAATATATATTTTTCTGAACCATAATAAAAATCCTCCGAATCACTAATGGCATGTTTAATGGCCTCAAAATTTTTTTTTACCTTCTTTGCTCCATGAGAACTCTTGAAGTTTCTTGAGCATGTGAATTAGTGGCCTAACCAATTCTACAAATACGGCTATAAATATCTTAATAAAGTTTATTTTACCCAGGAAAGTTTGTAATCCCTTCTTGTGTTTGGGCAAAGACAAAGCAAGGATTGCCTCTATTCTTTCAGGATCAATATAAAGTCCACCCTTTGATACAATATGTCCAAGAAGCCTTCATGAATTACAAAGATACACTTTTTGGGATTCAAAGAGACCCCAAACTATCTACACCTATCAAACACCAATATCAAATCTGTCAAATTATCCTTAGGTTCTTTAGAAAAAATAGTAATATCATCAAAATAAATGAGTTCCATATCACTTATAATCCCTTGGAAGGCCACGTCCATTGCCTTTTAGAAAGTAGCTCTAAGATTGGATAGTCCAAAAGGCATTTTCTTGAATGCATAAGTATCCCACTTAGTTGTGAAGGTAGTATTGTATTGATCTTGCTCCTTCACCAATATCTGATTATTTTTTGAGTATCCATCAAGTAAGAAAAATCTTTGTGAACCTAAAACTCTTTGTAAAATCTGATCCATAGATGGAAGAGGGTAATTATCTCTTACTGACACCCTGTTGAGATCTCTAAAATCTACACACAATCTTATCTCATTATTTTTTTTTACAGGTAAAAATTTTTCCACCCATGTATAATGTTTGATGGGAAAGATTATGTTGGAATTAATAAGCTTTGTTAATTATTTCCTCATAAAGATCTCAACCTTGGGGTTGATTGGTCTTTGATTTTGCCTCACAGGTTTGACATTTTATTCTAGCTCTATGGTATGTTGAACCAACATAAGATCAAACCCCTTCAAGTTATGATATTTCCATGCAAAAACATCCATAAATTATCTGCATAATGTTATGAAGGGTTCCCTCTCCTCCTTGGTATTCACTTTTCCTAAAATGAGTATTTTATCTTCAAATATGGAAATTTGTTCATAATGTTATTTTTTAGTGGATATGCTTACCTTATCCTTCCTCAACTGGTCATCCTTATAAAATATGATCTCTAAAGTTATCAAGCCCTCAGGGAACTTATTGGACTTCAATTGGATAATCTGATCCTCATATTGATGTTGCAACTTATCCTAGTTCTGAGTAAAATTTTTCCTCATGTTGTAGGAAACAATCCATTTGTTTATCACTATCAAATACTTGCCAAATTACCTCATTATAAGGGATTGAGGGCCTACATATCACTTTAATTTGGGACTTCTCCTTGGTGTCCTTGAGCCCTTCAACTATATCATATTGTGCTCCAATAGCAGCTAATTGGTCTACATGCTGATTGGCTCCTCTAAGAACAGAGAAAATGTCAAAAGCTTAAAAGTCATCCATGAGGTATAAAACCCTATGTTTATAGGCATTCAAGAGTGTATTCTTGGCTTCAATTTTAACTCTTACCTATTGCACTACTAATTCACTTTCTCCCTTAACTTGTAGAAGTTTAATCCCTCTCTTCCTTACCCATTATAGACCATGAATGAGGGCCTCATATTATGTAGTATTAGAGGTGGAATTGAATTGGAATATTAGATTATAATAGTAAATTTGAATAAGAGGAGACACAAGTATAACACCTACCCCACTCCCATTCTTTGATTTAGATCCATTAAAAAATGGATTCCAAACTCCTTCGTGATCTTGTGTTGTGTTAGTGAGACTTGGTATTATGGAACCTTATTCATGCATGAAATAAACACACAAGCCTAATTATTAAATTCATTTATAAGGATTATAACTATGATTATTATCTTCCCACTAATTAAGGAACAAGTTTGGTATACTTTCAATTGGTTCAAAAGGTTCTTGGTCATTAAAGTGTTCATCCTCCTTCGAGATAGTGCAATTAACATTTGATAAGTCAGGAATATAAGGTTATAAATGGAACCTAGATATAGGTTTAGACCTTATGGTAACCTTTGTCCCATGCTTGGTTCTAAAAACCATGTAGGACCAATCAAAAAAGAGACACCCCCTATTTTAGTAGTGAAAACCCTAGACAAAAAGCAAAGTAGGGGGAATATCAACTGCTACCACATCTTGAGAGAGTAAAATTAGGACAATAAACTAAAATAACCTTGAAGTCCTTAAGAACACCTATGGTCTTAGTATGAGACCCATCCAATTATAAAACTCCTTTTTCATGAGGCTCATATTTAATCCCAACTTATCAGTTATGGATTTAGGTATGACAGAGATACTAACCCCACTATCAATCATGAAATTATGTACAAGGAAATCACCTATGATAAATAAAATATAGAAATGGGTTGGTTTATATACCTTTGGCACTTGTGGCTCAAGAGGTTGAATAGAATTTGTAAGGAAAACACTTACCTTTTATACTTGTTTATCTAAAACATGAGGCTTGGAGAGGTTCTCTTGTAGGAGATCATTTTATCCTAAAATAAGCAATGTGTCCTACATAGGAATGGAGACATGGACCTTATTCATCTGTTAAAAAATGTTAAGAGGATGATTAGCTACCTTGGATTGTAACTTAGGACCAAAATTACTGCTTGAAGCTTGTTTAAATTATGTTATGAAAAGACATTTCTAATTCTGCCCTTTCCCATCTTGTATTTGCTGAGTTGTTGGTGATTTTTGAGATGTATCTTAAGTGGTAGTATTTTTATGTGGTTGAAAAGGTAGAGAGACTTCCTTTTCAAAACCCCAACCATCACCAATTACCCTTATTTTGGCCCTTATGTGAGCTATAACTAAGTTGTCCACATTTACTATATTCTGACCCTGATTAGCTACCACTTAATCAAAAGGATTTTCACCTTCTTGGAAATTGGCAAAGGTAGTTTAAAAAGGTGTTTTTATTATACTTTCTCCTTGTTGACTCGGTACCTCAAATTGAGTTATAAAAGGAGTGTCACTAAGTGGTATAAGAGGAACTTCCTTGTGTTGTAGAGGTGGTAAATTATCATGAGGTGGAAGAGTAGGACCTTAATGTATGAAAGATTGTTGACTCACCTCACCACTTAGATCCATTTCCATACTATTTGATTGATCCCATTATTTAGGCCATTGACCTTCTTGAACATAATTGTTTTGATTTAGAACTAAAGCTCTATAACTACTAGTAGCATTTGGATTATAGGCATTATATGATCTTACTTGTGTAATCTACCTTTGACCCTACTAGTTGGGTTGATAAAGGGCTTATTATACTAATACAATTGGTTAGGAGGTTGGTAAGGTTCTTGGTAAGGCTTGTGAGGTGGAATTTATTTCCTTTCTAGTGTAGAAAAGGGTGATCAAAGATGTATAAGTCAGTTTTGGGCTTATTATAACTAGGCATAAACATGAGATATTCCCTTTGCACTCAACATTTTACACTCAACTACATTGACATAATTTCACATAAGGCACAGGCCTTATGCACTCACCCAAAGTGAAGCTGATAAGGAACCAGTGCCCACATTGGGATAGTCATGCCATGGTGCAAGACATTAATCATGGGACTTGGTCAATCTAAATGTTTTAAGTAGATCCCTAGGTGTAAGCCTTTCATGGGCTGAGCCGAGTGGCCTATAGGTGCAAGCCTTTAGGTGGACTAGTTCTAGAGTCATAAAGGCATAAACACTTATTAGACTAAGCCTAAAGTCATATCAATACTTGAAGTGTCGTAGGGCTACTTTCACTTGATATTCTCATACTAAGATTGCATTTCTAGTAAGAGTATGAACACTTGGCAAGATATATATATATATATAGACACACACACACACATATAAACTACAGATGACATCATCATTTACTATAGGGATTCCATTAATGTTGTAAACCCAAAGCATTCATATACATTACTCAACAAAAATAAAATGAACTTATAATATTACACTCATTTCACATTTCAATCACAATACAAAAGATGTATAAACCAGATCCATAATTTTAAAAATCAACCATTCTTGTCATTAATCAAAGTTCAAATAAAAAAAATTTCATAATAGTTAAAATAGAGTAACTACTTTTCTCAATCTATTTAATGGTGTAAAGGCTCATAGGTGAGCTTGGGCATATATAAGTGGAGCCTTAATGGAATCCATACTATTCTTAGATCTAATGGTAGCCATTACAATGTATACATATCATTTTCAAATCGCTAAAGCTTTACTACAATAGTTTCTTATCTTTTTGCTTCACTGGTTTGAGTTCCTTTTATAGCTCTTCAAGAATATCTCTGCTAGGGTGGAGTGCACATGACAGGTGCTGAGATGGAACCTTAGTTATCATTATAATAGCTCCATCACCTCACAAAATTTGTATTACAATCACCATATAACACGCAACCTAGAAGATGACCCAAAATCCTATAATTGGTTAGTTACCTGCTAGTTAACATAAGTTATACACTAATGCCTCCAATTGGCATCAAGATGCCAAAAAGTTATCATAAACCAAAATGATTCCTTGTGCCAATATTTATGTTGTGCTGGCATGAATCTTGTATGTACCAAAATAAGGGGCCCAACAATATCTCATACAAAATTTTTAGTATGTCTTCAGAGTATGCTGTTAAGGTCTTTGGGGCATAGAACTCGAGCATGTTCTCCTTAAGCTCGACATTGAAGTCTTCAAAGCCCTTTATGGAGATATTTATTTCTTCAAAGGTGCCATCTATTTTGGAGGAGGCTTCACTAAGCACAAGCATGTTAGTCTTTTATATCTCCTTCCTAAAGGCCACTAGATTTGCCTTAGCCTTAGTCACGCTCCCATCCAGGATTGCTCCTTACTCATAGGATTTAGTCTATAAAATGCAAAAGAGTGCTTCCATATTATATTCTTGGTCCTTGATTTGGGTGTTTAGTGCATTTATGTTCCCCATGATCTACTTACACTCTGACCCATTTGTTGAGTACACTTACACTAACAACTTCTCCTTCTCCTCCTTTGCCTTCTTGAAGCATGCATTTATGACTGATGCTTGGTTTGATAAGCTCAAAAATATGGCATTATCTGCATCTATGCCTTATTATAGTTTTATAAAGAGGTTTTCTACTTCTTCAATGTTAACAACAAGATCCTTCTATATCACGATGTAGGGATCTGTTTCTTCTTGCACTAGTTATAGTTTCATCTTTGGGAGCATCTACTCCACTAGCACACAGATCTTATCAACCTCATAGAGGTTTAAAGTATCGATCCCAATCAGAAGGGATGGTTTGGTCATATCTATGCACTCATATAGATGTTGTAGCTTGAAGTTAGTGGCCTACATTTCCTCCTGGGATTATTTTTGTAGTTGTTTCCATTTTCTTACCCTACCATCATTAATTATATTAAAACATGTAACCTCAGTGGCCATCCTATTTAGTGCATTCATTGATCAAACTGGGTTCATGGTGTGAGGGCTTACGATGAGGGAGTCATGCCCTTCCATAAGTTCTTCTATGCCCAAAATATTTACTTTAAGTACCTTGAAGTGAGGCTCATACATATAATGATTAAATGTAAATTCAAGTTATTTGCATGTTTTAGTTGTGGTGGCCTAGGGAGAATCCCTTATGTGCCCTCTGTCTTATACTTAGTTCCTAGTTGTCCTTCTCAATGACAACCACCTCTATTTTTTATCCTTCTTCTTCACTGATACCACCACTCTCTTTGGTGGTTTCCTTAGAGAACTCTTCTACTTATTCCTAAGGGTTTATTCCTCAGACTTTTCCCCTTCATCCACTTCTTTTTATTGAGGCTTCTCAATGTTTATCTCTAGGTTAATCCCATTGGTACCAACATCACCTTGTTCCTATTAGGGTTCATTGATAGTCTCCATTTGTTATTTTGAGGCACCAATATCACCTTATTTTTATTTAGGTGCCCCTTCACTACTCAGGTGCACCTCTTATACAACTTCATCTAGCTTCCTGATAAGGGTGTTGAACACTTTCTTGGTTGCTTCAATGGCTAGTCTGATGCTTGCAAGAACCTTATTTGTTTTATTATCTTCCTTGGCCTCTAATTTTTCTTAGGCCAATCTATACTTTTCTTTAAGTACCAACACCTTCTCAATATATTCCTCACTCAAACCCATTTTATTCTACACCCTTATTTTCTCCTCTTCTATTTGTAGAGGTAGTGTAGAGGGTTCTTTATTAGATGAGGAGATCATCAGCTCCTATACTTATTCAAGTGTGGTGGTTGTGCTACTATGGAGGGCCTCCTAAACATCCTTAACATTTGGCTCTTCTTCTTCTTTGACCTACACAATGTAGGTCCCTATTCCTTTTTCCTCTATCCTAGGCATGAGGGTCTCTTCTTTTTCTATTTCTACCAGAGTTATAGTCTAGAGCGCAATGGGCCCCTTATAATTGTTCTTTTTATGCTTCTTACTGGAAGAAGCAGTCTCTGGCATGAATGTTACACATTTCTTGGGAGTTAGAGGTGTATCTTATTCATTAGAGGTAATATTAAACTTGATGCACACCTTGATCTCCTTAAATATCTCTCCCCACTTCTTTTACAGGGTTTTGTCCTATGTCTTTAGCATTGACTTCCCTTCATCACCAATCAAGAGTGGGTGATGATAATATTTTTTAGGATTAGTGCCCTTCTTGTATGGCTTCATCTCATAATAGAGGTTGAAGATGTGCTTAGTTATTATTTCCCTTTGGAAGGTATGGAGATCCATCATATCATAGTCATCTTCCTCATCCTTTGATGCTGTTGCTTTGGGGTGCACATACTATCACCTTAACCTACTCCTTTCTTGATCCATGGTCTTCATTGAGATCTCTAGTTTTATGCATTTGGAATCATCCTTAGCACCACCATGAAAAATTTAGTGGAAAATGCATAAGGTAACTTCAACCAACCAGATAGGTTTCCATCTATGAGCACCTGATGCACTAAATAGAAATGTTGCATCACAATGAAGATCACCATTCCTACCATATGTTGTGGGAGTTCCTGAGGGATGCATAATTCAATCCCAAATGCCTCTATGTACTGATCACACCACCCTTACACCCTTGGCTTATATTTTTACAAAAATATGGGTGGGTAGATGAAGTCCTGATACTTTAGCATCAAGGTCTCATTGTGGGGTGGGAACACCCATAGATTATCATCATCCCCATATGGCATGTTGATCTCCTTCATTACAATTAATATCAGCATATATCCACACCTAAAGGTCTCACATGCCTTGTGGCACTCTAATTCATTCTTAACACCAATAGATTATCATCAACTACTATTAAAGCATGGTTGCTTGATATTTTTGAAGCCCTTAATCTTATTTGGTGATTCTTCACAGACACAAGGTTTGTGACTATGAATTCAGTTCTCAAGCTTTCGACATCATTAATGGCAATCTTGGCATTCTACAAAATTTTTACTGCCTATTTTCTCATAATTCCTCTCCACTCACCTCCTTTCCAATTCAAAGTGGAATGCAATTCTATCATGGTTCAACCATTATTGTTTGGGGGCTATAAATTCTCTGGTTCTCACTATGGTAGAATTTTTCTAGTTTTTGTTTGGCTTTGGCTCTACATTCAAGTTCAGATTCACACAAGGTTTATAACTAAGACCAGTTTCCTATTTGCCTCTTTATACCTTAGTTTTGGCTAACTTATTAATGGCTAGTGAGTAATGACATGGTCGTGTGTAAATTTATTGAAATTTTCTAAAATCATAAAATTTGTCACCACATTCTTATTTATTGTAGATATTTATGCGTCCACTGTCACTGAATTAACTTTTCTTAATGGTGTATTTAGTGAAGTGGCATATGATTCAAATAGTCACTTCCCACCAACCATTGGGTGGGTACCAACTATTTTGATTATCTTTCTCTTACACTTTGTTCACCATGGCATGACCTTCACCCTTCTTATGGAAACCTAGGAATAATGCTTCACATGCACATGATTCATCCTCCTTGTTCCATCTCCTCTTAATTCTGCACTTCCTTTCAAGCACATCTTTCTTTCTTTGTCAATTTCCCTATATTTTTGTCTATTTTTACTTCAACCTTCCCTACCCCATACGAATTTTTGTGTTGGTCCTTCAACGCTTCATTATATCTACTTGGTTTCTTGTACACTAGCATCTTGTGCACCTCCATTGGTCAACTTATATTTATATCTTCCTAAATCTTGCAACTTCATGTGCCTATAAACTTAGGTGTCTAGCCTCAATCACTTAGACAACATATGTACTTGTCTCACCTAACTAGATTTATGCATGTAAGTGTTAAAAGAGTTCTCATGTAGCCATGAAAGCACCATGATTATTTTATAACACAAAAAAATCAAATATAAGGAAAGATTTGGCTTTCACCAAATTTTATTTTGGTTGATAAAATAATCAACTTGTGACTAGGACGTCGGTGTTTGATGGTACAAGCACCATCCTAGTGATGATAGGGCTTTAATTTATTATCACTAAAATGCCCAGGGAGAATTTTACCTATCAACATTCACAACTTTCATGCACTACTATCTAATATACTATGGATGATATAAGGTCCCATCCACTTAATCTGTAGCTTACCTGGGTGCTTGAGGTACTTGGAGTGATATACAAGACCAATGCTCCTCTAGTAAGTACTTTGTGCTTGATGTGTTTATCATGCCATAGCTTATATCACACATTTTATATCTATTGAATCCATATTTCTTGGGTAATTGTCTCATCCAAGCACTCCAAGTCTTCTAGTCATGTGCTCAAAGACTCTTGGTCATCTAAATGACCAATACGTGCAATGCACAATGAGGGCACCCTAAATTCCATCGATAAAATGATCTCCACACTAAAAATTAGTTAGAATGGTGTATCCTTGTTTAGGTGCTTATAATTCATGTGATAGGCCCATAATAGTGTTGACACATAGTCATCTCAATCTTTGTGACCAATGCCACATCTTTAGGAGGGACATTGTCAATATCTTATTGAATGCCTCAATGGTTCCATTTAATTTGGGATGATAAGGTGTCATCTTATGGTGCACCACCATGTATTTCATCAATATGATTTGAATGGTCTCATTGATGAAATGCACACCATGATCACTAGTCAAACTAAGTGTGCATCCATAGCGACTGATGATGTTCTCCTAGATAAACCTTATTATGATGGTGGTTGTGCAATCTTTGGTCGATATTGCCTCAACCCACTTAGTGAAGTAATATGTGGCTATTAAAATATATCATGCACTTGTGTATCTCATAGTAGGATTAATATGCCCAACAAAGTCAATGGACCATTTTTCAAATAACACTTGGGTAAGGATGGGGATGAGAGGCATCTCATCTTGGTGGTTGGGATTTCCTATGTGTTGATAGATGTCACATATTTTGGCATAATATTTTGAATCTTGGAATAAATTTAGCCACCATAATATTGATTATAATACCCTACACACCATAGCATCTCTAACACAATAGCCTCCAACAATCCCCTCATGTGCCTCCTACAAGATTGAGTCCTATTTGTGCTCTAGGACACATTAGCATAGGACCTCATATCGACTCAACTTGGATAATTCCACACCAATGAGTTGAAAAAGGGGTGGTAAAAACTATGAGATGATTATTATCCTTGGTCATCATAGTCTAGGGTGCAGATCCAAATGTCAAAAATGTGGTGATCTCTACCAAGTTTTCTAGGATGTGTTAAACCCTATAAATTTGTGCATTAGGAATATCATCTTCAATAGGCACTATCGTATCACCAAAATTGATGCGAGACAAATGGTCTAGGCTTGAGTTTTTTTTCCAAGTTTTACGACAATAAAGAACTAGAACTCTATAAATAAAACTATCTATTGACAAATGCACCCATGGAAAATGGGCTTGTTCACCAAGTACTTAATCACCTCCTAATTAGTGAAGAAGATGAAGGGGGTCACTAATAAATATTACCAAAATTTTTGTAGGGAATATATGATGGTAAGTACCTCACGCTTAGTTTTGGTGTAGTTCTATTCTACCTTGGTCAGTTCTTAGATTGAAAAAGAAATGAGATGGTTCATTTTGCCTTCACTTAGTTATGATAGAATGGTATTGATTGTAGTACCAGATGCATCGACATAGACATCAAAGGGAGTCATCTAGTTGGGAAATTGTAATATTGATATGCTTTCCAATTTGAGCTTTAGGGTCTCAAATGCATCTTCTTATATCACGCCCAAATATAATGAGCCATCTTTTTTCAAGAGCTCTTCTAACAGTGTTGCAATCTTAGCATAGTTCCTTATGAACTTCCTATAGTACCCATAGTGGCCAAGAAAGGCACAAGAATATTTATACATTAATGAGGTTTGGAGCTAAAGTATGATTATAATCTTGGCAGGATCAATGAGTAGACCATCTTTGTAGACAATGTGCTTGAGCAAAGTGTTAAATAGCATTACAAAAACACATTTCTTAAGGTTCAAAAAAATTTGTAACTACTAACACCTCTCAAACATCAGGTACAAGTTGTCATGGTTATCCTTCACTAATCCATACATAGTCCAATCATCTAAGTGCACTTGGAGGAACTTGTGAATGAAGTCTTTAAAATTAGTGATCACCACTTGAGAGAATACAACTAACACATTCTTTAGTCCAAAAGGCATCACATTGTATGTAAAACAACCCCTTTCTATTGCAAAGGTAGTTTTGGGCTTATCCTCCTCATTTATATGGATTTGATGGTATCCTAAAAACCCATCAATGAAAGTGTATATTTTGTAACCTATGATGCCATCCAAGACTTTATCAGTGAATGGAGTTAAAAAGGGGTCAATTACACAGGCAATGTTTAATAATCTATAGTTAACACAAATTCAAATGCACCCATCCTTCTTGATACTGATGAATATGGGGCTAACCTATTCATCTTCTTATATAGGGTACATGAAACCTATGGCTAGCATACAATCAATCTCTATTTTGACCTTGGCATGAACATTAGGGTTCATTCTATAAGGTCATTTCTTGACAGGTCTTATGCCATTGACTAACTTGATGATTATTTTCTTGAGGGACAGGTGTGTGCCTTTCATATCTCATTAATTCTAGGGGAACAAGTCTGGGAAATCTTTAGGATATCAACAATACATACTAGCTCTATGTCAGACTAGTAGATGCCCAGAGTAGCAATCTTTGGTTCCTATTTTGAGTTGTTATCTACCTTTGTGGTTTTTAGTGATGTGTAGTAGGGTTCATTATTCTCCTAGTGAAAATCCTCAACCTATTTTCTACCCTTAGTTATTTCTATCTGAATGTGGGTAGGGTCTTCTTATAGGGTACTATCCTCAGCTTGACACACTAACTTTTGTTTTCCTGTCAAAGTCTTCTAGTTGTGCACCTTCCATGTTTTATTATGCTCATCACTAGATTCACTATTGAGGGTTTATTCTTTAAATAAAGTTGGGATTTCTTATCCTTTTTCATTGAACATGTATTTTAGGCATTCCTCTAATATTATAGTGTCCTCAAACTTTGACCTTTGAATTACTTTTAGTGTCTCAATCAATTCAAGGTTTTGAAAAGAAAAGGACATGTGAAAAAACCACTCCTTAAGTGCATCCTAGTTGGATATCTCATGGTGTATCTCATTGACAATGTACCATGTTTATGCCCAATTATTTAAGGTTCTATAGAAGGTATGCGCCCATAGGTACCTTAGGGTGTTTTCACCATAGATAGTCCATGTTCCTTCACAAAGGCACATATGCACTATGGGGTGAGAGTTGCTAGAGTAGGTAGAGATGTCTAGGTCCTCATTTCTTTTTTTGAATCTAGTGCAAATGGCTACCTTCACATATTACCAAATTAGTAAACTAGGCCTTTAAACTACCCACCAATGAGTGATAGTGATCTTCAATGCATACACTAGTGCACCCATTTTATCCACCTCTTTTGGGATGCAAGATTCAAGGTCATGAACATAATATTCAACTAGATTAATCCCTTCATATCTTGGGAGCATTGCAAGTTTGACCTTACTAAAGAAAAACACTCTCTTTCCCTTCTTGGTACAAGAGACCCACCTTTTAGAAGCACAATCAATTTGGACCCAACCTATCTTTACTAGTTTTGGTGCCTTCACACATACCAAATAAAACCTTTAATCAGTGGTTTTATATGCTTCCTTGACCCCTCAGTTGCAAGCAACATCAATGGTGTCTAAGATTGATTACCCATCTTCCCAATAAATAACTCCTTATTCATTGGGGTCTAACACCTCTGTGCCTTGCACTGTGATGTTATATATGTGGTTGATCTCATCCTCAAGGTTCACACTCTCAACATAGGAGGTCCTTGGTATTGTGAGAGGGGTATAACTACCCTCTCCTTTCCATTCTCAAATGTCATGTATCACTTCTTTAAGTGCATAATTGCATTGTTTGCATAGCACCATGGCCTTCCTTAAAGTGTTGGATAGTTGTCCTATTCTAATAAACCGACCACTTCAAACTCAATGTAGAATTTAGTGCCCATGATATCTACAACTATGCTCTTCAAAATTCAAATTAGCTACACCTAAGTTTTGTTGGCCATAAAAAGTATATGAGGGGAAGGCCTCAAGGGTAGCCTACCCATTTTATCATAGGATTTCTTGGTAAAGATGTTGACCTTGGTATATGTGTCCAAAAGGGCCTCACATATAGACTATCCATCAATAGTGGCATTCATGAGGATTTCTTGGTCGTATTATGTATTCTATGTATGCCTAACTTCTTGTACCCTCTCCATGTGTGGCACAATGAATTCAACTAGTTTTTGCCCTAGTTACTCCAAGAATAAGTTCTTCAATAGGGGAAACATTCCCTCTATTTATAAGAGGTGTATGATCTCTGTTAATTTTTTTATCTCAAATTCCTAGCTATCCTATTTCTTTTAGGAGGTAGCAGCCTATGCTTTTTTTAGGAGGTAGCAGCGTATGCTTCTAGATATTGTAGTAATTAGAGATCCCCTGGTAGGTTTTGGATTACACTCATGCCCTATTACAATATATATTTTTGGTGTATAGGGTCTAGGTAAGGTACAAATTTGAGTCTAGGCCATGTTATGTGATCATTATGACCCTTATCTCTATATTCTAAGCATAACTCTGGTATTGGTGTAATTGATGACTGAGTGGTGAATCCATTATGAGTAGTCACTTGCACCTTGAAAATATTTATGTGGGTTAATTATGCCTTTGGGGTCTACTTATACATTGTTAGCTCATACCTGATCATTTTTTCACCCTTGTCTACACGAGGCTTACCTTATGTCAACTTTTTGTACATGTTAGGGCATTCTTCGACCTTATGGGACCCTTGATAATACCCACACATTAGATGTATAGGAAATTCATGCCGATAATGTTTTATGAAGCCACACTTATTACATGAGTGGGGTGGAAACCTTCTCCTACCATATCTTCCATCTCTCCCTCTGTCACCTCATTATATCCCAAAACCTATATTCTATTGACCATAACTTTCATTTCCTTGGTTAGCCTATCCTTCAATTGCTACAATGGTCTATTATGCACCTTTCCATGTTCTCATGCATCTCATCAATCACCTGACAATCAATAGTGGTATGGGTGTAGGCATCACACAAACAATAATAGATGGTTGTGTTGACTTGGTTGGCACATTATAATAAAGGGAAATTATAAACATCATGCACCTCTTGATAGACTTCACAGCTTAAGAGAAAAGTGCACACATTCCTCCTTGGGAAGTTATGCCTGTTATGGCCTTCTACTTCATAGTTGGTACACCATAATCCACTTCAAGCATCTTATGATTAGATAGTGGTAATATTTTGGATTTAGGAGGCCATGGAAGGAATCTGCACTTCCATAAATGGGCTGATCCTAGTATTGGTGCTTCTGATTGCCTTGGATATGAGTGTGGCTTCAATAACTTTATGAGGGTCTATAAAAGTCTTCATGAAAAGTGCTCTTTGGAGTGACACTAAAAACCCTCTAATAAACCACTACACATGATGAAAAGGGTGAATGTCATAAGGGAACTTTGATAGGAGTGTCTTGAACCTTGCATCATATAAGCACATGCTTTTTAAGAGTCCTTGGGTAATCTCTTTGAGCATAGTTATGCTATGTTGTTTAAACTCCATTATGTCAAATTACTTTAAAAATGCCTCCTTTAGTGTATCATAATCAACCATAGCCTAGTTAGGATCAAATTTACTATACTAGGTATGGGCATGATCAAGTAGAGTGGTCATAAACTGGGTTGCCTTGTACTTTGATTGGGCTATGCCTCATGCATGACAATATAGTTCACATTTTAGCACATATTTTATTGCATTCTCCATGTCATGATACTCAAGTAAGTACATGTCCATATCATAATAGATTTGATATGGGGGTAGTTGGTATCTAAGGCACTTATCCCCCTAGTGTCTATTTTGGTAATGGTCTTCCAATGCCTCTAGCCACTAGGTTAGGCACTAGTCCCATCATTATTACTAGTATAGTTGATGTTGATGGAACTATAATACTTACTTGTGGAACCAAACCACTTCTTACAAGCTATAGATTAATTCAAAATGATGTGCATACCTTTATATGCATCCTTATGAGTCCAAGGTATGCAAGCAGAATTCCATTCATGCTTCCATCATATGTTAGAATCAAAATTTAACTGATATTTCCCTTTATGTTGCTAACATTGGATAAGTTGGTATGCTCACATTCTATTTATGTTATGGTAAACTAGCACCTAAATGTCTAGGGGTAGTTGTGCTCACCTCTTGGTATGGAATGATCTGTTTAATTACAAATTTACACTCCAAGTCTGTGAAACATCTAAAATCTATGTTGAAAATAGAGTCAATTATCACTTCTATACTATATTTAAGTGGGGGACCCAGTGTGTGAGCATGCACCTCAAGTTCAAAGGGGGTAGGTGAATCAAGAGTATCTTCAATCACCAAATCTTATAAGAAGCTCATGAATTCCACACCTATCAAATGTTGAGCTCAATCCATTACTTCATTATATCTTTCATCCTCACACTTCTATATTTCAAGAGATCCTTCCACATGCCTGTACAACTTGCTATGGGTTCTCTTGACACTTATATATTCTAGATCTTCCATCAGCCTATACCATCTCTTATTATAGGTCTATTTTTTGAGCTCTTGGGTGTTAATCTACTCATCCCTGTTGGAATAATGCATATTTAAGCTTACCTAGGGTTAATAGGGTAAGTTATTTATTACCGAGGGTTAATTTTATTTACCTTGGTTAATTCATTTTATTGTTGAGAATTTCTCAACAATATATTTGTTCGTAGTATGAGAAAACAAATAGTTTGTTTTCTCTATTTTCTAATCACTACAAATAGTTTGTTGTTGTGAAACAAACTATTTGTATTATATATACTTTAAAATATATGAGAAATGAAAGAGAGATTATTGAGAGGATACAGATAAATTTGTGGATTATCACCTATTTTCTAGGTGTGACAAATTTATTTATTCTCTGGAAATATTTGCAGGTTATTTGTTGTGGGTTCTTTCTCCTGGATTGATCCTGTGGATCCTGTGTATCTCCTGCTAATTCCTTCATGGTATCAGAGCTTGGAGTTCTAGTTGAAGATCATCTTATCTGAAATTTTTCATCTATTAACACATTCAAAAAAATTATTTTATTGATGTGTTACAAATATTTTTTATTCTCTCAAAATCTGGTTCTTGTTTACACATTTTTTTGGAAAATTCTGTACTTTATGCTCATTAAATGACCGTACAGATTTCCAAAATCAGATTTTTTTTCATAGGGAAATATGAAATCAAGTCAATAATACATTTCATTTTGAATTTTCTCATTTGGATCAGGATGTATAGCTCTTTCATTAAAAAACTTGCTGACTGGTTCCTGTTGGCAGGCTGAAGTACCTGTCCATTTTTCTGATGTGGCAGATCATACGGTTGACTTTTTTGGAATATGAGACTTGTTAATGAAATATGACTATTATATATTTCTATAAATATAAATTTTGATGAATTTTGATCAGGCCGTACAACGTTTTAGAAGCCAACAACAGGAATTAAAAACTATTTTTTTTGTCTGCTGTATAGCTGTACGGATTTCTCATTTTTGAACGCCTTATTCTATATAAAATAAAAATATGAAAATTTCATGTGATAGAAGACTTAAAAATATTTAATTTCATGCTGAGAAGGATGGATTTGGACCAGGCCATACAATCCTTTGGGCAGATCCAATGGAGCCATTCTGCAGTTGCTGAGAGGTGTTTTTCCTTGGCTGTGTTTACAAAATTTCTCAGAATTTTTCCTGACCTCCATGCCTTGCTGGAAAAGAGTTTATTATGATTAAATCCAAAGATTATTCAGATATTATCTCAAATGTGTGAGTCATTTTTGGCTTTTTTTAATTAATTTTTTTAAATTTTTAGTGGTTGAAATGCAAGTCTCTAGCTTTGAAAGTTCAAATTTGAGTTTGCTAAAGCGGCTAGAGATATTTTGTTAAAAATTTGTAGGGAGGAGGTATTGGGGTCAAATCCCCATTAATTTTTTTTGCATAAATCCATGTTTTAATTTTGTATAAGCCAATGCTAAATTTTTTTTTCGTCGGGAGACATTAAATTGTAACGGGAGGGGTGTTTTTTGAGGAAAAACGAATGTTTAGATTGTTCTTGTCAACTTAATCATCTTCCTCGGGAATGGAATCTCGATTGTTTGAACCTCTAAATTATAAAAATTACCATGTTTGGAAGCCAAAAATGCAACAACTCCTTCAATAAAAGTGCTTATGGAGAATTTTTTCTGAAATGACACCTGCAACATTCACCACTGAAAAAGACAAATATGCATATGGTTGTAAGCAGGATGAGGCTCTTGGATTGATTTGCCTCAACGTCTCAGATAATCTTAGATTTCACATTGGAGATGCTAATACACCAAAATAGGTATGGGAAAAACTTAAAAACCTATTTGGCAAAGTTAATGAGTTTAAAATTTTGCAATTAGATGCAAAATTGAGTACTCTCTCTCCATCGGATTTCCCTTCAATAGATGAATTCTTGGCAAAATTCAAATTTATAAGGTCACAGTTGAAAGATAGTGACAAGGATAAAAGTGATTAGGAGTGCATTTTCATGATTTTTTCAAAGTTGAAAGGACCATATAGTGTTTTTTCCTCTACTTTTTATACTATGATGGATACATTAGGTGATGAATTCAAATGGCCTTCCTTTGAAGTTTTTTGTGAAAGATTGACTAGGGAGCAAACAAAATTAATGGCCTTAGATGCTCTACCTGGTCCTAGTGATGCTCTAGTTGCTAATTCTTCTAAAGGAAAACCTTCACCTAAGTCTAAAAAGCAAGCACCTTCAAATAACCCTCCAGAGTCCACCACCCAAACACCTCATCATTCTAAATCTACTAAGACCAAAAAGTCCTTTAAGCAAAAGAGGAAAACATTTGGTCCATATAATTTTTGTGGTGGTCCTAATCATGATGAAAGTAGATGTTTTAAGAAGATGGAAGCATTAGAGGTAGTGGTCAGACAACACAAAATTTCCATTCCATCTCCATCACCTTCTACTTCTGCAGGAAAAGGGAAAGCACTTTCAGCCAGGGCTATATCTTCATGTCATGATCAGTGGATTTTTGACTCAGGTGCTTCTCACCATCTCACACATTCTAAGGATATATTGTCTTCTCTTATAGATTGTAATACATCACATATTGTTATGGGTAACTCCTCACAGATTGAAGTTTTGGGATCAGGTACTGTTGATAAATAGGATGTATGTTTTAACAATGTATTACTTATACCCCAAATCTCTTCTAATCTTCTCTCTGTATATCAAATATGCCATTCTGGTATTGGTAAAACTATGGAGTTTACTTCACATGATGTTTTAATAAGAGAATGTAATGATCCTAGTGAGATAGTTTCTATAGGTACAACAACCCATACTACAAGACTCTATACTTTTGATAAGTTTGAGTCTTTTATGTCTTCTAGTTCTTCACTTATAGCACATGGTAATAATCTCAGCAAATTGTGGCATGAGAGATTAGGACATTTGAGTTATGGATATATGCAACAAATGAGTACAAAACATCTTGTAAAAGGCCTTCTTAAGGTCTCATGTATTGATGGGGTGTGTCCTGGTTGTCTAGTTGGTAAACATCACTAGGATCCATTTCCAATTGGTAAGGCCACACGTGCAAATGCACCCTTAGGGTTGGTTCATAGTGATTTGATGACTTTTCCAACTCATTCTTTTTTAGGGGCTAAATATGCACTCACATTCTTTGATGATTTCACTCGTAAAACTTGGGTATATTTTCTCAAGTTGAAAAGTGAAGTTTTTGAGACTTTTAAGGCCTTCAAAGCCTTTGTTGAAAAACAATCATCTCTTCCTCTTAAGAAGATATGCACTGACAATGGGGGGGAATATGACAATAATGCTTTCTATGATTTTTGTATTGAGCATGGGATATAGCACCAGTTCACTGTACCACACACTCCTCAACAAAATGGTGTAGCAGAGAGGAAGAATCAAACATTGAAAGAGATGGCTAATTGTATGATTCACTCTAAAAATTTGGGTCCACAATATTGGGCTGAAGCTATAAATTGTGCAAACTACATTCAAAACTTTATGCCTCACAAATCTGTGCAAAATATGACACCAGAAGAAGCTTGGTCTGGGATCAAACCTGATATTTCAGATTTTCGCATCTTTGGGAGTCAAGCATGGGCATTCATTCCCAATGAAAAACATAAAGCATTAGAGAAGAAAAGCCAACCACTCATTTTTGTTGGTTATTGTGAAGATGTAAAAGCCTACCATCTTTTTGATCTTGTCACACATGATGTGTTGTTTCGACGGGATGTTCAGGTTGATGAGCTACCCACTCCACAGGAGTGTACATCTAGTTCTTCTTCTCCCCCTCCTTATTCTACCAAGGATAGTTAGGATTTGCTTTCTAGTGTTGATGATGATGATGTTGCACTTGTTCAGCCACCACATCCATCTTCTTCACCACCTTTACCCAAGTGGGCAAAGAGCATTCTACAGGCAGTTGGTTCTTTTGTTGGTGATCCATCTAATTCTCGTCACACTCACTCACAGACATTTGGTGTTGCTCTTTTGGGACAAGCTTGCACAGATGATCCAGTGTTGTTTTCTGAGGCTATTGGTATACCTGAGTGGGATGTTGCTATGTATGATGAGTATTCTTCATTGATGAAGAATGATACTTGGGATCTTATCCCTCTTCCTAAGGGAAGAAAACTTGTAAAATGTAAATGGGTCTATAGGACCAAATATGTTGCAGATGGATCAATAGATAAATATAAAGCTAGATTAGTAGCTAAGGGTTTTTCATAGGTTGAAGGGGTTGATTACTCTGAGACCTTTGCCCCTGTAGCTAAGATGGATTCTATTCGGCTTGTACTCTCTCTTGCTGCTTCACATTCTTGGTCAATTTTTTAGATGGATGTGAAGAGTGCTTTCTTGCATGGTGATCTCCATGAGGAGATTTATATGGAGCAGCCTCCAGGATTTGTGCAAGACTCATCATTGGTTTGTAGACTCCGTTGTTATCTTTATGGCCTCAAACAAGCTCCTAGAGCTTGGTACGAGAAGATGGATAGTTTTCTTTTGAGTTCTAGTTTTATTCATTGTGAGTCAGATCACAATGTATACATCCTAAAGCAAGGTGAGGAGCTTGTCATTTTGGTTTTATATGTTGATGATCTCATCCTCATTGGCAGTTTAGATTCTTTGATACATGACATCAAGGACAAGTTGGTAGATAGGTTTGATATGAAAGATCTGGGACTTCTACATTATTTTCTTGTTCTTCAAGTTTTTCAGTCTTCTAAGGGCATCTCTATTGGACAATAGAAGTATGCGACAGATCTTCTTCATCAATTTGGCATGGCTAATTCTAAGCCTGCCCCCACTCCATATCAGTTAGGTATTGTGTTGTCTGCCACTTGTACAACTCCTCTTGTTGATTCCAATTTGTATAGGAAACTTGTAGGTAGTCTTTTATACCTAACTCATACCCGTCCTGACATCACATTTGCTGTGAACCTTGTCTCTCAGTTCTCACATGAGCCTCATGAGAGTCATTGGCAAGCAACCAAATGTATTTTGTGCTACATTCAGGGCACCACTCACTTTGGTATACATTACACACCACAGAGTTCTACACAACTTGTTGGATACACTGACTCTGATTGGGCTGGTGATGTTGACACTTGCAAGTCCACTTGTGGATTTGATTTCACACTTGGTTCAGGTCTAGTTGCTTGGGCATGCAAAAAGCAAATTGCTATTTCATTGTCCTCTACTGAGGCTAAGTATTGAGGTGCTATCAAAGCTAGTCAGGAGACACTTTGGCTTCGACAGTTGCTTGGAGAGTTTGGCTTCACACAGCAGGGTCCTACTAGTCTTTGGTGTGACAACCAAAGTGCGATTGCTATTTCATACAATCCTATTGAGCATCAGCAAAAAAAACACATTGAGATTCACATGCACTTCATTCAACATCTTATTCAGGATGGAGTTCTTTCTTTGGAGTTTGTGCCTACAGCTAAGCAGATTGCCAACATCTTCACTAAACCTTTGGCTTCTCCTCATTATCTTTAGTTGTGAGTGATGCTTGGGGTGAAGGAAGTTATCCTTGGGGGGGATTTCCCATGAAGTCCTTCCTTCCTTTATTTTTCATATATTTTGATTGGTTTGTACATGGGTACCTTATCAAGCTTAGTAGTTGGGACCCATCTTTGTTTGTCATTCTCCCTATGTTTCGCTTAAGGGAGGGTGTTGGAATAATGCATATTTAAGCTTACCTAGGGTTAATAGGGTAAGTTATTTATTACCGAGGGTTAATTTTATTTACCTCTGTTAATTCATTTTATTGTTGAGAATTTCTCAACAATATATTTGTTTGTAGTATGAGAAAACAAATAGTTTGTTTTCTCTATTTTCTAATCACTACAAATAGTTTGTTGTTGTGAAACAAACTATTTGTATTATATATACTTTACAATATATGAGAAATGAATGAGATATTATTGAGAGGATACAAAGAAATTTGTGGATTATCACCTATTTTCTAGGTGTGACAAATTTATTTATTCTCTGGAAATATTTGCAGGTTATTTGTTGTGGGTTCTTTCTCCTGGATTGATCCTGTGGATCCTGTGTATCTCCTGCTAATTCCTTCACCTTTCCATTTTGCCTCACTTATACATCCCCTTCTCCCCCTTTTCACTACTCATACATAAAAGGAATTAGCCTTCCATCCCAAAAGTTTCAAATTCATAATCCACCATTATATTTTTGAGCTCTATGCCAAATTCCTTCACAAACATGCCTTTAAGGTCACGTAAGAACTAGTACTCTACTTCTTTAGGGCACGAGTATGTTGAGACTACAAAATTAATTATGTATCTATTCAACACTCCTTACCATCATTTATCTACTGATCTAGTCCAAGTGGTATCCAAGGTCTCAAGCCTCTTTAGGCACTCTATCCACTCATATCATTATCTATAAATCATTTTGTGGGTTAAATATGCAACCAACCATCGATACACATGCTTAGGCAATTCAAAAAAAAAGACCTCATACAGAGCATCATACAGGTTGTTCTAAACCCACTTCCTTAGCTTCTATCCTTTTTAGGTTGGATGCTTCAGTACAAATCTATCTTTTACCTATTGTAGCTAGTGCTCAATGTTTTTAAGGGAGAGTCAATACATCATTATATTACACCATTAGAACAATAAAATTCAACATGGGTCCCATCAATAGAACCAAAATTTTATATAAAAGGCTGCTAAAATCTATTTAAGTTGGTTTTGGGCTTATTAGAACTAGGCACAAACATGAGATATTCCCTTTGTGCTCAACATTTTACACTCAACTACATCAGTATCAATTCACATAAGGTATAGGCCTTATGCACTCACTCAAAGTACAACTAAGATAGGAATTGAGGTTTGAATTGGGCAAGTGGCATAAGATATTAATCATGGGACTTGGTCAATTCAAATGCTTTAAGTAAATCCCTAGGCATAAACCTTTCATGGGTTGAGCCTAGTGGCTTATATGCATAAGCCTTTTAGTGGACTAATTATAGAGTCATAAAGGCACAAACCTTTATTATACTAAGCCTAAATTCATATCAATGTTTGAAGTTTCATAGGGATTTTTTCACTTGATATGCTTTTACTAAGCTCACGCTTATAGTAAGGGTACAAATACTTGGCACATGATCTATATATACTTGGTCTTTAGACAAGATACAATTGATGTCATCATTTATTAAAGGGATGCCATTAACATCGTAAACCCAAATAATTCATATACATTACTCAATAAAAATAGAATGAACTTCTAATATTAAACTCATTTTACATTTTAATCACAATACAAAAGACATATAAAATAGAACCATCATGTTTAAAAGCAATGACTCTTGTCATTAATCAAAGTTCAAATAAAATAGAGTTCTTAATAATTAAAATAGAGTATCTACTTTGCTTAATCTATTTAATGGCCTAGAGGCTCATAGGTGAGCTTGGGCATATAAAAATGGAGCCTTAATGGAATCCATACTATTCCTAGATCTAATGACAACCATTACAATATATATATATATATATATAGAGCATTTTCAAATTGCTAGAGCTTTACTGGAATAGTTTTGCATCTTTTTGCTTCACTAGTTCAATCTCTTTTTATATCTCTATAAGGAAATCTTTACTAGGGTAGAGTGTACATGCCAATTTCCAAGATGGAGCCTTAGTGATCATTATGCTATCTCCATCACGTTATAAAATTTATACTACAATCACCATATATCACCCAACCTAGAAGATGACCCAAAAATCCAAGAATTGGTTAGCCACCTGCCAACTGGCACAAGTTATACACTTATCCCTCTAGTTAGTTCCAAGATGGAAAAAAGTCATCATCAACTAAAATGATTCCTTGTATCGATGTATATGTCATGGTAGTGTAAATATTGTACTTACCAAAATAAGGGGTCCAACACTTTCCAAAGCCACTATCTTGTTATTTTGGGCCAAAATCAACCCCTCTATCTTACCTAGTCTACTCACTTGATTACCATCTATTTGATCAAGATTAGTTGGAGTTGGTAAAGGAAAAATGATAGGTATAGTGTGGTGAATCTCCAAGAACAAAGGTATGGGTGGTCTAGGAGTGCGTTTACCTGCTTGGATTAAGAAATCTTAGCCCTTATGTATACTTTATAGGCTTGTGGAAAGGTGCTTCTACCCATTGATTATATCATAATCAACACATCAAAATTTAAAAATTTTAATTAATAAAATAATGCATAGTTAGGGGTGGGTTTGATAATTGTAGGGATCCTATCCTAGGTTTTATGAAACCTATAATTGAAGTCTACTATGAACTCTTGGGGGTTTCTTTTGATTGTAGTAAGTTGTTCCAAAAAAGAGAGATGGTCACTTTTATCTTCAAAATATTTACACAAGAGTTCTCCAAACTCATCCTAGGTGTTAATGGATGTAGGTGCTAAACCCCTATACCACTGGAGTGCCTTACCTTTAAAGGAAGTTACCAACAATCTCATAGACACATTCTCCTAGGTTACATTATGTACTAAACCTAGATTGGTTATGTCCATAATATGATCAACATGGGTAGTTGAGTACTATCTTATGAAATAAGGAAGGATTTTTAAGGAAGCAATAGGTATGTCATAAAATTGATTAAGGTTTAAGGGGTTGCTACCATTAAAATGATCAAAAGTTTGTTTCCTAGGAATAGCCATTTGAAGTGTGGAATTTACAACAATATTTATTTGTATAATATTTATTTGGACAAAGGTAGTATTTTGGGAAAAATTATGAGAATTAAGAGGTGAAGGATAGGGATTAGACTTAGAATATTTATTTTTATTAACTGTATCCAAAGATAACTTAATAAATTTAGTCTCTTTGCCTTTTTAAGAAGATCTTGTAACCACTCTTGGCATAAAATATCTAGAAATTTACCTTTGAAACCTTTGAATCTTGATGATGTAATCAAATATGAAAATATATTCTCTAAATCCCTTGAATTAATGGTCCCACTGGGCATGCCAAAACTATTAACAACCCAACTTGTACCCTGTGAAGTAGATTGTTAACTTCTTCAAACTTGGACTAAAATTGGATTGGTCTACAGGTTGTGGGTTACCTATAGCTAGACCAAACATCTAGATTATGGGGCTTGCTCCCTTGATATATCAAATTTTGATCATTATTCTAAAACCTATTTGCTTTGGGGTGAAAAGAGTTAGAATGGCAACTTAAAAGGAAAATCTATACTAGGGGTGGTAATGCACCAATTATTTAATGATCCTCTCTTAACCTTATCCTTAAGCACACTTGTGAATCAAATGAAAATAGATTAAAAAATAGAGTTTATTAACATAGTCTTAAAAATGAGTATTTCATATGAAATTTGGATAAAAGGTCTGTAACTTGAAGGTAAAAGAATGGAGGTCTATATAAGACACTACAAACTAACTCACTCTTCAACAAAAATTCTACATCTTAACACTTAATATGACCTATAGAGGATAATAACATAGAATTAGGTGAAGGAGAGGACCTAAAAAATAAGATGAATCTCATACTTTTTTGCAAGTTAATAAATAATATACACTAATACCAATGAAGAAGTCTATAACAATCTTTTCTTATTAATTCAAGGTGCAAGATACAATTTCAATAGTGTTTTGTTATACAAACCTAAGGGATGCCCAAATTAGGCCTTAAAAACTCAATAAATAGAATTAAATGAAGAGAGAAATAGGGGGAGTGGTATATAAGTCCTTGAAGAAGTCAAAATACCATAACTACCCTACATGATAGTTACAATAGTCCTTTATGCATTAAAGTGCTTCAAAATGTGTCTTTATGATGGTCAAAGCTTAATTTTAGTAAAAATTGACCCATGAAAGGTATATGCATTCCATATTCATTTAATTCTATCTCTTTTATTTATTAAAAACATTAAATAATCATAAACAACCAACTTCCATGAAGCATCAACTGACTACCTCTTCTTGTCGGTTGACTAGATCCATATAACCACCAAAAAACCTTCATGGACGCTCATAAATATGGAACTTACTTTATTAAAATGGTAATTATAGATGTTTCTAGATAGTTCATTAACTCCACATAGTCTCTCTACATGCCCAAGAGTTCCTCCATATGAAACTTGGTCTTATTTGAAGAATTAGGCCATTTTGGCTAGGCTCATAGACTAGTTGATTAGAAGAGAGTTATAGAGGAATTTACATGCATGTTTTTGAACATATAATGACTTGAGGAAGTGAAACAAGTCTAAAAAAAACACCTCCAATGGTTTGTAACTTCTTAAACTACCTTGTACCTCTTTTTCTACTCTTTATCTTGAAAATCATTATTTTTTGACAGGTCCGTACACCATCCATAAAAAAAAGTACCATGGTCACAACTCTATCTAAGTGTACTAGATTAGCTAGGTTCTTATTAGGTTATGTCAATCTATTTGAATGCATTTTCCCTTAAATCTTCCTAATCAGGCCCTAACTAGGGTTTTAGAGAGGTTTAAGAGTGCTCAGGACTCTTAACAATGATTCATAAAGTTTAGGCATTAAATATCTAAAATAATTACACAAAAAATATTATACTAATCCATCCATGTCTCCTGAAGTGCCCATCCTCCCATGAAAAATCTCCATACAATGGTGAGCATGTGAAGTCACCTCTCAAGAAAGAAACATGCTTTTTGGGTAGTGTTAAGTGTCTTAAGGTCAAAATGACAACCTATATTACCTCTCCTCTAGCTCATATCTAATATACATCCCTATAAAAACTTAATAATCTTGTTCATGAAGATTAAATGTGTCCTTATGACCTCATCTTGCCTTCTACTACCCCTTCTATATGACACTATTTAAGGAGGCTAACAGATATGCATATGTATATGTAGGGTTCTTAGATTTTTAACTTATATATGAGTTTTAAGGCTATTATCCACTATATAAAACATGTATAACATCCTTTGAGTCCCTTGGAGTAATGGTGTTGGATTCAATGAGCCATTTATCCTCTATTTGCATGCATACAGTCTTTTATCTGAATACCCAATTCTATCTGACTATATAAATAGTCATGGAGACCCCTATAGATGGTTCTCACAAATTTATTTAGTGACTTTAGGATCAATTATATTCCTTTAAGTTCATTATATATGCAAACACCCTTCATTTCCTTGTTTATAGGCTTAAATTAGCATTTTTAGGCCTAGTCCATAAAACATGACTTATACATATGCCAAAAAACAAGTTGTTGTGATGATTAGGAGAGTTAAGAAGAACATAAACATCATTTCATGTCTCAAATACTTCATATATATGTATTTTGAAGAATCTTTGCTTCATCAAGTGTCTTTCAGGGTTTTAACAAGGGTTTTGGAGATCTAGGACTCCTTGCAATGATTCTTAAAGTTTAGACCTCAAAACCAAAAATTCTTGTGAAGGATTTTTAGTACATTTACTACTTAAAGTTTCTTGACCATTTTGAGTTCCCATGAAAAATATGTGTTAGGATATGAACATAGGGAAGTGTGCTTCAAATGACTGTCTAGACTGTGTAAGCAAATGGAAGGTTTAACAAGAAAAATGATAAGTTTGTTGTATTCCCCTCATCAAAGCACATATCTAAAGATTATATTTACTCTCAAAAACATTATTATGAGCATAAAAATTTAGTGAGGACTTGGATCTATCTCAACATGGTTGCAGGGTCTCTTACCAGGTTTAAGGTCTATCTCCATCTGCTATCCCTCAAGGGAATATTGATTTAAAAGTTGAGTTTTATCAATCCCACAGGGTGTATGAAGATTTAACATCACCTTTTATTTCCTCAAAAATATCTACATGAAGCCACAACCTCCTGTCTTATCTACAAACCCCCAAATAGTCCACCTAGTCCCATTACTGACTACTAACTAACTAAAGTAGCTCTAAGACACAAAAGTGAATGTTTCCACTTATTTTATAGTATTTATGATAGTATTAAAAACTTAATATAGTCATGGATATAATTTTTACCAATTTTTAGGCCTAAATATACCTATGGAGGATTTAAAACCTCAAGCTTCTCAAGAGAGACTATATGCATTGACTATGTGTGTATGAGGATTTGAATCTCCCTTTACAATCTTGAACACCATATTATTTGCCCTCAACATGATTTAATTAACTAAATTTCATATCTAAGATATACCTTAGTTTTCATTATATCATATTTTACCCTCCCTTTAGGCTTAACTCCCTATCTTGAGTTTGTAGTCTGTGTATGCCCTTAAGGAGTCACCTGGCTATGTTTAGGAGATTTAAAGCTTCATCTACTATACTATCAGCCTTTAAAATGATTTATAACTTATTGGAATCTTCAATAAGCTTCTTCATTTTTTCAAACACCTTCTTTCTTCACTGTGTTGCACCTTTAGTCCTACATGGTTTTTAGAACCAAGTATGGGACAAAGGTTACCATAAGGTCTGAATGTATATCTAAGTTCCATTTAGAAACTTATATGCACAACTTATCAAATTCTAATTACACTATTTTAGATGAGGATGAACACTTAAATGACCAAGAACCTTTTGAACCACTTGAAGGTATACCAATCTTGCTTCTTGATGAGTGGGCAACTAATAATCATAGTTATGATCCTTATAAAAACATTAAAAAATTATGGTTGGGTGTTTATTGTATGCATGAAGAATGTTCTATAATAACAAGTCTCACTAGAACAACACAAGATCATGAAGGAGTTGGGAGTCTATTTTTTGATGGATCTAGATCAAATAATGGGAGTTGGGCAGGTGTTATGCTTGTTTCTCTTCTTAATTAAAGGTACTATTCTACTCTAATATTCCAATTCAGTTGGACCTATAATACTGTAGAATATGAGGCCCTAATTTATGGTCTATAGTGGGCAAGGAAGAGAGGCATTAAGATTTTATAAGTTAAGGGAGATAGTTAATTAGTAGTGCAATAGGTAAGTGGTCTGAGTGTATCCAAAAATTCATTGTTAAAGGCTTATAAACATAAAATATAGGACCTCATGGAGGACTTCTAGGATTTTGATATTTTTTCCATTCCTAGAGGAGACAATTAACATATATACTGGTTAGCTACTTTTTGTAGGCTCAATATGCACCCTTGGAGAGAGCTCTTCAGGATCACTCCAATTGAGCTACACAGTGGGAACAACCCCAAGCTTAGGGTCACCTATAATGGAGTTGAACCTCTAGAGAAGGCCAAATTCCTCTTGATGCTCACCTAAACTAATGCAAATCATTGAGAAAATGGTTATAAGGGGTTTAATGGATCCTAATAGGGATAAAAAGGTGATGCACCAAAGTTAAATGGACATTCATACAAGCTTGAACATACATTGGATCAACATAGGACAACTATAGCTCACACAACCTCCCAATCTCACTAATTGCATAAATATTTCATAAAAGAGATTCAAATAGAATACTAATCTAGACCTACAAATATTTTGAAAACACCCTTAAAGAGAAAAGTATAAGGACAATGGATTAGGAAGATTCTCCTTCACAAATTCATCATACACAATCATACTAAGCACTAATCAAAATCAAGAGGTAGGCAAAGAGTTCATCCTATTACTTCAAAAGGCAATGCTTACAATATTTTGATGGGGTTTAACCTTATCAAATGAGCACTTTTTCAAGAGTCTCAATGAGTATCCTTGTCTCATAAAAGAATGAAAAATTTGAAGAGCTGAGAACCCCTTCAATGGGAACAATACTAAGATATATAGAAGGGAGAGAGAGAAATAATGTGGGAGCATGAAATCATAGAGGGAACACACCATCCCAGATCAT
Source organism: Torreya grandis (assembly GCA_037957365.1). Lineage (NCBI taxonomy): Eukaryota > Viridiplantae > Streptophyta > Pinopsida > Cupressales > Taxaceae > Torreya > Torreya grandis. Next base: position 2,161,909 of record JARHVA010001714.1, read on the forward strand.
TAAGTGAGCTTGAAATACCACCTTTTTATCTAATAAAATATTTGCCACATTTTTTATTAATCATAACATTACACATGGCTTACCAAGTGGGAAAGTATCCAAAAGCTCTGAGGATGCATTAAATGCACTTAGCTACAAGTCTCAACTACCAGATCCTTTTCTTTGATCCTTCACACCATCTCCCATTGAAGACAAAAATTTCATGTTCATGGATTTGAAAGAATCATGGATTTATGTATTTTAAATAGTAATATGTCAAAAATAAGGCCATGTTGAAGGATGAGGACCCTCTTCATGATCACATATATCTACCCTCGATAAAATATAGACCTAGATCTCTTTTATAGATGGAAAACCAATCTCCTTTATTGGTTTTCTTATAGTCACATGTATTGATGTATACCTATGGATTACATAGCCCTTTTTGATCTCCATTAGGTCCAAAAGACCTATTTTTTCCTTTGAGCATCCATAGAAATTGATGACTTCATCACATACATGTCTCCTTTAAAGAATGGTGAACATAGTCATAGAATGGACCCTATATGCCATGAATATTCAAACCATAGATCTATATTTAGCTCTAATGGTGCCATTTTATCATTGATTATCTTGACTACATCATTGTATCCCTTTGATGGCATTTAAATTAACTTTAATGTCAGTGGGATGATCCTATATGACCTTGTTTTATTCCATTGAAAACTAGTTCTTGGTTCGATTCCTTGTTTGAATTTGTCTGTTGAATATTACTCGAACCAATAAAAATGCTCTAAAATATTTTCACTCTCATGAGTCTCATAGATCTTGTTGTCATATTTTGACATTTTTAAACTCCTATGTGTCATTCGATTATGATGTACGAATGAATGTATACCTTTGATCTCCTACCAACTTGAACATGTTCATGCCACTTATCAATCATGCATTGATCTTAGGATCCTATTGTTAGTGTGTTATTTTACATGCTTATGCCACATGGTAGCCTCTTGATCTCCTTAACCTTTTAACTCATCTGAGACCATTAGATCATAATATATGAAGTAACACTTATCATTGATCTAGATTAGACCCACCTTATTGCTAGTGAATGTGCACCGTCAGATCTCTATTCGATTGATTTACAACATCAGATCTTGTCCAACTTATAGTTATTTAAGGGATTTAACCCAAGGCCCTTTTGACTTGTTTAAATCTAATGTGAACCATTAGATATTACTTGTTAATATATGATATCACATAGACCATTATATCTTGATTAACTTTAAAATCATTCAAGATTTTTGAATCCAAATAATTACTTTATGAAGCTCAAACTTGACACTCACACAGACGTCTTGCTCTACAAGTTCTAATTTGAAGCTCTATAACTTAGGCCAAAAATATCATGTAGAAATGAAACTTATAGATCATTTGTCTATCATGAATAACTTTGATTTCACATGATCCACTAGTCGCATGATGATTTTTGAGTATATTTATAAAATGTGTAAGTACACTAGTCCGTTTGATCTTGCGTGACATCCTAGTAACAATTTGACTCACTTAGGCTAATGATAGAGACTCTTTCTTAAACCTTTAAATCTCTAAATTATTTTTTGAGGCTTATGTAGGATTTTATATGACATTTAATTGCTTAAATACCATGAAACCCACTTGGGAACTAGTTCCTTGCTCCGTAGATAAATCAGATTGTATTTTAAGCAAGCTTAAAGCATTTTCAAAAAGCTTTGTGAGAAATTTTGAGATTCTTTGACCACTCATTCCATATATAAATTTGGATCCTTTATTCAAAATGAAATCTACTTATCTTCTTACTCCACACCAAGACCTCTGTAATCTTTACTACAATGTCAAGTTCTGTATGTGGGTCAAAAATTGGCCAACATTTTTGGCAACATCCTGGGGTTGCATGCATGTTATGCAAGATTAGTGGCCTTAAATTGGTAAATTAGATGTATGGAGTCCCAAATTTTCTCTCAACTAATCATGAATATAAAAAAAGGCTATCCCTATCTGAAACCTCCTTTGAAACAAAAGGAATAAAATAAAATTGAACAATAAAGTGCCCAATGCACTTATAGAAAAGGAAACACACAACAAAAATAAAATGTGCACAAAACACTTATAAGAAAGCATAAAAACTACTCTAACATGTATAATATGTTACAAAGGATGAAAATCCATTCAATAATAGGGATTTAAATGAATTCCATTGACTAGGATGGGTAATACTTCTCTATCTATTTGAGCAAGCTAAAAAGTATTATGTTCGCTATATCCATGGATCAAATAAGGACCATTCCATAGGCTATCAAACTTGGTATGGTTGCCTGGTTTGGACTTATTTGAGTTCCATTTGAGGATGAAGTCCCCTTCCTTGAAGGTCCTTGTTATAACTCTCTTGTTAAAAGCATTTTTGACCCAAGCGTAATGTGACTCCAAAGTCTTCATAACAAGGTCCCTGGTTTCTTCCAGCTTTATAAGCTCTATCATTCTCACATTCATGGGCTTATCCTCCATCAAATCAAGCTAATGGGATAACTCTAAAGTAGTTATCTCAAGAGAGATATGAAGTTTAACTTCCCTTCCATACACAAGGACATATGGAGAATTGCCAATGACAACTTTAGGAGTCACTCTATCAACCATAAGGCTGTCCTTATCTTGGTGTGCAATGTTATCTGATTCTCCTCCATGGTCCTCCTAATGATCCTTAGAAATTTTTTATTTATGGACTCTACCAATCTATTTCCTTGAGGATAGTAGTTGGAAGAGGTGATGAGGTAGATGCCTAGTTTGAGATCCCACTTACTTGTCTTCATGCTAAGGAATGCCAATGTATTATCTAAAATTATGGTGGTTGGGAGACCAAACTTGGTCACAATGCTATCATAGAAGTATAGAACTATACCCTCATTAGATTCCTTCAAATCAATGGATTTCACACACTTGGTGAAGTAGTTAGTTGTAGTGATCACCCATTTATGCACTGTAATTGATGGTGGATTAATCATCCTTATGAAGTCTAACCACCATTGCATGAAGGGCGACTCCACCTAAATTGGATTGAGCAAAAGGGCTATTAGTTTTTACTTTCCTACAAAGAGGGCACACTTCTAGCATTTTCTAACCCATGCATAATAATATTTGAAAATATTAGCCCAGTAATAACCATCCCTCATTACCTTTACTTCTATGGTTCTAAGTGCAAAATGGCCTCCTGTAGGTCCATCATGAAATTTCTCCAAGAGTTTGGTTACCTAGTCATTATCTATGAACCTAAAGAGTACCTTATCGAGGTCCCTTATAAAAATAACACTACCAACCAATGCATAAGGTATGGATTAAAGCCTGGAATACCTTCATTTGGCTCTATCCAAACATTTGGGGAATTCTTTTGTTGTTAAAAAGTGAGCCATATCTTGAAGCCAACTCCTTTAAAGTATAGGTGAACCTGGTTATGAGTTGTCTTGAGTCACCAAAATATCTTCCTTGTCTTCTTGAAGGTCATTTACCATATGCTCACACAATCCCTTGCCTCTGACCAACTTGGTGACTTTGATCTCCATGTCATATTCCATAACCTTGGTGATTTAACTTACTTTCTTTTCACTCAAATCCTTGTTAAGGATGAAGTCCCTAACCCTAGGTGAGACACCATAAGATGAATCCTACTATTGGTGAGCATTGGTATGAACTTATTGAGACTCCTCAAGGATGAAAGAACTTGATTTTGAATAAAATTATACATTTCCTCATATTATTCTAACCCTTGACTAAAAAAGGCAATTGGATGCTCTATTCCTTCACCATTCTTCTATATTATCATAGATGATATGTTGTCAACATCAGAAAAGGTGTAAAAGATGAAGTATTTAGAGAAATAAAGATTTATCAGTGAGGGTGCATGGGTAATTTATTGCTTGATGGACTCAAAAGATGCCTTGTCTTCATCTAACCAAGTAAACACTTGGATTTTCCTTAGCATGGTAGTGATAGGTTTGACTAGGTTAGTAAAACTAGGTATGAACCTTTTCACAAAGTTAATCTTCCCAAGGAATATCTAGATCCCCTTCTTGTGATTTTGCAAGGATAAGGCTAAGATAACACTTCATCTATTAGGGTTAATGGATAATCCTTATTTTAAAACAATGTGACCCAAAATCTTACTTTCATGCATCGAGAACACAATTTTTTTTGGATTTAAAGAGATCCCATACTCTCTACATCTCTAGAAAATCAGTCTTAGATGATCCATGTGCTCACTAAATTTCTTGGAGAAGACTATGATATCATCCAAGTAGACTAGTATCATTTGATTTAGCAACCCCTAAAAGGTCACATCTATTGCTCTTCGAAAGGTTACCCCAACATTGGACAATCCAAAAGGCATCTTATGGTAAGAAAATGTTCCCCACTTGGTAGTGAAGGTAGTCTTATACTGGTCTTCCTCTCTCACTAGCACCTTGTTATAACTTGAATACCCATCCAAGAGAGATAAGTGTTTTGAACTAGAAATTATTTGAAGGAGTTGCTCCATGGATGGTAGGGGATAATGATCCTTCAAAAAGACTCTATTAAGATCCCAGAAGTCCACACACAACTTAATTTCTCCATTCTTTTTCCTAACAAGTAATATATTAGATACCCATGAGGAGTGCTTAATTAGAAATATGATCTTGGATTCAATAATCTTGGTCAATTCCTTCCTCATGATCTCCTCAATATTTGGGTTTATGGGCCTTTTTTTTTGCCTGATAGGTTTGGCATTAGCCCTAGTTATATATTGTGTTGGGCTAATTTAGGACCAAAGCCCCTTAGGTCACTATATTGCCAAGTGAATATGTCTACATATTCCTTATAAATATCTATGAAAGCCTTAGAGTTTAGCTTTAATGCTTACCTTTTAGCTTTAGTGTTGACCTTTCCAAGCTTGAGGAGCTTATCTTCAAAGATAGGAAATCTCTCATAGTTCTCTTCATTAGTTGACATCATTGCTTTATCTTTCCTCATATGGTCCCCTTCATGAAAGAGACCTTCTGGGTGACTAGCCCTTTAGGATGCTTATTGGACCTTAATTAAACAATCTACTCCCCATATTGATGTTTCAATTTTTCTTAGTTGATGGAGAACTCTGCTTCTTATTGCAAGAGACATGCAATCTATTTATCACTTTTAAAGATCTACCAATGAGCTTCATTATCTAGCACTGATGGTCTTATTACCACTTTGACATGTGGTTTTACTTTGATCCTTTTCAGTTCATTAAGGATATCAAAATGAGCCCCCACAGTTGTTAGTCTGTCAACATGTTTATTCTAGCTCCTTGGGACTAATTAGATGTTAAAGGCCTCAAAGTCTTCAATTAGGTCAGACACTCTATGTTTTTAGGACTTCATTAAGGGGTTCTTAGTGACATTATGGACTTTGACTTGGTGCACAACTAATTAACCATCCCCATAGAATTCCAATTGCTTGATTCATCTCTTACTATCCCATTGAAGGCCATGGATGAGACCCTCATATTCTAATACATTGCAAGAGTAGCTAAATTGGAACCTATATGAAGAGAAGTACTTATAATTTTAAGGGGATATTAGCACAACACCCACACCCACTCTATGCTTGCTCCTTGAGCATCAAAGAATAACTTCCATAGACCTTTATGATCCTCTTCAAGCCTTATGAGGGATGACATGGACTAGATTTCTTCTTATAAATAGTAGACACCCAAGTCCCTCTCTTTAACACCCTCTAAGGGGTATACCAACTGGATATCATTCCATAGTTCATCTAGGAACATGTATGGTACCTCTTCTAGATGAGTGTTCAGTTCCTACCCCATTACAAATTCATCTTCATCAATAATGGTGCAATTGATGTTTGTGCTATCTAGCCCATAGGGCTCCATGTGGAATTGTGTAATAGGCTTAACTTTTATTAACACTTTGGCCCCATAACTTATTTAAAATGTCATATATGACCAATCTATTAAAAAATATCCTCTAATCTATGTAGTGAACTCCCTAGATGGGCATAGTGCAAAACAAAGAGGCACATCCAAGATCAATACATCTTAAGCCAATGAGATGATAGGACAAGTGTGTAGGGTCATATTGAGATCTCTGATCATGATAAATGGCTTGGTAGAAGAACTATCAAGTTACAACACTTCTTTGGACTAAGGCTCATATTTTAAACCAAGCTGATTAGCTATGGACTTTAACATTATTAAGGTACTAACCCCATTATCCACTAAGCAATTGTGCATTAAAGAGTTACCAATGATCACTAAAATATATAAGGGAGAAGGCTTGACTATTGTACCTAGTTTCCCTTCATTTGGTCCTTTGGATGCATTGGTAAAGACTACATTCTCCTTATTTGGTGGCTTGTATACAACATTTATCATTGATAGTCCTTCTTGAAGGATGTCTACTAAACCAGGAATGGAGAGAATGTCCCATATTAACACACTCACATTGGACCTTTTAATTTGTTTAAAAATGTTTATGGGTGAACCACCAACCCTTGCCTATGCTTTGGGAGCCACCACTATTATTTGTTGAACTTGTGAGCCTTAGGGCACATAAATATTCCCTTGATTCTAATTTTTTGGAGGTACTAGAACCTTTGGAGTGATATTAGGTTCATTTGGCTTTATCAGTGAAGTAGTAATGGTGGGAATATCTTTGACTACTACTTAGTTACCATCCATGTTCTTTCTTTTAAATCTTGTATTTGAGGCGACTAGAATATAAGCCTAGCTAGAGCTAGCCTATTGGTTGAGTTTATAACACTCTTCTTGTTCATATTTCATCATTGTAACACCTAAATGGTTTGATCCTTGATCATGTTTCTGAACTTGTTGAGGCTCTTTTGGCTTGGTCATCATAGGTACCTCTACATTTTGGGCCGTGAGAGCTTGGTTATACCCAAAATTAGTAGCTTGCTACCATTGATAATTGAAAGCTTAGGTGAAATCAGTGGTTGGGATAATGGATTGTTTGAAAGATTGATTCCAAGGCATGGTACCTTTAACTTCTTGAGACACATTGTTTTAAACTAGGACCAAGGTGTTGAAAGTGCTTACAACATTAGGATTGTAGTTATTCTATCTATTTTAGCCATGTTGACCTTGCCCTTGGTTTTGACCTTGGCCTTGGCCCTAGTAGTTCCTATTGTTTGATGGGTTTTTTTTCTCAAAAAGCTTACTACTGAGGTTGATATGAACCTTGATAATATGTATTGAAAACCTACTATCTCTTAACATTTGCTAGCTCATTTCCCAAAGATTGAAACATGCTCTTAGGCTCTTGAAAGTTCTTTTAGTCTTGGGAATCACTAGATCCACTAGTGGAAGCTTTCTCTTGTTTTGGTGTAGGTATTTCAGCAATTATTGACATAGGAGGAATGGCATCAAGTAGAGGGATAACAATAGGAGATGGTCTGATTTGAAGAAATAAGGGAATCGGTGGTCTAGGTATAAGCTTGCCAGCTTGAACTAGATAATTTCAGACTTTGATGGCCACCTCATATGCATTTGGTAATATTTTGCCTCTCATAGATTGGATCATCACTGTTATGTCACTATTTAAAGCCTTTAAATAGTAAAGGAAGGACAAGTTGGAAGTTGGTCTAATTGAGACTAGGATTCTATCCCAAGTTTTTTAGAACCTTGTGTTGAAGTCTGGTATGACCTCATAAGGAGCTCTCTTAATGGTAATTAGTTACTCTATAAGTGACAAATGGTCACTTTTGTCCTCAAATATATTGCACAAAGCATCACCTAATTGGTCCCATGTTTGAATGGAATTAGTACCAAGGCCTCTATACCATCTAGAGCCTTTCTTTTAAAATAAGTATCCAATAAAATAATAGTTATATTTTCCTCAGTGACATTATTGATATTAAAAACATTGGATATGTCCATGAGATGCTTATAAGGTGTTGTAGCTTGGTCTCCAATATAATAGGGGACACTTTTAAGGCTTGCAACTGGGATAGGATCATATTGAGCCAAGTATAGAGGACTTTAGCCATTAAAAGATACAAAATCTCTATGGGATACCATAGCAATAAAATGATTTAACAAAGGTCTACTTATAGGGGAAGGCCTTGAAAATGACTTAGGAGCAAAGGTTCCCTGGTATGGGTGTGTATTGGCAAACCTTAATCTTTCTATTGAATTTAAAGGTAGTTCAACAAATTTAAATGGAATACCTATTGAAGCTGACCTTGTTATCACTTTTGGCATGAGATGAAGTTACTATTTTGCTATCAGAATGTTGAACATTCCTTTTGGAGTCACCAGATGCTATTACTTGGAAGCTTAATTGCTACAAATTTGATCAAACCAACATCAACTTTGATCAATATTCCTTGGACTGTAGTCCCAATGGGCATGCTAGAAACTATTGTAGGTGTAATCTACACCCTTGGAGATAGTTCTTTAGGCTCACTCCAATTGATCTACATAATGGGAATAACCCTAGAGTGTGGGTCACCTATAATGGGGTTAAACATTCAAAGAAGGACATCTTCATCTTGATGCTTACCTAAAATAATGTAGATCACTGGGAAAAGGGGTTTAAGGGATCATAATAAGGCTAAAAAGGTGATTCACCAAAGTTAAATGGACACTCATACAAGATTGAACACACACTAGATCAACATAGGACAACTATAGCTCACATAACCTCCCAATCTCACTAATTGTATAAATATTTCATATAAGAGGTTCAAATAAAACACTAATCTAGACCTACAAATAGTTTGAAAAAAACCTTAAAGAGGAAAGTAGAAGGATAATGGATTCATAAGATTTTCCTTCACAAATTCATCATATACAAGCATACTAGACACTAATCAAAAGCAAGAGGTAGGCAAATAGTTCATCCTATTACTTCAAAAGGTAGTTTTTATGATATTTTGATAGTGTTTAACCTTATCAAATGTGCACTTTTACAAGATTGTTAATGAGTATCCTTATCCCAAAAAATAATAAAAAATTCTAAGAGCTGACAACCCCTTCAATGGGAATGAGACTAGGATATATAGGAGAAGGGAGAGAGAGAAAGAATGTGGGAGCATGTCATCAAGGAGGGAACACACCATCCTAGATCATTAATTGAGCTTGAGCTACCACTTTTTTAATCTAGTGAAAGCCTTGTCACATTTTTGATCAATCAAGACACTGCACATGGCTTACCAAGTGGGAAAGTCTCCAAAAGCTCTAAGGAAGCATTAAATGCACTTAAATGTAAGTCCCAACTATCAGCTCATTTTATTTGATCCTTCACATCATATCTCACTGAAGATAAAAATTTCATGTTTATGTACCTAACAAAATCATGGATTTATGTATTTTAAGTAGTTATTTGTAAAAAATAAGGCCATGCTAAAGGATGGGGACCCTCTTCATGATCATAGATATCCACCCTCGATCAAATTTGGACGCAGATCTTTTTTATAGATGGAAAACCAATCTCCTTTATTGGTTTTCCTATAGTCACATGTATTGATGTAGACCTATATAATGCATAACCCTTTTTGATCTCTATTAAGTCCAAAAGACCTATTTTTACCTTTACACATCCATAAAAACTTAAGACTTCATCATATATAAGTCTCCTTTAAAGAATGGCAAACACAGTCATAAAATGGACCCTGTGTGCCATGAATCTTTAAACTAAAGACCTATATTTAGCTTTAATGGTGCCTTTTATCAATGATTATCTTGAATACATTACTATGATGTTTTGATGGCATTAAAATGAGATTTAATGGTGGTGGGATGATCTTATAGGACCTTGTTTACTTTCATATAAAATTGGTTCTTAGTTCAACTCTTCGTTTGACGTTGTCTATTGAATATTTCTTAGACCAATCAAAATGATCTAACATGTCTTCACTCTCATTAGTCTCCTAGATCATGTTATCATATCTTGACCTTTCTGACCTCTTATGTACCATTAGATCATGATGTATGAATGAACATGGACCTTTGATCTCTTGCCATCTTTAATGTGCTCATGCTACTTGTCAATCTGCATTGATATTAAGATCTTGTTGTTTGTCTACTACTTTACGCATTTATGCTACATGGTGGACTCTTAAGCTCCTTGAATTTTTGACTCATCTCACACTATTAGATCATAATATATGAAGCAACACTGATTGTTGATCTAGATTGGACCTACCTTCTTTTCAATGAACATGCACTATTAGATATCTATTCAATTGATCCACACCATCAGATCTTGTTGAACTATAGTTCTTCATGGGATTTAACCCAGGGACCTTTTGACTTATTTAACTCTAGTGTGAACCATTAGATCTTGATTATCAATATGTGAGCTCATTCAAACTATTAGATATTGATTAAATTCAAACTCATTAAGGATTTTTGATTCCAAATAGTTACTTTATGAAGCTCAAACTTAACACTCGTGTGGACATGTTGCTCTATAAGTTCTACTTTGAAGCTTTGTAACTTAGGCTAGAAAGATTACACAAATATAAAACTTATAGAGCATGTTTTTGGCATGAAGAAATTTTATTGTGCATGATCCACTAGTCACATGATGCTTTCTGAGCATATTTATAAAATGTGCAAGTACACTAGTTTGTTTGTTCTTATGTGACATCTTGGTGATGGTTTGGCTCACTTAGGCTTATGTTAGGGACTCTTTATTGAACATTTGAAACCTATAATGATTTTTTGAGGCTTATGTAGGCTTTTCTATGACCCTAAATTGCTTCAATACCATGAAACTTACTTGGGAACTAGTTCCTTGCTCTATAGATAAATGAGATTGCACTTTAAGCAAACTTAAAGTATTTTCAAAAATATTTGTGAATAATTTTGAGATCCTTGGACCACTCATTCCACATATAACTTTGGATCCTTTTTTCAACATGAACTTTTCTTAGCTTCTTTCTCCACACCAAAGCTTATAAAATCTTTATTAGTAATTTTAAGCTCTGTATATGGGCCAAAAATTGGCCAACACTACTAATGGAGCACAATATAATATAGTTGATGGGCTCAAAGACACAAATGATTAATCCCAAGTTAAAGTGGTATGGAAGCCCTTATTCCTTGATAATGAGTTAAGTTATCAAGTAGTCGATAGTGATAAACAAATTGCCTATTTCCTACAACATGAGGCATAATTCTGCTCAAAGACTCATGATAAGTTGTAACATCAATATGAGGACCAAATTGTCTAGTTGAATTAAAATAAGTTACCTAAGGGCTTGGTAAATTTGGATATAATATTCAATGAGGATGAATAAATGAGGAAGGATAAGGTAAGCATCTCCACTAAAAAAGAACATTATGAACAAATTTCCATATTTGAAGATAAACTACTGAAGTTAAAAAAAGTGACTACCAAGGAGGAGAGGGAAGCCTTCATATCATTATGAAAATAATTTATGGATGTTTTTGCATGGGAATATTTTGAATTTAAGGGGTTTGATCCTAGGTTGGATTAACATACAATAGAGCTATAATAAAATGCCAAACCTATGAGGCAAAAACAAAGACCAATCAACCCCAAGGTTGAGATCCTTAGGAGGAAAGAATTAACAAATATTATTGAGTCCAACATAATATTTCCCATAAAAAATTATACATGGGTGGAAAATCTTGTACCTATGAGAAAAAATAATGGAGAGATAAGGTTGTGTGTATATTTTAGATATCTCAACAGGGTGTCATTAAGAGATCATTACCGTCTTCTATCCATGGATCAGATTTTACAAAGAGTTTCATTTCATAAATGTTTTCCATACTTGATGGATACTCAAGATATAATTAGATATTGGTGAAGGATCAAGATCAATACAAGACTGCCTTCACAATTAAGTGGGGTACTTATGCATACAAGAAAATGCCTTTTGGACTGTCTAATGTTGAATCTACTTTCTAATGGGTAATGGATGTGGATTTCCAAGGACTTATAAGTAAGATGGTACTCATTTATCTTGATGATATTAATGTGTTTTATAAATGTCCTAAGGACATCTTTCATATTATTTGCACTTGTTCTACTTATTTGATTAAATGGACAAGACTGTATTTAGGAAAAAGACATACGAAAGATTTCCTAGATAACACAAGCTATTTCAACACAAAGTCTGAAAGGTCACTTGCTTTCTCATTCACTTGATAAAATATGATTAACAGTCTGAGATAAAATTCTCAAGAATGCCTTTCAATTTGGGTAGAGTTTCACTTCTAATAACAGAGAGATCTCCCTTCTACAAACTGAGAGATTACAATGTATAGCCTCTAAAGAAAGACTTTGGAACTTGTTTTCACAAAATGGCCCATATTGCATTGAATGCATTAGAAAGAGGAAGTTCTATGCCAGGGCCATGATAGAGCCATTTAAATCATATCAAATGTCCTCTCCAAAGCATGGGACACCTGATATTTTGAAAGGTATGGCCACTCCTCTTTATTATACTTACACGACTGTCCACTCGTCTTTACTCAAACAATGAAAAATAGACCACGCCATTGAATGCTTACATTATATGATATCCACCTAGTGGATTGCTCCACCTACTAGAAGAAAAATCTTACATATATTTTGGATTACTCTGTAACTTTCCCTCTTTCCTTGCTACCTTTTGTCTCTTCCTAGTGATCCGAGCTCTCAGGGATATCTTGTCACCTTCTGCTAGCTTCTTCGGCTCCTTTCTCAACAGATCACTGAGTTTGTCCTCAGTTCTACATTATTTGAAAATCAAAGGTTACTTCATCTCCTTGAATTTGACATCTGTGGGGACATCATTGGTCACCTGAATCATTTTGAACCTTGCACCTTTCAAAGTTTACTAGTTCAACGGTTCAATGGTTCGATAGTTTGGTGGTTCAATGTTTTATAAAGAGCCACATTTACTTAGTCTTCTTTAGGAGTTCAATGTACCGTTGAACCAATTATTTGAACCATTTGGTTAAACTTTTTTCTAGAATCTTTCGTTTGAACCATTCACTCAAACTTTGAACTTTGAATCTTTAAACCCTTTAAACGCGTTGAAGCTTTGAACTCGTTGAACCTTTGAACTCTTTGAACCTTTGAACTCTTCAAACCTTTCAGAGGCAGAGTTTAATGGTTCAAAAGTTTAATGGTTCATTCCATATTATTGAACCCCACCATTAAACCTTTTGATTGAACCATCCTTACAATTTTTTAGGAAATGACTTAAGTGTTTTGAGATTTTTCCTTACGAAAGCCTGCCTTTTGAACCTATGATTTCTTTAGCCGAAAAGGCTTGTTCAATGGAATAAATTGACTACTCATAACATTTTGAGAAAGAAAGAGGCCATTTTGGCCTGCAAGATCAAAATGTTCGACATGTTGTCCACAAAAATTAGTGATGGATTTTGGGAACAAAAGGTAGCTCCAGTTGGGAAACTTCTATCGATTATATTTTGAAACAATCGAAGGGAGTAGAATCGAGAATCTAAGTGCCTTCATCTATGCCATTAGGCTATGGAGTCATACCATCCAAAAATATAAATACACCCAAAAACCAAATGAACAACACAAAACAAATAAAGACTATACAAATGTACAACTGGACTTATCTGATACTTCAAGGATTGAAGTGCTTCAGATGCTACCCACTGTGAGGTAGTGAAAATGGCATTCCATCTTGATTTTTTAGCAAGAAACTATTTTCACCATTTAATTGATGAATGGAAAATGGACCTCTCCATAAGGAATCCAATTTTCCATGCATTCCTTTTATTTCTCTCCTCTTATCCCACAACAAGACTTGATCTCCAATCTCAAAATTATGAATCCTTGCTTTCTGATCGAAGAGTTTATTTAATTGACTTTGATGTGTAGAAATATAATCTACCACCATAATTTGTTGCTCATTTAGTTTAGTCAAGCACATGATCCTCTTTTCGATAGAATCTTTAAATGTTTGATATTCGACTACCTTTGCCAACTTCAGTGTTGATAGTTCCAGGGTGATTGGTATCTCTACATTCAAACCATATAGAATTTGAAATGGTGACATAATTATCACCCTTTTTGGTGTAATCTTGTCTTCCCATAACATGTCAAAAAATATTTTATGCTAGGTTCTTTAATTGTCATCTACCAGCTTCCTAATATGGTCACCAGGTTCTTATTGCTTGATTCTGCTTGACCATTTCCTTGCAGATAATAGTCATAAGAGTGGGAGAGGATAATTCCATAATAGTATCAAAACTTAGTAACCTCATGAGAAGGTAAATAAGCAACATTATCTGTTACAATCTTAGCTAGGACCCTAAATTGAGAGATGATATTTTCTTTAAGGAAATTACATACCACTTCCAAAGTAGCATGTTTGACTGGAATGGCTTCCACCCACTTGGTAAAATAGTCTATGGGTATGAGAATATAGTCATGTACAACACTAAAAGATGGGTTTACAGTGCTAATGAAATCAATACCCCATTATTAAAATGACTCTTTGATCACCACTGGCTTGAGAGGTAACACATCCAACTTTAGTTTCCCAATAAACTGTTGACATAATTTGCATCTACACACTCAAGTGTATGAACCTTGAAATAAAGTAGGCCAATAGTACTTGGGTCATAAAATATTATAGGTAGTCACAGGTGTAGAAAAATGTCCTCCACAAGCCAAATTATGGAAAGACTCTAAAAGTTTTCTCTGTTATACTTTATCCACGTAATGAAGAAATACCCTATCAAGGCTCCTCTTGTACAAACCATTGTCCCATAGGAAAAATTTAACAACTTTCAACTTAACAATCCTATTTTATTTACATGACAGGTGGGCAGGACACTCACCATAGGTAAGGAAATGAGTGATATCGAAATACCACTCATTCGTAGTAGTGACAAAGAGAACTATAGGCATGTCTTCAAACTCTGTTTCTTTTGGTATATTATCAACAATTAATTGGCAGAGACCTCTTCTTCACACAAGATTCATAGGTTTGATAACAAGATCAAACTCATAGAATTTATCAATCCAATTTCCCCTTTTAGTTCCAAACTCCTATTGAGTTAAAATGGAATTTACTATTGTATCAGGAACCAGAGCAATAGTGTGTGAGTTCAGGATGTAAAAATGGAAGTGTTTTACCACCTTAACCATAGCATAAGCATGTTTCTCCATGTTTGAATATTTTAGCTCATGAACTTTGAGAGGACAACTCATGAAAGTTATGGGGGACTCTACACCTTCTTTGTTCTGCTGAACCAAAATGGTTGAAATTGTGTGTTCAAAAGCATAGCTATATATTATGAAATCTTTGGTATAATCTAGATAAACTAGGATTGGTGCATTGGTGATAGCTTCCTTGATCTCTTGAAATGCTGAAATGCCTTCTTCAGTCTAGCATAAAGTAGCTTTACCCTTCATCATGTTGAAAATGTGGTGAGTCTTCTCTGTGAATTTAGGTATGAACCTTTGTAGAAAACTCACCTTTCCAAAGAAAGAATAGATTGTAGTCTTACTAGCAGGAAGAGAAAGCTCTTGTATGGATTTGAATCTTTTTGGGTCAATTTTTATGCCTTCTCAGGATACAGTGTGACTGAGAAGTTTCCCTTCTATAACCCCAAAAACTAATTTCTTAGGATTGAGAGAAATGCTATTTTGTCGACATCATTCCAGCACTTGTTTTAAATGATGCACATGATCAAGATGATGTTTGGAAAAGACGGTCAAGTCATCAAGATATACCATAATGAATTTCCATATTTCATTTTTGAAGGCAAGATCCATCACTCTCTAGAAGGTGGCACCAACATTGATCAAACCAAAAGGCATTCTATGATATGCAAATGTGCCCCAAGGCATAGTGAAAGTGGTCTTATGTTGGTCTGCTTCACCAACTTCTACTTGATTATATTCTAAAAAACCATCTAACATTGATAACATCTCTGAGCTAGTCACTGTCTGTAGTAGCTGATCTATGATGGGTAGGGGGTAGTTGTCTTTTAAAGAGGATTGATTTAGATTTATTAAATCAATACAAAGGCAAATTTCTCTATTATTTTTTCTCATAGGGATTATGTTTGTAATCTAGGTGGAATGATGGATTGGAAAAATTATCCTTGCATTTAACATTTTTTGGATCTCAGAAAGAATAGTACCTGATATTTTGGAGTTATATTGCCTTTATTTCTACTTGTGAGGCAATGAACCAACCTTGAGAGGAATTTTGTGCCAAATTTCTTCAAGCTTGAGAGATTTTAGATCATCATAAGATTATGCCAAAACATCAATGTAATAGTGAAGCAGAGTAATGAATTTGAGTTTTTCATCAGGAGTGCAACAATTCCCAATGTTGACCATTTTGGGATTATCTTTTGTACTCAAATTTATTTGATCAAAATCTTTGGAAGAACTTGAATCCATTGGTCACTTTTTGATAAACCTATCATGCTTATCGATTAGCTTCTCAAGAGAAACTAACCCTTTAGGAATTTTATTCCCTTTGAGCTGAAGGAATTCTCCACCAATTTTTAAATTTGTTTGGGGAGCTGATTCTCGTGACAAAGATGTACTACCTTTAAAATAAATCTCCTCAAAGCTATCCATTTGTTCTAAAAAAACAATGATTTGGTTGTCATCATTAAAAACTTTCTAATGGTTGGCATTATCAAGTACACTTGGTTGAAAGACCAGTTTAATAGAGTAATTATGCCCTTTAAAATCTTAGTGAGGAACTATGAGAGTTATAGAGACAACTAAGGAATCTTCTCAATTTTTGAATTCTCTAAGCACCATAGAAATACTGAAAGCCTCAAAACCTTCAAGATAGTCCCACACCAAATTGCAATAATGTCATAATCTTCCATTCTTGGTTTGATACAAGTTCCTCACCTGACAAACCACCAGTTTAACATCTCCTCAAGAGTGAAGAAGCTTAACATCTTTAGCTTGAGCAACTTTCAATCTGAGCAAAAAAGAGTTATACTTGGTGGTGTTGTTGGTATTGCTGAACTACAACTTATACAAATAGGGGAAAATATCTTCTTGTAGAGATATCAAAACAATTCCATCTCCAAAACTGGTAAAATAATTGCTGCCATCAAATTCTAAAATCTAGACATCATTGGAATCTGATCTTCTTTCAGACTTCTCTTCATTAGAGAGGGAAGATCCTTTTTTATGTAAACTATGCTCCACAAATTCTTCTGACGTCTTCTCTAATTTTTTTGGATTTTCACTTATAGAAATTTCATCTAATGGAATAGAAACATCTTCTGTGGATAGAAAATAGTTACCCATTCCTAAGGATTCAAACAAAATTTGAGCTTCAGGGGCTGATGTTTGGGTGACAATGTATTTTGACTCCTTATCAAGAAGAAACCATTGCATGATGCCCTTGACAGGTATCCTCACCTCAGACAGGTCCATGTTCAATTCTTCACCAACATCCTTGCAAAAATTTCATCTAAGTAGAATGCCATAGGAAGCTGGAACGTCGGCCACCAAGACTGTCATTTTAATCCTTTTTTTTGGGAAGGCTGCGAATGCAAATTAGGCATCTTTGATCTATCCTGAAAGTGGCACTTGCTTATTTTCCATGGAGAAACATCTCCCAAAATTTTTAGTTAAGGTGAGACTGAGAGAGTCTACCACTTTGGTGGGCATCACATTGTCAGAGGTGCCAAAGTCTATTATGTAGTTTCTCAACTTATGACCATTTATGAATAGGGAAACATAGAAAGGTTCTATCTTTCTAAGGGAAATAGGAGGAGTAATGACAAGATTGTTTCAAGTGGATGCATTCTTTGGGAGATCACAAGTCACCTTTGAAACATTTTGTCCTGTAGGGATGGGTTTGTTTTTGATGCATTCAACTAGCCTATCCAACTACTCTGGGTTGGCTTGTAAGTATTCAAAATTAGACATTTGGATCTTGGTCTTCCTAGTATGGTCAATTATATCAAATGACTAAAAATAACTAGGAATAGAGGAAGGAAGTCCATCATTCTAGGTTTGGTTGGGTGTGGTACTGGTTTGAGAAATTGAAGTAGAAGGTGCAGGGTTATTTGAGGTACTTACTTTTTTATTGATCACCGAGTCCTTTGATTGAAAAGGTAGTGAAGTACCCTATTTAGCAATTAAAATTATTGGTCAAGATTATTCCCCTATTTTTCTCTTATCAGCTTATTGAGTTGACTGGTTCTGGGACCTAGTAAAAATAGTGTATGATCCATCAAATATTTCTCTCTTGCTTCTAGCTTCATCCTGATAATTCAAGAAACCAATGTTAGAGTCACTAGCTAATTCTTCTTCTCCTTTTGAAAAGAGATTAGCATAATATTCTTGGTCCAATTCAAGTTGGAAAGAGAAATCATGTTTAGCTTCATGATAACCAACTGCTAAGTTAGCCAGTGTTACTTCAATGGCAAGCTTCCCTTATGCGGGAGGGAGACGATTTGGTTGCCCTTGATTCCTGGAAACATTGCCTTGATATGACTGGTTGAGAAATTTCCTCCTTGGTATATCTTGATAAGGAGGGGCAAACATACCTTGTGCCATTTTCTTTTTCAGAGCTAACAATTCATTTGCTAGCTTTTGCACCATAGGATCAGTGGTGCCTGTAGAGAATTTTTTAGAAGATGAAGATTTATTTCTATTAGGATCTCTTCTTATCTTTCCTATCAGGATAAGATCATCTTCAACCTTAGTGGCCAAAATTTGAGCTGCAATAAGATCTATGTGGATAACTTACCTCAACAAGAAACTCACTTCAGGAACTTGAGAATTATTGAAGAAGCACTTAAGGTTTTTCGGCGTCAACTAAGAAATTATAGGAATCCTATTCCTCAGCATGTCAAATTTAGCAATGAAGTCTTGCATGGGTTCATGAGGTTCCTTCTTTATTTGTATAAGCTGGGCTAATAGGGCATGTGCATTTTCTACAGGTTTGAACCTAGCCTCAAACTTGGCCTTGAGAGTGTTCTAGTTAGTTACTATTTGTGCTTGCAGATGATAAAACCAGTCTGTGGTAGTGCCTTATAATGTTTCCAAAAATAATATGACCACTATATCTTCAAATTCAATGCCTATCACACCACAGGCTATGAAGAAAGCTATAATATGCTCATTAGGATGAACTCTCCCATCACCATAAAACTTGGGAAAATTCTTTCTTGAACTATGGGGTAGTTCATGTAAAGGTGGGGTTAGATTCAGAGGGCCAAAAGTGTTACCCCAATGGCCTTGGGTTTCCATGATATGATGATTGAAAGGAGGGACAACAAATCTTTGTGGAGTATGTATAGACAAATCTCTACTAGTAGAGGAAAGAGAAGCTTTGCCTGGTATTGGGGACCTGACGTTGATAGGAGGAAAACTCCTAGTTCACTGAAGGTGAGATTGTGGAGGAGAAAGGTCAAAATTATTTCACTACAAAAACTTGAACATAGGATCAACAATACCTTGAGCTCTCTGGCTTCATGTATACTATGGATCTACCAGAGTGTAGAATGGAAAAAAACCAGAAATACTTTATTTTGAAGCTTGAGGCTTCAAATTGCACGTTCTTCCCCAACTGAGTTGCCAAAAACTATTGGGTGAATATTTTGTCATCAACTAACTAATGGATAAATGGGTATATCAACCACAACACAATGAGAATTATATGGCCAAATGGGTGTGTTTACCATAACATAATGAGATAAATCTCTCCTCTCAGTAAGGGGAGGTTCCTTATAAACTATAATTTACTAATATAAACTGAAAATAGAGTTAGGGGTGAAACCATACCACCCATATCTCTTTTTTTAGAGATGATTTTCACAAAATAAAGGATAATTCTTGTGTAATTACTATAGGCATTTCTCTTCTTTTAGAAATGATGTTCAACAAATAGCAATAATTCTTCTTGGGTAGTAACTGGATCCGCAAGAAACCCATGAAAGCACAAAGTCTTTCATTATTTCTCCTACTAATTTAGGACAAAGTAACAAAATAGTATGAAGTGTAGCATAAAGTCTCCACCAAAAACTACAATAGAATAAAAGATTACGAAAGATAAGGGAAGCTAAAAGTCTCTCCAATATCTTGAAACATAAAACACACATACTTAAGACAATTATGGCAACACAAACTCTCCCATAGTTGACTTTAGGAGATCTTTCAAATTATTTCCCCTTATTCTACTTATTGGATTAAATGGACAAGACTGTATTTAGGAAAAATACATAAGAATGATTTCTTAGATAACACAAGCTATTTCAACACAAAGTCTGAAAGGTCACTTGCTTTCGTATTCACTTGATAAAATATGATTAATAGTCTGAGCTCAAAGTCTCAGGAATGCCTTTCAATTTGGGTAGAGTTTCACTTATAATAACAAAGAAATCCCCCTTAAAATAAAATGAGAGATTACAATATATAACATCTAAAGAAAGACTTGGGCACTTGTTTTCATGAAATGGCCCATGTTGCATTGAATGCATTGGAAATTCTACGAAGGGGCCATGCTAGAATAGGTCATTGGCCTTAACTTTTGGCATTCTAAATCATCTCAAATGTCTCCTCTGAAGCATGGGTTGCCTAATCTTCTAAAAATTAAGGCCGATCCTCTTTATGATACTTACATGACTGTCCACTCATCTTTACTCAAACGAAGAAAAATAGGATGTGCCATTGAATGCTTGTGCTCTCTGATATATAGCTGGTGGAATACTCCACCTACTAGAATAACTCTCCTGTAGATATTTTGGTTTCTCTATAACTTTCCCTCTTTCCTTGCTACCTTTTGTCTCTTCTTAGTGATCTGAGCTCTCAAGGCTAACTTCTTGATGGAATGTCATTCTATACATAGCAATCAAAAAATGCAATTCAGATATAAAGCTAAGAAAAATGTTAGAAAAATAAATTCTGTTGTGTTTAAGTAGAGTGGCAAGTTGGTAGAATGAACTTTGATGCGTGGCATTGAGATCGAGTGGATGCAATAGTCAAGGAAATACTACCAAGTTATTTTGTGAGGTAGATGGTGAATGCAACATGAAGGTTGAACACTTGTTTGAGTTAAATGAGTTCATCATGAGTGTAGTTGATAAGTCGATCTCACCACTAATTTAGGAGAGACATAGTGAGATAAGTATTTCAATGAGTTTGGTAGGGTCTAGTTGTTTCTAAGATGAGAAACACTGCCATGAAGTTGGATGCAGGAATGGATGCTTAATCTGCATATGAGGTGGAAATTTGTTGAGATAGAATGGAATCAATGGATTGAGTTGAACTTGAAGTAATGTCCTAGATCAAATTCCTTGGAGCTAAGTGGAGAAAATAAAACCAATTTGGAATAAAAATAAACACAATGTTTCTTGCAACATGGTTGAGATATAAAATTATGCATGAAGTCTTCAACAATCTAAATAGTGTATGGCCTAAAAGAAGGATGTAACCATGAATGATTTCAAACATAATATATTAGGATGATGAGATTAATGTTCAACCAATGATCAAACTAAAATATACAAACCCTAATGTAAAGTATACAACCTGATTTACCAATCCAATTCAATGCAAAAATTCCAATATAACCAATAAATTAAAATACAAATAAATGTTGTTGTTGTACTCAACATACCCCCATTCTCTATTTTTTCTTTCGAATAGGAACCCACTATATTTTGAAAGTCCTAGGTCTAGTTTTGTAAAATATTCCTTCATATATATTTATATATGCAACTAACCTCATTGTTTGGTATATACACAAGGGGACATTTTAACATGTTTAGTTTATTTGAACTAACCTATTAATACTTTTTGGTAGTTTTACATATACATAGGTTTTTGGAGTATGTACAATGATTATAAAGTTTTGGGCTTCATATATTTTTCCTTTCTCTAGTTGTGTTCACATATTTTTGGTCTTCATAAATATTGTTTAGAAGTTGGCTTTTGGATTTTTTTTGATCTTTCACATTTATTTGACCTTCGTGAAAAGTGTTCATCATAACTTTTAATCACATTTTTTATTCATGGATTTAGTCTTTACAATTTTTGTTCAAAACTTGTACTTATTTTGAGGTTTTTTCACATCTTTTTTCATGACTCTACCTTCACATATTTTATACTTTTCAAGTTTTGTTCAAAATTACTATACTTCACAAACTTTGCACTTCATAGGATTTGTTCAAAAATTATGCTTTAGGGATTGTGTGTGGTATTTGGTCTTCAGTAAAAGTGTTATAAATATGTGTTGAAGAAATGTTTTATTCATAATATGTGTTAAAAAAAGGTTTAATTCAAAATTTGTTTTCATATGAATTTGTCTTTAGAGATTCTGTTTAGAACCTACATTCATACATTGTGTTTCAAATGCTATACCCAACACTCAACATCTGAAGGCAGAATACGTGGAGTAGGTAGTATTATGAAAAGATAGTGACAAGATGACAATTTTAAAAGGAAATAATGTTGAATCCCTTCAAATGTATAAAATATTACATGGCATACCCACCAAATTGAATATAAAAAATTGAATTAAATGAACAAAACAAGCTTGGAGATGTTGGACATTAATGACACATGAAATAGAATTAAATTATTATACTTGAAACTGTATCATCAAAATGTAAAGAGATTTCATGCCTATTGATTGTTAACAAGATTTAACTAATTATCACTCCAAAGATAACTTTAAGCCCTAAATACACGCATCTATTTGTGAATTGTCCAAATATCAAGCAAATAGTTGAATTGAAGATTAAAATTACATGAATAGACCAGTTAACAATGCCTTCCTCATCTAAATTATTCAATAGGATGCTTCCATACTCTAAATTATCAATCAAGTATTAGATAGTGTACATAAACACTATATTTGATTCTACTATATTCAACAATCATTAAGCCAATTATTCACCTATTTGGGACATAGTTGAGTATGTATACACACACTCACGCTAATAAAGTCTAATAGTCATTCAAAAGTAAATGATGATGGACTTACTACCATTAAAACCTTGGAGACTACATTTTATAATAACAAAGTCAAGGTCATGCCTTACATTGACCTATTATGAGACTTATTCATTGTGGGAAAGGTAACTAGTGTTGGTTTCTACATCACATGGAATGTAAGATGATCATCACCTAAATTTTAAAAGATGAATTTTAGAGGTATTTATAGCTGACAATTGTAGATGTGACTATAGATGGATATCAGGTATAAATGTGGAATAAAACCTTCACAATTGAGAATGATCCAAAGAATGGATCACTCTTAGAGAGGTGGTCATTCTCAAGGCTAGAGAGTCAATACTTATCACTAAATTTTAAACAAGAATTCACATTGAAATGACATTGTTGAATATATTATAAGGTTACCCTAGCATCTATTATCTTCATCAAAAATGGGTGTTATTACTAGGTTTAATTATGACTTTTAATCTAACCTTCATGTTGGGGCAGATAATTAGTGCAAGTATAAGAGAATAAATTCTTAAGAAAAGTAAGAGACCCATGGGAATCCATTTA
The DNA here is from genome assembly GCA_037957365.1 of Torreya grandis. NCBI lineage: Eukaryota > Viridiplantae > Streptophyta > Pinopsida > Cupressales > Taxaceae > Torreya > Torreya grandis. Next base: position 2,185,419 of record JARHVA010001714.1, read on the forward strand.
TACAAGATGCCATATCTATTATATGAAGTCATAGACACCGTATATATGTGCAATGGATCACTCTAGAGACCCACCCTAAATTACATTAATAATTGGGTATGTGATTTCTTTTCCTTTCTGTACATATATGTTGGATACACAATCATTTGGGGTTGATCCAATTGTAGATGTGACTTTAGATGGATATAAGGTATAAATGTGGAATAAAACCTTAACAATTGAGAATGGTCCAATGAATGGATCACTCTTAGAGAGGTGGTCATTCTCAAGGCTAGAGAGTCAATCCTTATCACTAAATTTTAAATGGGAATTCACATTGAAATGAAATTATTGAATAGATTATAAGTTTACCCTAGCATCCATTATCTTCATGAAAAATGGGTGTTATTACTAGATTTAATTATTACTTTTAATCTAACCTTCATGTTGGGGATGATAATTAGTGCAAGTATAAGAGAACAAGTTCTTAAGAAAGATAAGAGACCCATGGGAGTCCATTTATACAAGATGCCATATCTATTATATGAGGTCATAGGCATCATATATATGCACAATGGATCACTCTAGAGACCCACCTTAAATTACATTAATAATTGGGTATGTAATTTCTTCTCCTTTCTGCACATATATGTTGGAAACACAATCACTGGTGGTTGATCCATGATGCAAGAAAATCAACATTAATTTCAATTATTTAAACTCTTAACCATTCAACATAAGCATTCATGAAGCACATAAACCATTCATTATAATGAATAAATAAAATAGTGCAAGATCAATACACATAACACTTGAATTATGTGGGAAACACTCATAGGGGATAGAACCCACTCTCAAGACTATGAAAAAATGGACTAATTATTATAAGATATCATAAACAAGAGAATTTAGTGAATCACCCACTCCATAAGGAGCACTAACCCCTCAAATTCACCAAGCACCCACTTGGATTTAGAAATCATGAACTTGCTGGGAGGATACAACCCCCTTTGATGATTAATCACCCATTCAATCAATAAGCTAAAACTCTATCTTTCTTTGTTTCCCTTACACAACTGATGAAAGTTTTCTATAGTTCATACAAACTCAAATTTTCCTCTTATATAGGCATACAATAACTCTTTCTCTTCTTTACTCAAACACCCCTCATACACATGATCATGACCTTGAGTCATTCCTCCTTCACAATCTGATCTTCTTATATGAATATACAATAATGAATCAACATGAATATCATCCTCACACAACCTCTAACTTTTTATTTTAATTGATTTCCAATCAAAACCCTTATAGTAGGTCACATAAGAATAATAGGCTTAATAACCTTGAAACAAATTAGCTTACTTGATCATGACCTGAAACAAACACTATTAGAACCTTGACACATCTTCATCATGATTTTATGATAGTTTCCATGTCCTCTTACCCTTCTGAAAAATCTCATACTATTCACTTCTTTCTCACTTGGTCTAACTAGCCCAAATAGGTCTAATTACCCTTCACTTTATACATGACATTATCCCTCATACTACTTTTATCAGCCAACACACCTTACTCACTCTTAGAAAATTAAAAAATATCAATTAGGATACATTTCATATAATATAAATCAACTCATTAGGTCATCCATGCTTCTAATTTCTCAAACCAACACACTAGGATTAAACAAGGCCTCTATACCAATCTAGAGCCTTTCCTTTAAAAGAAGTACCCAATAAAATAATAGTTATATTTTACTCAGTGACATTATTGATATTAAAAACATTGGATATGTCCATGAGATGCTTATAAGGTGTTGTAGCTTGGTCTCCAATATAATAGGGGACACTTTTAAGGGTTGCAACTTAGATATGATCATATTAAGCCAATTCTAGAGTACTTTAGCCATTAAAAGATACAAAATCTCTTGGGGATACCATAACAATAAAATGATTTAACAAAGGTCTACTTACAGGGGAAGGCCTTGAAAATGACCTAGGAGCAAAGGTTCCCTAGTATGGGTGTGTATTGGCAAAACTTAATATTTCTACTGAATTTAAAGGTAGTTCAACAAATTTAAATGGAATACATCTTGAAGCTGACCTTTTTATCTCTTTTGGCATGAGATGAAGTTACTATTTTTCTATCAAAATGTTGAATATTCCTTTTGGAGTCACTAGATGCTATTACTTGGAAGCTTAACTGCTACAAAATTGATCAAACCAACATCAACTTTGATCAATATTCCTTGGACTATAGTCCTAATGGGCATGCTAGAAACTATTGTAGGCTTAATCTATGCCCTTGGAGATAGTTCTTTAGGCTCACTCCAATTGATCTACATAATGGGAATAACCCTAGACTGTGGGTCACCTATAATGGGGTTAAACCTTTAAAGAAGGACATCTTCCTCTTGATGCTCACCTAAAATAGTGCAAATCACTGGGAAAATGGGTTTAAGGGATCATAATAAGGCTAAAAAGGTGATTCACCAAAGTTAAATGGACACTCATACAAGATTAAACACACACTAGATCAACATAGGACAACTATAGCTCACATAACCTCCCAATCTCACTAATTGTATAAATATTTCATATAAGAGGTTCAAATAAAACACTAATCTAAACCTACAAATAGTTTGAAAAAACCTATAAAGAGGAAAGTAGGACAATGGATTCAAAAGATTTTCCTCTACAAATTCATCATATACAAGCATACTAAACACTAATCAAAAGTAAGAGGTAGGCAAAGAGTTCATCCTATTACTTCAAAAGGTAGTTTTAATTATATTTTGATAGTGTTTAAGCTTATCAAATGTGCACTTATATAATATTTTCATTGAGTATCCTTATCCCAAAAAAGAATAAAAAATTCCAAGAGCTGAGAACCCCTTCAATGGGAATGAGACTAAGATATATAGAAGGGAGAGAGAGAAAGAATGTGGGAGCATGTCATCAAGGAGGGAACACACCATCCCAAATCATTAATTGAGCTTGAGCTACCAATTTTTTAATCTAATGATAGCCTTGCCACCTTTTTGATCAATCAAGACACTGCACATGGCTTACAAAGTGGGAAAGTCTCCAAAAGCTCTAAGGAAGCATTGAATGCACTTAGCTGTAAGTCCCAACTATCAGATCATTGTATTTGATCCTTCACATCATATCTCACTGAAGATATAAATTTCATGTTTATGTACCCAAGAAAATCATGGATTTATGCATTTTAAGCAGTCATTTGTTAAAAATAAGGCCATGCTAAAAGATGGGGACCCTCTTCATGATCATAGATATCCACCCTCAATCAAATTTGGACCCAGATCTTTTTTATAGATGGAAAACCAATCTCTTTTATTGGTTTTCCTATAGTCATATGTATCGATGTAGACCTATATAATGCATAACCCTTTTTGATATCCATTAAGTCCAAAATACCTATTTTTACCTTTACACATCCGTAAAAACTGAAGACTTCATCATATATAAGTCTCGTTTAAAGAATGGCAAACACAGTCACAAAATGGACCCTGTGTGCCATGAAGCTTTAAACTAAAGACCTATATTTAGCTTTAATGGTGCCTTTTATCAATGATTATCTTGACTACATCACTATGACCCTTTGATGGCATTCAAATGCGATTTAATGGTGGTGGGATGATCCTACAGGACCTTGTTTACTTTCATAAAAAATTGGTTCTCAGTTCAACTCTTCATTTGACTTGTTCTATTGAATATTGCTTAGACCAATAAAAATGATCTAACATGTCTTCAGTCTCATTAGTCTCCTAGATCATGTTATCATATCCTGAACTTTCTGACCTCTTATGTACCATTAGATTGTGATGTATGAATGAACATGGACCTTTGATCTCTTGCCATGTTTAATGTGCTCATGTTACTTGTCAATCATGCATTGATATTAGGATCTTGTTGTTTATCTACTACTTTACACATTTATGCTACATGGTGGACTCTTAAGCTCCTTGAATTTTTGACTCATCTCACACTGTTAGATCATAATCTATAAAGCAACACTGATTGTTGATCTATATTGGACCTACCTTGCTTTTAATGAACATGTACTATCATATATCTATTCAATTGATCCACACCATCAGATCTTGTTGAACTATAGTTATTCAAGGGATTCAACCCATGGACCCTTTGACTTGTTTAACTCTAGTGTGAACCATTAGATCTTGATTATCAGTATGTGAGCTCATTCACAACTAAGTGGGGTAGTTATGCATATAAGAAAATGCCTTTTGGACTATCTAATGTTGATTTTACTTTCTAAAGGGTAATAGATGTGGATTTCCAAGGACTTATAAGTGAGATGGTACTCATTTATATTGATGATATTAATGTGTTCTATAAATATCCTAAGGATAATTTGACACATTTGAGATTGGTGTTTGATATGCATAGATAGTTTGGGGTCTCTTTAAACCCTAAAAAGAGTATCTTTATAGTTCATAACTGAAGGCTGCTAGGACATGTTGTATCAAAACGTGGAATTTATATTAATCCTAAAAGAATAGAGTAAATCCTTTCTTTGTATTTTCTCAAACAAAAAAAGGTATTGCAAAGTTTCTTGGGTAAATCAAATTTATTAGGAGATTTATACTTGGATTTGTAGAATTGGTGAGTCCACTAACTCACATGCTCAATAAACATCAAGATTTATCATGTATCAAAAAAGTTAAAATAAGTTTTGAGGCCATTAAAGCTCCCACCCTACTCAATCCCAATTTTACAAAATATTTCTTCATGTATGCCTTCCCCACATGTGATACAATTTTTGCCATGCTCATGCAACAAAATAGTGAAGGATTATAGAATATGAGGAGAAATATACATTTGTTTAAAAACATGTCCTTGTTGTAATAAGGGTCCTAAATAATTTTAGACATATGGTCTCTAATAATAATATCTTTATGATGGTGGTTCACCCTAGCGTAAAAGATTTTATCCTTAATAGGGACCAAAGTGAAAAGAGGGATGGTTAGGTGACCAAATGCATGGAATATGATATAGAAGTGAAGGTTATAAATTTTATCAGAGGTAGGGGTATTTTTTAACACCTTTTATCAGATGTTAAAGAATATAAACAAGTGGCTTTGATAGTCTAATACAATCAACATGCAACTATGACTATCTCTTCTTCCAGCTGCACACAAGACATAATAAAATTAATTCAAATGGGAGAGTGCCCTATAGGATAAAATGGGGTGAAGAGGAGACATTTCATGCTGAAATATATCCCTTACATATTATTTATGGAGTACTCTTCAAGAGAGACATTGCTAGTGTGTTTCTAAGATGTGTAAAAACTAGTCAAGTGGACAAGTTTTTAGAGCAATTCCATGATGGGCCTATAGGAGGTCAATTTTTAGTCAAGAACACAACATAAAAGATAATAAGAGAAGGTTATTTTATCCCACTTTATTTAAATATTCACATTCATAGGTTAGAATATGTTCCAAATTTGCTATGTTTATTGGTAAGCAGAGACTAGTTGTCATGCCTCTAAAACATATTCAAGTTGAGTAGCCCTCCATGCAATGGGGAGTAGATTTCATAGGTATGATTAATCCCCAATATATCTCTAGGAATAAGTGGGTTTTAACAACCACTTATTACTATTCCAAGTGGGTGGAGGTAGTTGCACTCAAGGAAGAAAATGAGAGCTTAGTTTTAGAGTTTTATGACAACCTAATGTCTAGGTTTAGGGGCCCTTATATCATTATATCAGACAATGATTTGGATTTTGGTAGTTCAAAATTGTGTGAGTGGGCCCTTGGTCATGACATTTATCTCAAATATTCATCCAATTACTATCCTTAGGGTAATGGACTAGTAGTTTTCATCAATAATAATTTGATTAAGATCATTAAGAGGATAATGGAGGACAATCAAAGAGGATGGCATACCAAGTTAAATAATACTTTGTGGGAAGATAGAGTTACTTTAAAGAAGGATATTGGTCACTCTCCTTACCTCTTGGTTTATGGTAGAAATTAAAATCTATCCATCTCATTAGAAATACTAACCTTGGAACTTGCACATTAGCTGGAGCTTATGGAGAATGATGCAAAAGAAGTAAGAATGAATTAGTTGAGAGAGTTGGAAGAAACAAGGGACAATGATATGCATGCTATGTGGTCCAACAAAGACCAAGTCAAAATATATTTTGACAAGAGAGCTTCATCCAAGACCTTTTAGTAAGGTGATATTTTACTCAAGTGGGATGAAGGTCGTGCCAAGCCAGGTAAACATTCCAAATTTTATAGTCTTTGGAGTGGTCCATATGTCATTACTAGTTGTAAAGAGAGTAATGCTTTCCAATTATCAAATTTGAGTGGTGAGGAGATCCATGTTCTTGTTAGTTGGATGTTCTTAAAGTATTGTTATTAGGTAAACTAATCCTCTTATACATAGTATTAGTTTCCTTCTTCTAAGTGTTGTTACACTTACTTGTTAAATGTTATTTTGTTTGAGTTGTTTGTTGTTTTTTTTTTCTTTGTGTCTTGTTTATTTGTTTTATGTTCAAGTCTGCAAGGTTGGATAGTTTTAAAATGCAGTCAAGGAATTTTATGTAACTATGAGTGATAAGCAAGAGATTGTATATATTTTTAACTGTTAGGTTGGTCAAACTAGTTGAGTCACCATAAATGTTGACCACTATCTATCCTTAGGCCTATAAAGGTGTTAACTTGAATATTGGGATCTTTGGTCCATCATGAAAACCTCATAGTTGTCATGTTTCTTGAGGAATTAGGGAAATTGAAAATAATTTTCATTGACTGTCAAGTGAAGGGAGTAGGTCTCAATGTCTTGTCATTGTCATGTCTTTGTTTTAACTTGTGTTAAGTGTCCTCATGGTGTTGAGTAGGTTTGGATGTCTTTGACAATGGATTGAAGTGGTTTTAGTGATCTAGAGTGACTTAATAAAGATGGTTGAAGATGACAACTAATGACTCACCATGAGATTTTCTAAATGTATTCAATATATGAGAGGTATGATTACTATAAACCTTGAAAGGGTTATCAAGATACATATAATCCTCATCTAATATTTTAGTAGGCTATAAGTAGTCTTTGTGATATTCATTGGCAAATCTTATTGTGAGGCTCTATGTATGTTGTCCAAAAGAAATGTTTTTGTCTTTAAATGACAAAATTTGACCTCAAGAGGCCACTAAAGCATCAATAACATATTTAATCACCATCATGGCCATTATATTGCTTTAGTCAAATGGTTTCATGCTTTAAAAATGTCTGCTCTATGAGTATAGAATGCTATTTTGCCTTCAAAATAACTCACACGTGTGAAAACATATACTTTTTTGCTCTCTAAAACATGTTCTTTGATTTGATATGACATTTGACCCACATTTTCCTTCATGTTACCCTAAAATTGTGGTTTGGAACTGAAACAAGAGGAAATGAAGGAGAATTTGTAGGATTCAACAATGTTTTTAGGTTGTACAAATCTGTATAGTACGAATTTGATTAGGATAAGTCATGGAGATATAATAAGTTATTGTTATAGACACATGGTAAAGAGATTAGAATGTTTAAGGGTTTAAGAAGCCAAATTTTTTCATGTTTCCCTACTCAATTCATTAATAGATATCAAGAGCACCTCAGGTTTATGCTTAGTCCATATAGGAGAGAGAGATAGAAGATCCAAGCTCTTGAATAGATAAACTAGACTTTATGACCTTATAATAATGGGTATAAATTTTTTGTTTAGTATTATAAAATTTATGAAAAAATTCTAAGAACTTAAGTGTTGGTCACCATTCACATCTGCACAAGGCAATAGAAGCAATATTATTTTTTGTAGTTTTTGATTATTTTGGTCAAATTAGTGATTGTTCCTGATCCTTTAGATCTTAAAGAGAGATTTCATGGATTTACCAAAATATTTATACAAACATGTGAGTATATAAAATTTAATAATACATAAACTACCAAATCTATAGTTTGTAGGCAAGGTTGAAAACAACGTAAGGTTCAATGGTTGATTCAAAGTTGTCAAAGGACAATAAGATGTTGTATAGGATGTTTCACTCTTGACCATGTGTCCTTATGTTTATAAAAATTCATAAAATCCTATGATAGAATAAAAACCACCAATATATCCTCAACACTCTCACAATATTATTTAGAATATATTAAGGTAACTTAGCATATGTTAAGATAATTTGGAGAATCCTAGGTTTCTCTTTTCACTATATATACTTCATCAGGGATCTACAAACTGATATATCTGGTTAGGAATATACTTAATAGGTGTCTATGATATATTTATAATATTATGAGTATGGATTCATGAGTCATTCTATCCCCTATGTTTTATTCCATCTTCATAGTCTTTATCACTACCACTCAACCATTGTTATAAGCTTATCACTCCATCTTCATTCTCCCATATATCCCATTATCATCATATCACTAATTATCCACATACTCATAATTAATACACTATTTTGGTAAGATGAAATGTGTTAGGGATTGGTATGCTCATGAATATAATTTATGCATCCTTAAGCCATGCTAAAATGGTAAATCTTCACCTAGAGCCAAGGTGAAAACACAATCAAGTGTACTTCATGAAAGTGGTGTATAGAGGAGGCTAGAAGATGTCTCAATGAAAGGAATTTGATTAAAATACTACCTAGGTTTTTCTAAATATATGAGTGATTTCATAAATCATGTCATTGACCATTTCAAGGTCACATCCTATCTCTATCTGTGTAAGCAACAATGGATCATCACCTACAATCATATGCTGAACACAGTCAGGCTACCTCTACAAAGTAAGTTTTTTGTGTATTAGGATTGGAAAGGATAGAAAAATGGTTTATAATTTTGTGATAAAATTACAAATGTACTTATTTTATACCAAGGAGACATATCCTACATTCAATCAAGAATGATGACTCATAGTCAATACACTAGCTATGACCTACATGATTTTTGGAGAAATCAACAAGTTTGTTTCAAATGAAAGACAAAGTTTATATGATTATATAATTATAGGTAAATTGAGAGTAAAAATAAGGTTAAGTATGTAGTGATAAATTCTTAGACCTAAATGAGACAACCAATGTGCACATATAACCAACTTAGTGGAGTTATATAACCAGGTGAAACAAGCTTAATCTTGTGCATTGGTTTGAACATGAACTTATGATATATGAAACATCAAGAGATGTTTAAATCCTATAGTAAATATAATTAGGTTAAATTACATTAAGGATGTTAATGTGAGGTTTTAGACAAAAGACACATTCCTAAGATCAAAAACACCTATAGCCATATAAGAATAACGTGTAAACTAAAGGTGCAACATAGTGAAGAAGGAATGTGTTTATAAAATTATTGAAGATTAAAATAGGTTAGAAATAATTGTTAAGTATTATAGTATATTATATTAATCCTCAAATCTCCTAAATATAGTCAGGTGACTCCTTAAGGGCATACATAGGCTATAAACTCAAGATAGGTAGTTAAGCTTAAAGGGAGGGAAAAATATGAAATAATGAACACTAAGGTATATATTAGAAAGTAAATATAGTTAATAAAATAATTTTGAGGCCAAATAATGTGGTGTGTAATATTTTAAAAGGAGTTTTAAAACATCATACACACACAATCAACATATATAACCTGTCTTGAGAAGTTTGAGGTTTTAAAGCCTCTATAGGTGTAGTTAGGCTTTAAAACTTGGTAAAAATGGTCTCCATGATTGTATTATGTTATTAATACTATCCTAAATACTATATAATCAGTGTAAACATTCACTATTTTGTCTCAGAGCTACCTCAGTTAGTTAGCAGTCAATAATGGGACTAGGTGGACTATTTGGGTGTTTGTAGATAAGATAGGAGGTTTGAGATTTATGTAGATGTTTGTGAGGAAATAAAAGGTGATTTTAAGTATTCATACACAATATGGGATTGATCACACTAAAATTTAAATTCGATATGCCCTTGAGGGTTAGCAGATGGAGACATACCTTAAACCTGATAAGAGACCCTACCATCATGTTGAGATATATCCAAGTCCTAATTGTATTTTTATGGTCATAAAAATATTTTTGAGAGTAACTAAAATATTTAGATAAGATATTGGATGAGTTTAATGCAAAAAACTTGCCATTTTACTTGTTAAACCTTCCATTTCCTTATATAGTTTAGAAAATCATTCAAAACACACTTACCTACATTCATATATTGACACATGTTTTGTATGGGAATTTGAGGTGGTCGAGAAAGTTAAATGGGTCAATATACTAAAAATAAATAACAAGAAGTTTTGGTTTGGAGGTCTAAACTTTATGAATCATTTTTAAGAGTCATGGATCTCCAAAACCCTTTCCAAAACCCTAAAATACACCCAATGAAGGAAAGATGATAAAAAATAATCTAGATTAAGTATTTGAGCCATTAAATTATTTTTATGGTCTTACTAAATCTTATAATCATCAAAATAACCTATTGGTTAGCACGTGCAGAAGTCACGTTATATAGACTAGGCCTTAGAAGGTTAATTTAAGCTTGTGAACAAGGAAATGAATGGTGTTTGCATATAAATTGAAATTAAAGGAAGATAATGGGTAATAAATTACCTATATAGCTTTGTGATAACCATTTTCATGGGTCTCCATGATTTTTTATAAAGGTAGCTAAAACTGGGTGTTCAGATAGGAGACTATATGCATGTAGATAGAGGGTAAATGGCTCATTAAAACTAACACCATTACTCGAAGGGACTTCAAGGATGTTATTAATGTTGGATATAATATATAAGAGCCTTAAAAATCATATTTAATTCAAAAATCGTAGAACCCTACATATACATATGCTTATCTATTAACCTCCTTGAATAATGTCATCTAGAAGGGGCAAAGGCAGGATTAGATCATAAGGACACCTCCAATCTTCATGAACAATATTATCATATTTTTAGAGGGATGTATATTAAATACAAGATACAAAAAAGGTACTATAGTTTGGTCATTTTGACCTTAAGTGATCCCAAACTCAGAAATCTTGGTTGAATAATATTTCAAGGACACACAAATAATTATGCTATCTTTGAGAAGAGATGCTTTATTACTCAAAATTGCAGATACAACATATGCCTATCTCTAGGAAGAGATGTCTATTTTAATTTTTGGGATACATATTTATTTATGCCTATTTTTGAAGGAAAGAGGAGGGTGTTTAAGGTCACCAATCTCTAGGGAGATGAAATGGTTCGACTTCCATGAATTACAACAATACATAATTTGAGAAATTACTATTTTTTAAAAACTTACTATTTTTAGACCGAACTACTAAAATTGAAATTTTGGGCACTTATATTTGGTTTTTAAGGGTCAAAACCCACTAAGTTAATCTTGGTTCTATCTCACGTTGTTCCCCTCATTCTTAGATTTTTAACTATTTAAACAGGGAGTCAAACAGAGCTATGATGCAAAAGTTATGGCTCTCAAAAGTTTTACCGCCAATTAGGGTAGGACCATTTCTCAAATTTTAACCTAAAGTGTTATCCAGATCATTCCTCCCTCCTTGAAAAGCAATGGTACCCATTACATCAAGAGTCATTATCAAGTGTGGCAGTTGTTTCTTGATTTGATTCTTATTCACTAGAGTAAAACTCTATAGATCAAGCTCACCAATGGCCTATTGTTTTGCTATGACTGAAGTGTTTAATAGAGGTGGATGATATGGAATGGATATATCATTTGGTATCATGAATTAGAACTCAATGTATACTAGGAATGGACTATGCTTTATAGAGCTATATAGGGCCAGATTGTTCACCATTTCTATTTGACCATCAATCTATGGATGGAAGGCCATGAAATTTCTTAGCTTGGTATCCATTTGCTTCTATTGTTGTGTTTATTATGTAGTTAGGGCTGTAACATCAGCCCTTTTAAATTTATATAGCTTGACCACCATGAGAATGAATTTCTTGGCACTAATCAAGGAGATAGATGTGGAAGGTGGTACCTTAGGTATCCTGTAACATTGCATTTGAAGAGTGAGGTTGATCCTTTAGGTTTTTGATTCATATATGTCATGTCAAAAGGATTAGATGTCTTGGTGTTATCTACCATTTTAGGTCATTTGGAATGAATAGGTGGATAGTCTGTTGGATATTATATTTTCTACCCAAGATTCTTATAGTTTGAGCTCATCCTTGAGATCATACACTCTTAAGATAAATTGATCTGATACCACTGATCCAAAATTAAAAAATCTTGGTTAAATAATATTTCAAGAACACACAAATAATTATTCTATCTTTGAGAAGAGATGCTTTATTTCTCAAAATTATAGATATAACATATGCCTATCTCTGGGAAGAGATATGTATCTATTTTCATGTTAAGGATACATATCTATTTATACCTATTTTTTAAGGTAAGAGAAGGATGTTAAAGGTCACCAATCTCAAGGGAGATGAAATGGTTTGACTTCCATGAATTACAACAATACAATTTTTTTGAAATTACTATTTTTAAAAACTTAGTATTTTTAAATTTCACTACTAAAATTTAAATTTGAGTCACTTACATTTGGTTTTTAGAGGTAAAAATACACCAAGGGGTTGTCAGTGTCATCTCATGTCATTCCCCTCATTCTTATCTTTCCAATGGTTTAAACGGGGAGTCAAACGGAGCTATGGTGCAAAAGTTATGGCTCCCAAAAGTTCTACCACCAAATGGGATAGGACCATCACCCAAATTATCACCTGAAGTGTTATCCAAATCATTATTCCGTCCTTGAGAAGTAATGGTACCCATTGCATCAAGAGTCATTATCAAGTGTGGAAGTTATGTCTTGATCTGATTCTCATCCATTAGAGCAAAACTTTGCAGATCAAGCTCACTAATGTATTATTATTTTGCTATGATTGAAGTGTTAAATAGAGGTGGATGATATGGAATGGATACATCATTTGTTGTCATGGGTTGGAACCTGATACATACTTTGAATGGACTGTATTTTATCTAGCTATGTAGGGCTTGATTATTCAACATTTCTATTTGACCATCAATATGTGGATGGAAGGCCATGAACTTCCTTAGCTTGGTATCCATTTGGTTCTATTGTTGTGTTGATTATGTAGTTAGGGCTGCAACATTAGCCCTTTTGGATTTTTGTGGTTTGACCACCATGAGAATGAATTTCTTGGCACTAATCAAGGAGATAGATGTGGAAGGTGGTACCTTGGGTACCCTATAATGCTATATTCCAAGAGTGAGGGTCATCCTTTGGGTTATTGATTCATAGATGCCATGTTGATCATACATGAATGGCTAACTAAGGAGTACATCTCAAACATCTAGATTGACCACATCACACAAGACCTCATCTTGGAAAGGTTTTATTGCATATGAAAGAAGACACTGGTGGGTGACATAAAGGTTTCTCCCTGGCCTCAACCATCTAATACTGTATGGCTTTGGGTGAGGCTTCATGGATATATTTAGAATTTTCAAAACATTAGAAGATATTAAATTCTTTTGACTTCCACTATCAAGAATGAAATGCAAAGGCTTACCTTTCACCTATAACTTAGAGTGAAACAACCTTCCCTTATCATCTAGCCTTTTCTCATGGATCTGTGATGAAGCAATGGCATCGAGCTCAACATCTATAATATATTCTTCATCCTCTTTAACTGTAGGGTGTGTATGAGGTAGAGCAATATATGTTGAGTATTGTAACTCAAAAAGTAAGGACTTGATGGCTCGACATTCCTCTTTGGAGTGAGTTCCACTTTTATGGTAATTACACCATTTTCAAGTGTTTCCCTTTTGGGGTTACTTATATTGGAATTCCCTTTTCTATTTTGAAGGCTGACTCTTCATATTATTTCTTTCATGTTTCTACTCAATCTTCACCACAAACTTGTATGCTTACCAAGGGTTCCCAAATTGAAGCATTCCATTTCCCCTATATGTACCATTGTAGTCCACCATGGTATTTGAGAACATTATGTTTCTCACTTTCCTGGATGCCCAATCTCACAGATAGGGAATGAAAAATGTCAGTATAATCTTGAATAGACTATTCCTTACCTTGGCGAGGTTGTTGCCACTATATATATAGATAATAATATGCTCCAATGGGGTAGTATTATTCTTTTATAGCTTCTATGAAATCATTATAGGTAGGTTCTACCTCAAGGCCAATATCATCCATATTGAACCTCTTCTTGTACACTTCCCATCGATTTTTGATAGGCAATGATGCTTTCAAAAGAGCAAAAGTGATCGTCTCTTCATCAATGAATTTATTTATAAAAAAATAGGAAGAAAATTGATCCAAGCAATTTTCTACTACATCAACATTGATTTTGCCTTCAAATGTAGGGATATCAAAATTCACCTAAACCTTGAAGGGTGTTAGGGCACTGAAATGATGTGGGGGTGCAGATGAGGAGCCAAAATTTCCCATCAAGATTTGTTAGAAAATTTGGGAAAATTATTTTATAATCTATAATTGCTAACACTAGAGGGATTCATTCACCATTTACTTAAAATTATCAAATGTCTTGGTGTTGTCTACCATTTGAGGTCATTTGGAGTGAACAGGTGGATAGTCTGATGGATCTTGTATTTTTCACCCAAGCTTCCTATAGTCTGACCTCATCCCCAGGATCATACACTTTTAAGACAAATCGATCTAATACCATTGATCCAAAACATGAAAATCTTGGTTGAAAAATATTTCAAGAACACAAAAATAATTATTCTATCTTTGAGAAGAGATGTTTTATTGCTCAAAATTGTAGATACAACATATGCCTATCTATGGGAAGAGATGTCTATTTTCCTTTTTAGGATAGATATCTATTTATACCTATTTTTTAAGGTATGAGGAGGATGTGGAAGGTCACCAATATCAAAGGATATGAAATGGTTTGACTTACATGAATAACAACATTATAAAATTTGAGAAATTACTATTTTTTTGAAACTTACTATTTTTAGACCGCACTACTAAAATTAAAATTTAGGGCACTTACATTTGGTTTTTACGGGTCAAAACCCACCAAGGGGATATTGGTGTCATCACATGGCATTCCACTCATACTTATCTTTCCAATGGTTCAAACAGGGAGTCAATCAGAGCTATGGTGCAAAAGTTATGGCTCATGGAAGTTTTGCCACCAATTAGGGTAGGATCATTGCTTGAATTATCACCTGAAGTGTTGTTCAGATCATTAAGATACTAACACTACCCAAAAATTATGTTTCTTCCTTGAGAGGTGACTTCACATGCCCAACATTATATTAAAATTTTACATAGGAGGCTAGGAACTTTAGGAGAGGTGGAGGGCTTAGGCTACTAGTGTTTTGTTGAGTTAGTTCAGATATTTAAGCCTAAACTTTATGAATCATTGTTAAGAGTCTCGAGCACTCTTAACCATCTCTAAAACCCTAGTTAGGACCAAATTGGTAAGATTTGAGGGAAAATGCATTCAAATAGATTGAAATCACTTGATAAGCACCTAGGTCATCTAATACAATTAGAGAGGGTCATGACCATGGTACATTGTTGTACAAATGATGTATGAACCTATCAAAAAATAGTGTTTTTAAATAAAAAGACCAGAAAAAGAAGTACAAGGTAGTTTTAGAAGTTTTAAACCATTGGAGGTGTTTGCATGAGACTTGTTTCACTTCTTCAAATCATTATATGTTCAAAAACATGCATGGAAATGCCTCTACAACTCTTTTCTAATCAACCAATCTACGAGCCTAGTCAAAATGGCCAAATTATTCAAATAGGACTATGTTGTAGATGGAAGAAATATTGGGTGTGTAGAGAGACTATGTGGAGTTAATTCACTATTTAGAAACATCTATAATTACACCTTTAATTAAGCGTGTTCCATATTTATGAGCCTCTAAGAAGGTTTTTTGGTGGTTATATGGATCTAGTCAACCCATAAGAATAGGTAGTTAGTTGATGCTTTATGGAAGTTGGTTGTTTATGACTATTCAATGTTTGTAATAGATAAAAGAGAGGGAATTCAATGAATATGGCATGCATAAACCTTTCATGGGTCAAAGTTTACCTAAAATAGGCTTTGACCATTAGAAGGACACCCTTTGAAATCACTTCAATGCATAGAGGACTGTTATAACTGTCATGTAGCCTAGTTATGGTCTTCAAGGACTTATATGCCAATATCCCTCTTTCTCTCTTCATGTAATTTTATTTATTGAGTTTGGAAGGCCTAATTTGGGCATCCCTCAAGCTAATATAACAAAATTCTTCTAAAATTATATCTTGTACCTTGAATTAATAAGAAAAGATTGTTGTAGACTTCTTCATTGGTATTAGTGTGTATCTTGATTGTTGAATTGCAAAAAAGTATGAGATTCATCTTCTTTTATAGGTCCTCTCCTTCACATAATGTTATGATATCATCCTCTATAGGTCATATAAAGTGTTAAGAGATAGAAGTTGTGATGAAGAGTGAGTTAGTTTGTAGTGTCTTATATAGACCTCCATTCTTTTACCTTCAAGTTGCAGACCTTTTATCTAACCTCCATATGAAATACTCATGTTTATGACTATGTTAAGAAAGTCTAGTTGATAAGTTATTTCCATTTTATTCACAAGTTTGCTTAAGGACAAGGTTAAGATAGGATCATTAAAGAATTGGTGCATCACTATCCATAGTATAGATTTTCCTTTTAAGTTGTCATTTTAACTCTTTTCACCCCAAAGAAAGTAGGTTTTAAAATAAGGATTGAAATTTGATATATCAAGGGAACTATCCCCATAATCTATAGGTTTGGTCTAGATAAAGGTAACCCAAAACTTGTAGACTAATCCTATGTTAGTCCAAGTTTGAATAAGAAGGGGACAATCTACTTCACAGGGTGCAACTTAGGTTGCTAACAATAACCAACAAAGCTTTCACCATTCCTCTATTTTACCTGACCCAAATTTACCATTTTAACTCATGTTCAGATTGTATGATAAATGTTGTACAAAATTATTTGAAAGGTCATCAAAATCTATCACATAATTCTTTAGCACTTAAAGAAGCCATTCCAAGCCTTGTCCAACTAAACTTTTAGGAAAGACGAGAAGCAAATATATATAACTATAGGCCATGGTTGGAAGGAATCAAATAATTCATTTAAATGGTATTTTAAGTTGCTTTTACCCATATATTTATCAAATTTGGGTGGCTCATAACTCAGAGGAAAAGGCATTTTGTGGTAATACATTTTAAATGAATATGAGCATATCTTTTCTAGTTTGAACTTCTTCATTTGATTCCTAATTTGAATGGGTTGAATCTCATCCTTCATTTATTGTAACTCTGGGATATGAAGCTAGGTATTAAAACTATTATGGTAGGGGTTGTGTAGTCAAATATGGATTACCTTGACTGGGGTATGAAAGAATGACATATTAGGGAATGTTTATTTAACTGGTCAACTGACCAAGAAAATGTATCCATGCATGAAGATTATACTATTGGTAAAAAATACATTATTGTTGATAAACATTTTGGCTAGGGTTTGAAACATGGATTTGATCTTCAAACTATGGTTATGTCAAAGGCATTTAGTTAGGTGGAATGTATTGGTATTTTTTGGCCCCTTATTTTGGTAAGTATAAGATTTATGCCAACATGACATCCACATTGGTGCAAGGCATGATTTTAGATGATGATGATATTTTGGCATCTTGGTACTAGTTGGAGGGATTAATGTATACCTTATACCAGCTAATAGGTGGCTAACCAATTCCAAGATTTTTGGGGCATCTTTGACAATTGGGTGATACATGGTAAATACAAAATGAATTTTACAAGGTGATGGATCTGGTGAGAATTATCACAAAGGCTCTAGATTAGAACTTAGTGTCTGCACTCCACCTTGGTAGAGATGCTCCTGAAGAGATATAAAAGGAAATAAAATGATTTGATAAAGAAGATGAAAAATTGGTGCAGTGAAGATCTAACAGATTGAAGATGATTTCTATGCATTGATTATGGTAACCATTAGACTTAGGGATCACATGGATGCCATTAAGGCTCTATTTGTAAGCACCTAAGCTCACCTATGAGCCTCTAGGTCATTAAGTAAATTGAGCTAGACATTCACTTACTCTAAGTAATATGAACTGTATACTATGTTTGAATTATGATTAATGGTGAAAAACATTGTAGTAAAACATGATGTTTCTAGTCTATGTATCTTTTGCATTACTATTAGAATGTGAGTTGAGAGTAATGTTATAATTTTATGCAATTGTGATTGAGTAATGTTTATGCATGCTTTAGCCATAACTTGTGTAAAGACTAAGTATATATATCCAACACCAAGTGTTCTTACTCTTGATATAAGTGCTGTTAGGTGAATATTTTGTCCTCAACTAATTGATGGAAAAATGGGTATATCAACCACAACATAATGAGGTTTATACAGAAAAATGGGTGTGGTTACCACAACATAATGAGATAAATCTCTCCTCTCAGCAAGGGGAGGTTCCCTATAAACTATAATATACTAATATAAACTAAAAATAGACTCATGGGTGAAATCATACCATCCATCTCTCTTTTTTCAGAGATGGTGTTCACAAAATAAAGGAGAATTCTTGTGTAATTACTGAAGACATTTCTCTTTTTTTAGAAATGATGTTCAACAAACAACAAGAATTCTTCTTGGGTAGTAACTGGATCCATGAGAAACCCATGAAAGCACAAAGTCTTTCATTGTTTCTTGTGCTGATTTAGGACAAAATAACATAGTAGAATGAAGTAAAACACAAAGTATCCACTAAAAACTACAATAGAGTAAAAGATTACAAAGGATAAGGGGAGCTCAAAGTCTCTCTAATATCCTAAAACATAAAACACACTGACTAAAGACAATTATGCCAGCACCAAGTCTCCCACAATCGACTTTAGGACATCTTTCATATTATTTCCACTTGTTCTGCTTATTTGATTAAATGGACAAGACTGTATCTAGGAAAAAGGCATAAGAAAGATTTCCTAGATAACACAAGCTATTTCAACACAAAGTCTGAAAGGTCACTTGCTTTCTCATTCACTTGATAAAATATGATTAACAGTCTGAGCTCAAAGTCTCAGGAATACTTTTCAATTTGGGTAGAGTTTCGCTTCTAATAATAGAGAGATCTCCCTTCTACAAACTGAGAGATTACAATATATAGCCTCAAAAGAAAGACTTTGGAACTTTTTTTCACAAAATGGCTCATACTGCATTGAATGCATTAGAAAGAGGCAGTTATATGTAGGGGCCATGCTGGAGCCATTCAAATCATATCAAATGTCCTCTCCAAAGCATAGGTCAACTGATCTTCTAAAAGGTAAGGCCACTCCTCTTTATGATACTTACACGACTGTCTACTCATCTTTACTCAAACAAAGAAAAATAGACCATGCCATTGAATTCTTGCATTCTCTGATATCCACTTGGTGGACTGATCCACCTACTAGAATAACTCTCCTATAGATATTTTGGAGTTCTATTTAACTTTCCCTCTTTCCTTGCTAAATTTTGTCTCTTCCTAGTGATCTAAGCTCTCAGGGCTATCTTCTCACCTTCTACTGGCTTCTTCAGCTCCTTTCTCAGTGGATCACTGAGTTTGTCCTCGAGTCTACATTATTTGAAAATCAATGGTTATTTCATCACCCTAAATTTGACATCCATGGGGACATAATTGGTCACATGAATCATTTTAAACCTTGAACCTTTGAACCTTTCAAATTTCACTGGTTCAACGATTCAATAGTTTGGTGGTTCAATGTTTTGTAAAGAGCCGCATTCACTTAGTCTTCTTTAGGAGTTCAATGTATCATTAAACCAATTGTTTGAAACATTTAGTTAAATCATTTGGTTGAACCTTTTTTTGGAATCTTCCATTTGAACCATTCGCTCAAACTTTGAACTTTGAATCTTTAGACCCTTTGAACGCGTTGAAGCTTTGAACTCATTGAACCTTTGAACTCTTTGAACCTTTAAACTCTTCAAACCTTTTGGAGGCAGAGTTTAGTGGTTCAATGGTTTATTCCTATTATTTAACCCTACCATTGAAACTTTTGATTTAACCTTGGCATTGGACCATCCTTACAATTTTTTAGGAATGCCTTAAGTGTTTTGAGATTTTTCCTTGCGAAAGCCTGCCTTTTGAACTTGCGATTTCCTTAGCCAAAAAGGCTTGTTCAATGGAATAACTTGACTACTCATAACATTTTGAGAAAGAAAGAGACCATTTTGGCCTACAAGATTGAAATGGTTGACATGTTGTCCACAAAAATTAGTGATAGATTTTGGGAATAACAGCTGGCTCCAGTTGGGGAACTTTTATCAATTGTATTTTGAAATAATCGAAGGGAGTAGAATCTAGACTCTAAGTGCCTTCATCTATGCCATTGGGATATGGAGTCATACCATCTAAAAAGAGAAAGACACCCAAAAACCAAATGAACAACACAAAACAAATAAAGACTATACAAATGTACAATTGGACTTATCTGATACTTTAAGAATTGAAGTGCTTCAAATGTTACCCACTGTGAGGGAGTGAAAATGGCATTCCATCTTGATATTTTAGCAAGAAACTATTTTCACCATTTAATCGATGAATGAAAAATGGACCTCTCCATAAGGAATCTAATTTTCCATGCATTCCTTTTGGTTCTCTCCTCTTGTCCCACAACAAGACTTGATCTCCAATCTAAAAATTATGAATCCTTACTTTCTGGTCGAAGAGTTTCTTTACTCAAATTTGAAGTGTAGCAATACAGTCCACCACCATAGTTCATTGATCATTTAGTTTAGTTAAGCACATGATCCTCTTGTCAATAGAATCTTCAAATATTTGATTTTTGACTGCCTTTGCCAACTTCAGTGTTGATAGTTCTAGGGTGATTGGTATCTCTGCATAGTACCTAACTCATAAAATCTTATGGGCAGTCACAGGTGTAAAAAAATTTCCTCCATAAGACAAATTGTGGAAAGACTCCAAATTTTTTCTCTATTGCACTTTATCCATGCAATGAAGAAATAACCCATCAAGGCTCCTATTTTACAAACCGTTTGTTGACCCAATTTTGCCCCTCAGGCAAAATCTCGGTCACCTCCTACACCTGCTTCACAGGCCCAATCATTTCAGATTGCAAGGTCCACTTTCAGGTTTTGACAGTGCCGTTGCAGAGAAAAGGCAGCGAAG
This sequence comes from Torreya grandis, assembly GCA_037957365.1. Lineage (NCBI taxonomy): Eukaryota > Viridiplantae > Streptophyta > Pinopsida > Cupressales > Taxaceae > Torreya > Torreya grandis. Next base: position 2,206,672 of record JARHVA010001714.1, read on the forward strand.
GACAGAGTCTTTAGACGTTCGCAAGAGAAGAAGGGAAAAAAAATAGAGTGTTCGACACTTAGTCAAAAAAGAGGCAAAAAAAATGCAAAGGGCGGCAGATTTGCCGCCCACTACAAGGGCGGGTAAAATGAGCCCGTCTATGAAGAAAATGCAGAGGGTGGCAAATTTGTCGCCCAAAACACAAAGAAAAGCAAAGACGTCGGCCGACATCGGCAATACTGCCGTCGTCGGCACCTTACAGAGACCGACGTCGACAGAACCATCGACGTTGACAGCACAAAGGCAGGCACAAAAACCAAAAAAGCCCACCCATGGCGGCGAATTGAAAAAGCCCGCCCATGGCGGCGAATCGAAAAAGCCCGCCCATGGCGGCAAATTGAAAAAACCTGCCCTATGGCAGTGAAATGGAAAACCCCACCCCAGGGCGGGGAAAGAGAAATTGCCGCGCAGAGTATAACTATACCGACGTCGACAGCTTACTGTAACCGACGTCGGCAAGATTACTGCCGTCGACAGCTTATCGGCCGACGTCGGCAGATATTTCTACATGAGGTTCATGCAAAGGGTGGCAAAATCACCGCCCACTGTAAGGGCGGCAAAATTCCCCTACAGTGCACAAGAAAAAACCCGCCCAACCGCTAGAGGAGAAGACCAGTGCGCAAAACGAGGCAACCAGCATGGTCTTAGCAGACTTGTGACGTGATCAATAGTGTTTTTCACACTTTTCAATGAGACTTCTCTTGGCTCTTCTGCTATAAATACAAGGACTTAGTCATTTTTGAGGGGGATCTTCCTGACTTTTGTAAAGAGCACTGCTCTGCAAATTTCTCACCTGAATCAATAAAAATATAGTTTTTACCTCCATCTTGGATTGATTTGCTGTGTATGCCCTGAGTACCATCTGTGTTTAGTCATTATCTTCCATGCTTTCACAGGTAATACCAACAGACCAGTTATCTACAGGGACCGGTTCTACAGCTGAAAGGAGAAGAGCAATACTTGAGAAGGACAGAACAGAGTAAGTTGCTTGCAAGTGTGCATTCCACAGCACCTCGGTAAACCTCTGTGACGTATTTTCTATTATAGCCTCCCTCTTTGTCTTAGCAGCCTGATCCCTCTACCAGATGTGTAGAGTATACTTGCATTTCCCCTGATTCTGAGAGTGGATCTGGAAGGTCACTCATGTTTTTGGTGTATCACCTCCTTTAGAGTAGGTTGTTTGTCTTCAAGCTTTTCTCTTTCTCTTTTCACCCCCCCCAAATGTATACCTATATATCTATATTTTGCATTACCTAAAACAAACAAGATACATCAGAGGGAACTAGCCCATATCTAGAGACTCTCTTCTCCTGCTTCGCCGTCCCACAGGCGAGAGAGGGGTTTCCATGTTGCGGGGAGAGGGCAGGAATCCGTGTTCCTGCCGTTGGGTGCACTTTCCAGTGTCAACAGTTTTGGCACGCCTGGTGGGACTCCAATTTTATCAAAGTTTCTAACACAGTAGTATTTTAGGATTGATGTTGGTCCTGTTACAGTGATTTTCAAAGATTTCCAGCATCTGACAACTCCACTGGTAAGAGCTCAGTTCTTTTTTTTTAAAAGACCAGTTACTTAACTTCTATGCCAAAAGTTACCACCAGGTCAGATTCAAGAAGGGTCCCCTTTGAGTTCGTTGAAATACCTTTAAACTCCGCTAAAAGACTCAGGTTTGGAAGAACTCGCCCTTATCCACTGATAAATCCTCCTAGACCTGTTGCTAGGAACACCAACCCAGCTCAGCCACAAATACACCCTGTTCCAGCCATGGCCTTGCCTTTTGCAGCTTTTCATGGTGAAAGCCCTTTAAACCTCCCACGCTATGACCCGATCCCCAGAACAGCTCTAAAAAATGTGCCTTTTTTTGATGGAGTGGGACCTATTACAGTTGTTGAGCATATAAAAAATATTGCCAACCTTTGCAATATTCATAATATAACAGAAGAAAATATTGCCATCAGACTGTTAGCCTTGTCTCTGAAAGGGAAAGCTCTCGACTGGTACGGCACCTTGCCTGTGGATTCCATACATTCTTGGAACGAATTGGGCACTCGTTTAACTGATCATTTTGGGGAAAAAAGTGATGGCCTCTCTCTTGCTGAGCAGCTGACAACTATAAAAAGAGCTCCGCATGAATATGTGCAAGACTTCAATATGCGGTTTCAAAAGACTTGGGATAGAATTCCCATCCTGGTAAGGCTGACCCCCAGCTACGCTTTCTTATACTATCTAAAAGAATTAAATAGTGACATTGCTATGATGATTCAATCTATGGGGGGACACATACTGCCAGCTGCGTATGACATAGCCATTGCAGCCGAAAATTGCTTGATTCAAGCTGGGAAAATCGCCCCTAGACCTCACATGCCACTTTTCCCAGAACTGCTGCCCCCAATTCAAGCAGTCTCTCCTACAATTGCCCCCCTACCTGTCATTGAGAAGCCAACTGCTGTTCCATCCAATGAATTAAGTGAAGTTAAGGGCCTGTTGCAGAGCATGTCAAATGAACTTGTTGCCCTTAAAAGGCAGCAAGCTCAAAGCCACAAGCCAAACCAGAGTTATCAAAATTATGGCCATGCCCCTAGACCCCCCTTTCAAAATTATAACCAAGGTCAGGGGCAGCTCACTACAACTAGGCCTTATCAAAAAAATAACCCAGGCCCTCCTTCGTCATCTAAAGCCATGGTACCTACACAGAACAATCTAGTGCAGGAGCAGCCAGGTTGTTCAAACATGGGACAAGGTCAAGAGCAAGCTGTCCACCCGAATGACATGATAAATTTTTTCCAGAATTCAGAAAATCAGGGTGCTGATTTTTCTCAATTTTTTGAGTTCCCAGCTCGAACCAGCACAGGCAACAATCAGACTCAGCCGGATTCTACCCTGATAAATCACGAAGAGGGCGAGCTCTGTGCAATTAATCATGGGGGCGCTACAGGCAATCATGCTGATTGCATTGCAGCCAATACGAGATTTAAAAGAAGAGCAGTTGGAGAAGTGCAGGCTTCCCCTCGGGCAGCAACGAATCCTCCACCATGCCCTTTTCAAAAGGCCCCAATTTCCAGTGAACCATCTGTACCCCCAGCTCCTCAGTCTAAAGCTCCAGCCGGGATCAGCCCAAAGAAAAACACGAAAGGAGTCAGTCCCCAAGTTAATATAGTTGATCAAATGAAGAAATTGCATGTGAGCATTTCTCTATGGGATTCATTGTCTCTTCCGGGACAAAAGGAGGTATTGAAGAAAGAATTGCATGAGCTAGATCGCCAGGCCATCCCAACAGACACTAATAACATCCTAATGATGAATGGGCAGCCTTCTGCTCCAGGTCAGGTAAGGAAAGAAGAAAAGACTCCCCCTTTTTATGTATCTTTGATCATAGGAGATTTCTTAGTACATAATTGCATAATTGATAGCGGGGCCAGCACTTCAATAATGCCTAAATGCATTGCTGATAAGATGGGGTTAAAGTACGAAGCAATGAACAAAGGAGTCTTGCAACTAGATGGGACACCCGCAAAGACAGTCGGAGTCTTTAAAGGATTGAGTTTAACATTGCATGCCTGCCCGACATTCTCAATCCCTCAAGATATAGTGGTAGCAGATGTTCCTCCATATTTTGCAATCTGTTTGTCTAGGGACTTTACGTCCAAGATAGGTGGTTATCTAGCAGCAAATTGGTCATACCTAGTTTTCAGAACCAAGTATGGGACCAAAGTGAAAATTGAATCCGAGCCACTCTATAAGGACCACCTAGAGTCCTATTCACCCAAGGCAGCGAATGTCAGTTATACTATCATTGATCCAGAAGACTCTCAAACAGACAAGTCCTCATCTTCTGCTCTTGAAGGAGTCGCAGATCTACTCTTGGATGAGTGGGGAAGTGATAACTTTGAACACGATCCTTATAAGTTTATTGAGGAGGCAGACCTTGGCGTCTATTGCTTGCATGAAGAGAGTGCCGTCATGCCCAATATAATGAAGGAAAACAAAGAAGATCTTGGCTTGTGGCAGCTATATTTCGACGGTTCCAGAAGCAAACTGGGCGCTGGTGGTGGGGTAATGTTAGTCTCCCCTTCTGAAGAAAGGTACTTTTCAGCTTTTTGTTTCCATTTCTCTTGCACATGCAACGTTGCAGAATATGAGTCTTTGATTCACGGACTTGAGTGGGCAAGAAAGAGAGGGATCAAAAAATTGCAAATCCTGGGGGACAGTGAACTAATAGTGAACCAAATCAGAGGCCTGAACCTGACCAAGAACTCCTTACTGAAATCTTACAAGCACAGAGTCTGGGACTTGATGGAGGATTTCCTTGCTCTTAACATTGCTTCTATCCCCAGGGAACAGAATAAGCAGGCTGACAGATTGGCAGCTGTTGGTGCCCAATTTGATGTTTCAAAAGAGATAAGCAGGGGTTGTAGTTCGCGCCATTTAAAAGTGGTGGTCCGGCCTTCAATTCCAGACAATGTTACAAATTGGCAGGTCTTCGAAAGCGACCAAGAGATAGCCCTTTTCCTAAGAAAGGAAGCTGAATTTGCGGTCCACAATCAGGCAAAATTGCAGCAGCAATATGGAAATCAAATTGTTCAATTGAAGAACAATAAACTCCCTAAGGGTCTGATCACACTTGAAAGTATTTTCAACGGAGAGGACCAACTAAGAGATGACAAAGCATGCATCACTACCAAAGAGGAGAATTATGAAAAATTGGAAATCTTCAAGGATAAGTTGCTGGCGCTTGGCAAGGTCTGCACGTTTCAAGAAAGACAAGCTTTCATTCTGCTATGCCAGGAGTTCGCTGATATTTTTGCCTAGAATTATAGCGACTTGAAAGGCTTCGATCCAAGGCTCACCCAACACACCATTGAATTAGATGAAGGCGCAAAACCAGTCACACAAAAGCAGAGACCTGTTAACCCGATGGTCGAGCTCCTTATACAGAAAGAATTGGCCAAGTTGATTGAGTCCGGCATTATATTTCCGATCAAACATTCCTCATGGTTGGCTAATTTGGTTCCAGTTAGAAAGAAAAATAGGGAGATCAGGCTGTGTGTCGACTTTAAAGACCTTAATAAAGTCTCTTTAAAAGATCATTATCCCCTTCCAAACATGGAGCAGATCCTTCAAAAGGTAATTGGTTCCGAATGCTTCTCCCTCCTGGATGGCTATTCGAGATATAATCAGATTCTGGTGCGTGACTATGACCAATACAAAACAGCCTTCACCACTAAATGGGGAACGTTCGCCTACCAGAAGATGCCTTTTGGGCTATCCAATGCTGGTGCTACTTTCCAGCGAGCCATGGACATGGCTTTCAGTGGTTTGATAAATAGGAACGTGCTGGTGTACCTCGATGATATAACGGTTTTCTCCAAAGAGGCAAGACAGCATATGAAGCACCTCAGAGAGATTTTTGAGAGGTGCAGGGAATTTGGCATCTCCCTAAATCCAAAGAAATGTGTATTTGCGGTTCATGAGGGGAAACTTCTTGGCCACATTGTGTCTAAGGAAGGTTTGTCTATTGACCCAGAGAGAGTCCGCTCCATTCTGGAGATGTCCCTACCGAAGCACAAGAAAGCCCTGCAGAGTTTCTTTGGCCGAATAAATTTCATTCGGAGGTTCATTTCGAACTTTGTTGAAATAGTTAAACCCCTAACCTCCTTGCTAAAGAAGGGTGAAGAATTCAAATGGGCAACGCCAAGAAAGGATAGCTTTGAAGCTATCAAACAGGCTTTGACCCAGGCTCCCGCTCTGATCAGCCCCGACTTCAATAAAGACCTCAATCTCTATACCTTCAGTAACAGAGAAGTAATATCTGCCATGCTTACCCAAGCAAATAGTGATGACCTTGAGCAACCACTCGCCTTTTTCAGCCAAGGGTTAGAGGACTTCGAAACTAGGTACACCTATGTAGAGAAGCAAGTCTTGGCAGTAGTGTGCAGTCTGAAGAAATTTAGATATATGTTGTCGAACAGCAAGATCCACCTCATGGTTCCACATCCTGGCGTCAAGGATTTCTTGACCAATCGAGACTTAAACGAGAATAGAGCGGGATGGATCACCAAGGTAATGGAGTACGACATAGACATCAAAATCACCAAGTTGGTTAAAGGAAGGGGCCTGTGTGAACAGCTAGCCGCGGATTTGAGACAAAGGGGTGAAGACAGCTTGCTGATCCATGATGCAGCCACTGCAGAAGAACCAGCTGTCGTTCGTAAGAGATTGGACACTGGACATGAGGCGTTTCCTTCTTACGGGCGAATGTCCACAGGGTCTCGATAGGGCCGAAAGAAGGTATTTTAAACTTCAATCCCTTCCCTATGTTTTGATTGACGGAGTATTATTTAGGAAGGATCTCTCTGGGGTTCTCTTGAGATGCATTGACTCCAGTCAGGCTGACAAGGTATTGGCTGAGTTTCACAATAGGCCAGCAGGTGGCCATTTCGCCCCTAAGACCACAGCAGCAAAAATAATGAGAGCTGGCTATTTCTGGCTCACTCTCTTCAAGGATACCCATGCCTGGGTAAGGAAGTGTCAGAAGTGTGCACTCTTTGACGGAAAGTAGCGATTGGCTGCCATGCCCCTACAGCCCATTCAAGTTGAGCAACCATTCATGCAGTGGGGCCTGGATTTCATAAGGATGATCAACCCTCCCTCTAGCGCCGGACACAAGTGGGTCCTGACTGCTACGGATTATTTCACCAGGTGGGTGGAAGCCATTGCTTTGAAGGAAGCAAATGAGAGCGCAGTCTTGGATTTCTATGTGGACTTAGTGACACGTTTTGGAGTCCCAGCCACTATAATCTCAGATAATGCCTTGGCTTTTCTGGGAACCAAAACTAGTGAATGGGCACTAAGGTATGGTATATACCTCAGCACTTCATCAAATTACTACCCGTAGAGGAATGGACTGGCTGAGTCTACTAACAAAAATTTGATCAAGATTATAGAGAGGACCATGGAAGAAAATTAGAAAACTTGGCATGTCAAGTTGAAAATAGCTCTATGGGCCGATCGAATCACTCCGAAAAGATCAATCGAAAATTCTCCATATACGCTTGTGTATGGAAGGGAAGCAAGGCTTCCTATCTCACTCAAATTGCCAGCGCTGGACCTCACACATCAGCTGCAGCTAGAAGAAGGAAGCAGCATGGAGGTCAGATTATGTAAACTAATGGAGCTCCAGGAGGTAAGGAACCAGGCCATGGTCTCTATGATCAGTCGCCAGCATCAGGTTAAAAGGCATTTCGACAAGAAGTCTTTGTCAAAGAGTTTCGTCGAAGGAGACATTGTCTTAAAATGGGACGAAGATAGAGCTAAGCTTGGAAAACATGCAAAATTTGATGCCCTCTGGAGCGGTCCTTACATAATTACTCAGTGCAAGTAGCATAATGCGTTCCAGCTCTCCAGGTTGGACGGCGAAGAATTGCGTATCCCAGTCAACAGGATACACCTGAAGCATTGTCACTAAATTTTTGGTTTCGTCATACATAGTTTCCCTTGTTTTCTTCCCTGTTTTCCCTAAGTGCAGTTTGCACAGTTAGTTGTTTTTAGTCTTGTGTGTTTCCCTTGGCAGTGGGGGTAAATTCTGTATTTTTGATTTTGGAAATCTTCAAAGTTGTTGTGAACTCGCTTCAAAGTCACCATCCGACTCCGCACCCAATGGATATGTAAGGCAACTGGGTTCTAAGCATAGCAGGCACGCTTCCCCCGTGAGTCAGCAATTTGTTAACCCAATTTTGCCCCTCAGGCAAAATCTCGGTCACCTCCTACACCTGCTTCGTAGGCCCAGTCATTTCAGATTGCAAGGTCCACTTTCAGGTGTTGACAGTGCCGTTGCAGAGAATAGGCAGCAAAGGACAGAGTCTTCAGACGTCCGCAAGAGAAGAAGGGGAAAAAAACATAGTGTTCGACACTTAGTCAAAAAAGAGGCAGAAAAAATGCAGAGGGCGGTAGATTTGCTGCCCACTACAAGGGCGGGTAAAATGAGCCCATCTACAAAGAAAATGCAGAGGGCGGCAAATTCGCCGCCCACAACACAAAGAAAATCAAAGACGTCGGCCGACATCGGCAATACTGCCATCGTCGGCACCTTACAGAGACCGACGTCGGCAGAACCGCCGACGTCGACAGCACAAAGGCAGACACAAAAACCAGAAAAGCCTGCCCATGGCGGCGAATCGAAAAAGCCCGCCCATGGTGGTGAATCGAAAAAGCCCGCCCATGGCGGCAAATTGAAAAAACCTGCCCTATGGCGGTGAAATGGAAAACCCCGCCCCAGGGCGGGGAAAGAGAAATTGCCACGCAGAGTATAACTATACCGACGTCGGCAGCTTACTATAACCGACGTCGGCAAGATTACCACCGTCGGTAGCTTATCGGTCGACGTCGGCAGATATTCCTACATGAGGTTCATGCAAAGGGCGGCAAAATCGTCGCCCACTGTAAGGGCTACAAAATTCCCCTGCAGTGCATAAGAAAAAACCCGCCTAGCCGCCAGAGGAGAAGACCAGTGCGCAAAACGAGGCAACCACCATGGTCTTGGCAGACTTGTGACATCATCAATAGTGTTTTTCACACTTTTCAATGAGACTTCTCTTGGCTCTTCTGCTATAAATACAAGGACTTAGTCATTTTCGAGGGGGATCTTCCTGACTTTTGTAAAGAGCACTGCTCTGCAAATTTCCCACCTGAATCAATAAAAATACAGTTTTTACCTCCATCTTGGATTGATTTGCTGTGTATGCCCTGAGTACCATCTGTGTTTAGTAATTATCTTCCATGCTTTCACAGGTAATACCAACAGACCAGCTATCTACAGGGACCGGTTCTATAGCTGAAAGGAGAAGAGCAATACTTAAGAAGGACAGAATAGAGTAAGTTGCTTGCAAGTGTTCATTCCACAGCACCTCGGTAAACCTCTGTGACGTATTTTCTATTATAGCCTCCCCCTTTGTCTTAGCAGCCTGATCCCTCTACCAGATGTGTAGAGTATACTTGCATTTCCCCTGATTCTGAGAGTGGATCTGGAAGGTCACTCATGTTTTTGGTGTATCACCTCCTTTAGAGTAGGTTGTTTGTCTTCAAGCTTTTCTCTTTCTCTTTTCACCCCCCCCAAATGTATACCTATATATCTATATTTTGCATTACCTGAAACAAACAAGATACATCAGAGGGAACTAGCCCATATCTAGAGACTCTCCTCTCCTGCTTCGCCATCCCACAGGCGAGAGAGGGGTTTCCATGTTGTGGGGAGAGGGCAGGAATCCGTGTTCCTGCCGCTGGGTGCACTTTCCAGCGTCAACAGTTCTGGCACGCCCGGTGGGACTCCAATTTTATCAAAGTTTCTAGCATAGTAGTATTTCAGGATTGATGTTGGTCCTGCTACAGTGATTTTCAAAGATTTCCAGCATCTGGCGACTCCACTGGTAAGAGCTCAGTTCTTTTTTTTTAAAAGACCAGTTACTTAACTTCTATGCCAAAAGTTACCACTAGGTCAGCTTCAAGAAGGGTCCCCTTTGAGTTCGTTGAACTACCTTTAAACTCCGCTAAAAGACTCAGGTTTGGAAGAACTCGCCCTTATCCACTGATAAATCCTCCTAGACCTGTTGCTAGGAACACCAACCCAGCTCAGCCACAAATACACCCTGTTCCAGCCATGGCCTTGCCTTTTGCAGCTTTTCGTGGTGAAAGCCCTTTAAACCTCCCACGCTATGACCCGATCCCCGGAACAGCTCTAAAAAATGTGCCTTTTTTTGATGGAGTGGGACCTATTACAGTTGTTGAGCATATAAAAAATATTGCCAACCTTTGCAATATTCATAATATAACAGAAGAAAATATTGCCATCAGACTGTTAGCCTTGTCTCTGAAAGGGAAAGCTCTCGACTGGTACGGCACCTTGCCTGTGGATTCCATACATTCTTGGAACGAATTGGGCACTCGTTTAACTGATCATTTTGGGAAAAAAAGTGATGGCCTCTCTCTTGCTGAGCAGCTGACAACTATAAAAAGAGCTCCACATGAATATATGCAGGACTTCAATACGCGGTTTCAAAAGACTTGGGATAGAATTCCCATCCTGGTAAGGCCGACCCCCAGCTACGCTTTCTTATACTATCTAAAAGCATTAAATAGTGACATTGCTATGATGATTCAATCTATGGGGGGACACATACTGCCAGCTGCGTATGACATAGCCATTGCGGCCGAAAATTGCTTGATTCAAGCTGGGAAAATCGCCCCTAGACCTCACATGCCACTTTTCCCAGAACTGCTGCCCCCAATTCAAGCAGTCTCTCCTACAATTGCCTCCTACCTGTCATTGAGAAGCCAACTGCTGTTCCATCCAATGAATTAAGTGAAGTTAAGGGCCTGTTGCAGAGCATGTCAAATGAACTTGTTGCCCTTAAAAGGCAGCAAGCTCAAAGCCACAAGCCAAACCAGAGTTATCAAAATTATGGCCATGCCCCTAGACCCCCCTTTCAAAATTATAACCAAGGTCAGGGGCAGCTCACTACAACTAGGCCTTATCAAAATTATAACTCAGGCCCTCCTTCGTCATCTAAAGCCATGGTACCTACACAGAACAATCTAGTGCAGGAGCAGCCAGGTTGTTCAAACATGGGACAAGGTCAAGAGCAAGCTGTCCACCCGAATGACATGATGAATTTTTTCCAGAATTCAAAAAATCAGGGTGCTAATTTTTCTCAATTTTTTGAGTTCCCAGCTCAAACCAGCACAAGCAACAATCAGACTCAGCTGGATTCTACCCTGATAAATCATGAAGAGGGCGAGCTCTGTGCAATTAATCATGGGGGCGCTGCAGGCAATCATGCTGATTGCATTGCAGCCAATACGAGATTTAAAAGAAAAGCAGTTGGAGAAGTGCAGGCTTCCCCTCGGGCAGCAGCGAATCCTCCACCACGCCCTTTTCAAAAGGCCCCAATTTTTGGTGAACCATCTGTACCCCCAGCTCCTCAGTCTAAAGCTCCAGCCGGGATCAGCCCAAAGGAAAACGCGAAAGGAGTCAGTCCCCAAGTTAATATAGTTGATCAAATGAAGAAATTGCATGTGAGAATTTCTCTATGGGATTCATTGTCTCTTCCGGGACAAAAGGAGGTATTGAAGAAAGAATTGCATGAGCTAGATCGCCAGGCCATCCCAACAGACACTAATAACGTCCTAATGATGAATGGGCAGCCTTCTGCTCCAGGTCAAGTAAGGAAAGAAGAAAAGACTCCCCCTTTTTATGTATCTTTGATCATAGGAGATTTCTTAGTACATAATTGCATAATTGATAGCGGGGCCAGCACTTCAATAATGCCTAAATGCATTGCTGATAAGATGGGGTTAAAGTACGAAGCAATGAACAAAGGAGTCTTGCAACTAGATGGGACACCCGCAAAGACAGTCGGAGTCTTTAAAGGATTGAGTTTAACATTGCATGCCTGCCCGACATTCTCAATCCCTCAAGATATAGTGGTAGCAGATGTTCCTCCATATTTTGCAATCTGTTTGTCTAGGGACTTTACGTCCAAGATAGGTGGTTATCTAGCAGCAAATTGGTCATACCTAGTTTTCAGAACCAAGTATGGGACCAAAGTGAAAATTGAATCCGAGCCACTCTATAAGGACCACCTAGAGTCCTATTCACCCAAGGCAGCGAATGTCAGTTATACTATCATTGATCCAGAAGACTCTCAAACAGACAAGTCCTCATCTTCTGCTCTTGAAGGAGTCGCAGATCTACTCTTGGATGAGTGGGGAAGCGATAACTTTGAACACGATCCTTATAAGTTTATTGAGGAGGCAGACCTTGGCATCTATTGCTTGCATGAAGAGAGTGCCGTCATGCCCAATATAATGAAGGAAAACAAAGAAGATCTTGGCCTGTGGCAGCTATATTTCGACGGTTCCAGAAGCAAACTGGGTGCTGGTGGTGGGGTAATGTTAGTCTCCCCTTCTGAAGAAAGGTACTTTTCAGCTTTTCGTTTCCATTTCTCTTGCACATGCAACGTTGCAGAATATGAGTCTTTGATTCATGGACTTGAGTGGGCAAGAAAGAGAGGGATCAAAAAATTGCAAATCCTGGGGGACAGTGAACTAATAGTGAACCAAATCAGAGGCTTGAACCTGACCAAGAACTCCTTACTGAAATCTTACAAGCACAGAGTCTGGGACTTGATGGAGGATTTCCTTGCTCTTAACATTACCTCTATCCCCAGGGAACAGAATAAGCAGGCTGATAGATTGGCAGCTGTTGGTGCCCAATTTGATGTTTCAAAAGAGATAAGCAGGGGTTGTAGTTCGCGCCATTTAAAAGTGGTGGTCCGGCCTTCAATTTCAGACAATGTTACAAATTGGCAGGTCTTCGAAAGCGACCAAGAGATAGCCCTTTTCCTAAGAAAGGAAGCTGAATTTGCGGTCCACAATCAGGCAAAATTGCAGCAGTAATATGGAAATCAAATTGTTTAATTGAAGAACAATAAACTCCCTAAGGGTCTGATCACACTTGAAAGTATTTTCAACGGAGAGGACCAACTAAGAGATGACAAAGCATGCATCACTACCAAAGAGGAGAATTATGAAAAAGTGGAAATCTTCAAGGATAAGTTGCTGGCGCTTGGCAAGGTCTGCACGTTTCAAGAAAGACAAGCTTTCATTCTGCTATGCCAGGAGTTCGCTGATATTTTTGCCTGGAATTATAGCGACTTGAAAGGCTTCGATCCAAGGCTCGCCCAACACACCATTGAATTAGATGAAGGCGCAAAACCAGTCACACAAAAGCAGAGACCTGTTAACCCGATGGTCGAGCTCCTTATACAGAAAGAATTGGCCAAGTTGATTGAGTCCGGCATTATATTTCCGATCAAACATTCCTCATGGTTGGCTAATTTGGTTCCAGTTAGAAAGAAAAATGGGGAGATCAGGCTGTGTGTCGACTTTAGAGACCTTAATAAAGTCTCTTTAAAAGATCATTATCCCCTTCCAAATATGGAGCATATCCTTCAAAAGGTAATTGGTTCCGAACGCTTCTCCCTCTTGGATGGCTATTCGGGATATAATCAGATTCTAGTGCGTGACTGTGACCAATACAAAACAGCCTTCACCACTAAATGGGGAACGTTCGCCTACCAGAAGATGCCTTTTGGGCTATCCAATGCTGGTGCTACTTTCCAGCGAGCCATGGACATGGCTTTCAGTGGTTTGATAAATAGGAACGTGCTAGTGTACCTCGATGATATAACGGTTTTCTCCAAAGAGGCAGGACAGCATATGAAGCACCTCAGGGAGATTTTTGAGAGGTGCAGGGAATTTGGCATCTCCCTAAATCCAAAGAAATGTGTATTCGCGGTTCATGAGGGGAAACTTCTTGGCCACATTGTGTCCAAGGAAGGTTTCTCTATTGACCCAGAGAGAGTCCGCTCCATTCTGGAGATGTCCCTACCGAAGCACAAGAAAGCCCTGCAGAGTTTTTTTGGCCGAATAAATTTCATTCGGAAGTTCATTTCGAACTTTGCTGAAATAGTTAAACCCCTAACCTCCTTGCTAAAGAAGGGTGAAGAATTCAAATGGACAACGCCAAGAAAGGATAGCTTTGAAGCTATCAAACAGGCTTTAACCCAGGCTCCCGCTCTGATCAGCCCCGACTTCAATAAAGACCTCAATCTCTATACCTTCAGTAACGAAGAAGTAATATTTGCCATGCTTACCCAAGCAAACAGTGATGACCTCGAGCAACCACTCGCCTTTTTCAGCCAAGGGTTAGAGGACTTCGAAACCAGGTACACCTATGTAGAGAAGCAAGTCTTGGCAGTAGTGCGCAGCCTGAAGAAATTCAAATATATGTTGTCGAACAGCAGGATCCACCTCATGGTTCCACATCCTGGCGTCAAGGATTTCTTAACCAATCGAGACTTAAACGAGAAAAGAGCGGGATGGATCACCAAGGTAATGGAGTACGACATAGACATCAAAATCACCAAGTTGGTTAGAGGAAGGGGCCTGTGTGAACAGCTAGCCACGGATTTGAGACAAAGGGGTGAAGACAGCTTGCTGATCCATGATGCAGCCACTGCAGAAGAACCAGCTATCGTAAGAGATTGGACACTGGACATGAGGTGTTTCCTTCTTACGGGCGAATGTCCACAGGGTCTCGATAGGGCTGGAAGAAGGTATTTTAAACTTTAGTCCCTTCCCTATGTTTTGATTGACGAAGTATTATTTAGGAAGGATCTCTCTGGGGTTCTCTTGAGATGCATTGACTCCAGTCAGGCTGACAAGGTATTGGTTGAGTTTCACAATGGGCCAGCAGGTGGCCATTTTGCCCCTAAGACCACAGCAACAAAAATAATGAGAGCTGGCTATTTCTGGCCCACTCTCTTCAAGGATACCCATGCCTGGGTAAGGAAGTGTCAGAAGTGTGCACTCTTTGACAGAAAGCAGCGATTGGCTGCCATGCCCCTACAACCCATTCAAGTTGAGCAACCATTCATGCAGTGGGGCCTGGATTTCATAGGGATGATCAACCCTCCCTCTAGCGCCGAACACAAGTGGGTCCTGACTGCTACGGATTATTTCACCAGGTGGGTGGAAGCCATTGCTTTAAATGAAGCAAATGAGAGCACAGTCTTGGATTTCTATGAGGACTTAGTGACATGTTTTGGGGTCCCAGCCACTATAATCTCAGATAATGCCTTGGCTTTTCTGGGAACCAAAACTAGTGAATGGGCACTAAGGTATGGTATATACCTCAGCACTTCGTCAAATTAATACCCGCAGGGGAATGGACTGGCTGAGTCTACTAACAAGAATTTGATCAAGATTATAAAGAGGACCATGGAAGAAAATCAGAAAACTTGGCATGCCAAGTTGAAAACAGCTCTATGGGCCGATCGAATCACTCTAAAAAGATCAATCGGAAATTCTCCATATACGCTTGTGTATGGAAGGGAAGCAAGGCTTCCTATCTCACTCGAATTGCCAGCGCTGGACCTCACACATCAGCTACAGCTAAAAGAAGGAAGCAGCATGGAGGTCAGATTATGTGAACTAATGGAGCTCCAGGAGGTAAGGAACCAGGCCATGGTCTCTATGATCAGTCGCCAGCATCAGGTGAAAAGGCATTTCGACAAGAAGTCTTCGTCAAAGAGTTTCGTCGAAGGAGACATTGTCTTAAAATGGGACGAAGATAGAGCTAAGCCTGGAAAACATGCAAAATTTGATGCCCTCTGGAGCGGTCCTTACATAATTACTCAGTGCAAGCAGCATAATGCGTTCCAGCTCTCTAGGTTGGACGGCGAAGAATTGCGTATCCCAGTCAACGGGATACACCTGAAGCATTGTCACTGAATTTTTGGTTCCGCCGTACATAGTTTCCCTTGTTTTCTTCCCTGTTTTCCCTAAGTACAGTTTGCACAGTTAGTTGTTTTTAGTCTTGTGTGTTTCCCTTGGCAGTGGGAGTAAATTCTGTATTTTTGATTTTGAAAATCTTCAAAGTTGTTCTGAACTCGCTTCAAAGTCACCATCCGACTCCGCACCCAATGGATATGTAAGGCAACTGGGTTCTAAGCATAGCAGACACGCTTCCCCCGTGAGTCACCAATTTGTTGACCCAATTTTGCCCCTCAGGCAAAATCTCGGTCACCTCCTACACCTGCTTCATAGGCCTAGTCATTTCAGATTGCAAGGTCCACTTTCAGGTTTTGACAGCGCTGTTGCAGAGAATAGGCAGCGAAGGACAGAGTCTTCAGACGTCCGCAAGAGAAGAAGGGAAAAAAATGGAGTGTTCGACACTTAGTCAAAAAAGAGGCGGAAAAAATGCAGAGGGCGGCAGATTTGCCGCCCACTACAAGGGCGGGTAAAATGAGCCCGTCTACAAAGAAAATGCAGAGGGCGGCAAATTCGCCGCCCACAACACAAAGAAAAGCAAAGACGTCGGCCGACATCGGCAATAATGCCGTCATCAGCACCTTACAGAGACTGACGTCGGTAGAACCGCTGACGTCGGTAGCATAAAGGCAGGCACAAAAACCAGAAAAGCCCGTCCATGGTGGTGAATCAAAAAAGCCCGCCCATGGCGGCGAATCGAAAAAGCTCGCCCATGGCGGCAAATTGAAAAAACCTGCCCTATGGCGGTGAAATGGAAAACCCCGCCCCAGGGCAGGGAAAGAGAAATTGCCGCACAGAGTATAACTATACCGATGTCGGCAGCTTACTTTAACCGACGTCGGCAAGATTACCGCCGTCGGCAGCTTATCGGCCGACGTCGGCAAATATTCCTACATGAGGTTCATGCAAAGGGCGACAAAATCGCCGCCCACTGTAAGGGCGGCAAAATTCCCCTGCAGTGCACAAGAAAAAACCCGCCCAGCTGCCAGAGGAGAAGACCAGTGCACAAAACAAGGCAACCAGCATGGTCTTGGCAAACTTATGATGTCATCAATAGTGTTTTTCACACTTTTCAATGAGACTTCTCTTGGCTCTTCTGCTATAAATACAAGGACTTAGTCATTTTTGAGGGGGATCTTCCTGACTTTTGTAAAGAGCACTGCTCTACAAATTTCCCACCTGAATCAATAAAAATATAGTTTTTACCTCCATCTTGGATTGATTTGCTGTGTATGCCCTGAGTACCATCTGTGTTTAGTCATTATCTTCCATGCTTTCACAGGTAATACCAACAGACCAACTATCTACAGGGACCAGTTCTACAACTGAAAGGAGAAGAGCAATACTTGAGAAGGATAGAACAGAGTAAGTTTCTTGCAAGTGTGCATTCCACAGCACCTCGGTAAACCTCTGTGACGTATTTTCTATTATAGCCTCCCCCTTTGTCTTAGCAGCCTAATCCCTCTACCAGATGTGTAGAGTATACTTGCATTTCCCCTGATTCTGAGAGTGGATCTGGAAGGTCACTCATGTTTTTAGTGTATCACCTCCTTTAGAGTAGGTTGTTTGTCTTCAAGCTTTTCTCTTTCTCTTTTCACCCCCCCCAAATGTATACCTATATATCTATATTTTGCATTACCTGAAACAAACAAGATACATCAGAGGGAACTAGCCCATATCTAGAGACTCTCCTCTCCTGCTTCGCCATCCCACAGGCGAGAGAGGGGTTTCCATGTTGTGGGGAGAGGGCAGGAATCCGTGTTCCTGCCGCTGGGTGCACTTTCCAGCGTCAACACCGTTGTCCCATAAGACAAAGTTAGCAACTTTCAACTTAATATTCCTTTTTTTTGTATAGGATAGGTGGGTAGGACACTCACTATAGGTAAGGAAATGAGTAATATTGGAATACTACTCATTCGTAGTAGTGACAAAGAGAACTATAGACATGTCTTCAATCTCTATTTCTTCTAGTATATTATCAGCAATTAATTGGCAGAGAACTCTTCCTCACACAAGCTTCATAAGTTTGATAATAAGATCAAACTCCTAAATTTTATAAATCTAATTGCCCACTTTAGTTCCAAACTCTTGGTTAGTTAGAATGGACTTTACTATTGTATCAGGAACCAGAGCAATAGTGTGTGAGTTTAAGATGTAAAAATAGAAGTGTTTTACCACCTTAACCATATCATAAGCATGTTTCTCCATGTTTGAATATTTCAGCTAATGATCTTTGAGAGGATAACTCATGAAATATATGGGGGACTCTACACCTTATTTGTTCTGTTGAACCAAAATGGCTGAAAGCGTGTGTTCAGAAGCATAGCTATATATTAAGCAGTCTTTAGTATAATCCGAACAAACTAAGATTAGGGCATGGATAATAACTTCCTTGATCTCTTGAAATGCTAACTTTCCTTCTTTAGTCTAGCATAAAGTAGCTTTACCCTTCATCATGTTGACAATGTGGTGAGTCTTCTCTATGAATTCAGGTATGAACCTTCATAGAAAACTCATCTTTCCAAAGAAAGAATGGACTATACTCTTACTAGCAGGAAGAGCAAGCTCTTGGATGGAGTTGACTCTTTTTGGGTTGATTTGTATGCCTTCTCAAGATACATTGTGACTGAGAAGTTTCCCTTTTGTAACCCCAAAACATAATTTCTTAGGATTGAGATAAATGCCATTTTGTCGATATCATTCCAACACTTGTTGTAAATGATGCACATGACCAGGATGATGTTTGGAAAAGATGGTCAAGTCATGAAGATATACCACAATGAATTTCCCCATTTCATTTTTGAAGGCAAGATCCATCACTCTCTAGAAGGTGGCACCAACATTGATCAAACCAAAAGGCATTCTATGATATACAATGGTGGACAAAGGTGTAGTGAAAGCAGTCTTATGTTGGTTTGCTTCACCAACTTCTACTTAATTATATCCTAAAAAACAATCTAACATTGATAACATCTCTAAGCCAGTCACTATTTTTAGTAGCTGATCTATGATGGGTAGGGGATAATTGTCTTTTAAAGAGGATTGATTTAGATTTCTAAAATTAACACAGAGACAAATTTCTCCATTCTTTTTTCTCACAGGAACTATATTTGCAATCCAGGTGGAATGATGGATTGGAAAAATTATCCTCACATTTAGCATTTTTTGGATCTCAGAAAGAATAGTACTTAATATTTTGGGGTTGTACTACCTTTATTTCTACTTGAGGTAATGACCCAACCTTGAGAGGAATTTCATGCCAAATTTCTTCAAGCCTAAGAGATTTTAGATCATCATAAGAGTACACCAAAACATCAATGTAATGGTGAAGTAGAGTAATGAATTTGAGTTTTTCATCTGGAGTGCAACAATTCCCAATGTTGATCATTTTGGGATTATCTTCTATACTAAAATTTATTTGATCAAAATCTTTGGAGGAACTTGAATCCATTGGTCACTTCTTGATAAACCTATCATGATTATCAAATAGCTTCTTAAGAGAAACTAACCCTTTGGTAATTTCATTCCCTTTGAGCTGAAGGAATTCTCCACCAATTTTTAAATTTGTTTGGGGAGCTGATTCCCATGATGGAGATGTACTACCTTTAAAATAAAGCTCCTCAAAGCTATCCATCTATTCTATAAAAATAATGATTTGGTTGTCCTCACTAAACTCTTTCCAATGTTTGGCATTATTAGGTACACTTAGTTGAAAGACCAGTTTAATAGTGTACTGATGCCCTTTAAAATCTTGGTGAGGAACTATGAGAGTTACAGAGACAGCGAAGGAATCTACTTGATCTTTGAATTCTCTGGGCACCACAAAAATACTGAAAGCCCCAAAAATTTCAAGGTAGTCTAACACCAGATTGTGATAATGTCACAATATTCTATTCTTGGTTTGATATAGGTTCCTCACCTGACAAACCACCAGTTCAACATCTCCTCGAGTGTGAAGAAGCTTAACATCTTTAGCTTGAGCAGCTTTCAATTTGAGTAACAAAGATTCATACTCGGTGGTGTTGTTGGTATTGCTGAACTACAACTTATATGAATAGGGGAAAATATCTTCTTGTGAAGATATCAAAATAATTCTAGTTCCAAAATTGGTAGAAGAATTACTGCCATCAAATTCTAGAATCTAGACATCATTAGAATCTGATCTCCTTTTAGACTTCTCTTCATTAGAGAGGGAAGATCCTTTTTTATCTGAATTGTGCTCCACCAATTCTTCTAATGTCTTGTCTAGTTTTTTTGGATTGTCACTTATAGAACTTTCCTCTGTTGAAATAGAAACATCTTCTGTGGATACAAAATAGTTACCTATTCCCGAGGATTCAAATAAAATTTGAGCTTCAGGGGCTGATGTTTGGGTGATAATGTATTTTGACTCCTTCTCAAGAAGCAGCCTTTGCATGATGACCTTGACAAGTATCCTCACCTTAGATAGGTCCATGTTTAATTCTCCACTAACATCCTTGAAAAAATTTCATCCAAGCAGAATGCCATAGGAAGCTGGAACGTCAGCCACCAAGACTGTCATTTTAATCCTTTTTTATAGGAAGGCCGTGATTGCAAATTGGGCATCTTTGATCTATCCCAAAAGTGGCACTTGCTTATTTTCCATGGAGAAGCATCTCCCAAAAGTTTTAGTTAAGGTGAGACTGAGAGAGTCTGCCACCTTGGCGTGCATCACATTGTCAGAGGTGTCAGAGTCTATTATGTAGTTGCTTAACTTATGACCATTTATCAATAGGGAAACATAGAAAGGTTATATCTTCTTAGGGGCAATAGGAGGAGTAATGACAAGATTGTTTTTGGTGGATGCATTCTTTGGGGGATCACAAGTCACCTTTGAAACATTTTTTCTTGCAGGGATGGTTTTGTTCTTGATGCATTCAACTAGCCTATCTAACTGCTCAGGGTTGGCTTGTAAGTATTCAAACTCAGACATTTGGATCTTGGTCTTCTTAGTATATCAAATGACTGAAAAGAACTAGGAATAGAGGAATTCCATAATTCTAGGTTTGGTTGGGTATGGTACTGGTTTGACAAATTGAAACAGAAGGTGCAAGGTAGTTTGAGATACTTAATTTTTTATTGATCACCAGGTCCTTTGATTGGAAAGGTAGTGAAGTCCCCCATTTAGCAATTGAAATTATTGGTCAAGATTCTTTCCCTATTTTTCTCTTATCATCTTGTTGAGTTGATTGGTTCTGGGACCTAGTAAAAATAGCGTATGATGCATCAAACATTTCTCTCTTACTTCTAGCTTCATCTTGGTAATTTAGGAAACTAATGTTGGAGTTGCTAGCTAATTATTCATCTCCTTCTACAAAGATATTATCATCATCTTCTTAGTCCAACTCAATTTAGAAAGAGAAATCATGTTTAGCTTCATGATAACCAACTACTGAGTTAGCCAGTGCTGCTTTTAATGGCAAGCTTCCCTTGTGTGGGAGGGAGATGATTTTGTTTCCCTTGATTCCTAATAGCATTTCCTTGATATGACTGGTTAGGAAACATCCTCCTTGGTATAACTTGATAAGAAGGAGGGGTAGACATCCCTTGTGTCATTTTCTTTTTTAGAGCTATCAATTCATTTGCTAGCTTTTGCACCATAGGATCAGTGGTGCCTATAGAGAAATTTTTAGAAGATGAAGAATATTTATTTCTATTAGGATCTCTTCTTATCTTTCCTGCCAAGATAAGATCATCTTCAACCTCAATGGCCAAAATTTGTGTTGCGGCAAGATCTATGTGGCCAACGCACCTCAATAGGAAACTCACTTTAGGAACCTAAGAATTATTGAAGAAGCACTTAAGATTTTTTGGCATCGACTGAGCAATTGTAGGAATCCTATTCTTCATCTTGTCAAATTTAGCAATGAAGTCTTGCATGGGTTCATGAGGTTCATTCTTCATTTATGTAATCTAGGCTAATAGGGCATGTGAATCTTCTATGGATTTGAACCTAGCCTCAAACTTGGCCTTTGGAGTGTTCCAGTCAGTTACTATTTGTGCTTGCAGATGATAAAACCAATCTACAACAGTGCCTATCAACATTTCCATAAACAATCTAACCACTATATCTTCAAATTCAATGCCTATCACACTACAAGCAATGCAAAAAGCTACAATATGTTCATCAGAATGAACTCTCCCATCACCATAAAACTTGGGAAAATTCTTTCTTGAACTATGGGGTAGTTCATGTAAAGGTGGGGTTAGATTCAGAGGGCTAAAAGTGTTACCCCAATGGCCTTGGGATGCCATGATATGATGATTGAAAGGAGGGATAACAAACCTTTGTGGAGTATGTATAGATAAATCTCTACTAGTAGAGGAAAGAGAAGCTTTGCCTAGTATTGGGGACCTGATGTTGATAGGAGAAAAACTCCTGGTTCGTTGAAGGTGAGATTATGGAGGAGAAAGGTCAAAATTATTTTGCTACACAAACTTGAACATAGGATCAACAATACCTTGAGTTCTCTAGCTTCATGTATACCATGGATCTACTAGAGTGTAGAATGGAAAAGAACTAGAAATGCTTCAATTTGAAGTTTGAAGCTTCAAATTACACATTCTTCCCCAGTGGAGTCACCAAAAACTGTTGGGTGAATATTTTGTCATCAACTAACTGATGACAAAATGGGTATATCAACCACATCACAATAATATTTATATGACAAAATGGGTGTGGTTACCATAGCATAATGAGATAAATCTCTACTCTTAGCAAGGGGAGGTTCCCTATAAACTATAATATACTAATATAAACTGAAAATAGACTGAGGGGTGAAATCATACCATCCATCTCTCTTTTTTTAGAGATGATGTTCATAAAATAAAGGATAATTCTTGTGTAATACTGAAGGCATTTCTCTTCTTTTATAAATAATGTTCAAAAAATAATAATAATTCTTCCTGGGTAGTAACTGGATCCCCAAGAAACCCATGAAAGCACAAAGTCTTTCATTGTTTCTCCTACTAATTTAGGACAAAGTAACACAATATTATGAAGTGTAGGACAAAGTCTCCACTGAAAACTACAATAGAGTAAAAGATTACAAAGGATAAGGGAAGCTTAATGTCTCTCCAATATCTTGAAACATAAAACACACAAACTAAAGATAGTTATGGCAGCACAAAGTCTCCCACAGTCGACTTCAGGACATCTTTTAGATTATTTCCTCTTGTTCTACTTATTTGATTAAATGGACAAGACTGTATTTAGGAAAAAGACATAAGAATGATTTCTTAGATAACACAAGCTATTTCAACACAAATTCTGAAAGGTCAATTGATTTCTCATTCACTTGATAAAATATGATTAACAGTCTGAGCTCAAAGTCTCAAGAATGCCTTTCAATTTGGGTAGAGTTTTGCTTCTAATAATAGAGAGATCCCCCTTAACATAAAATGAGAAATTATAATATATAACATCTAAAGAAAGACTTGGACACTTTTTTTGATGAAATGGCCCATGTTGCATTGAATGCATTGGAAATTCTATGAAGGGGCCATATTGGAACTGGTCATCAGCCTTAAATTTTGGCATTTTAAATCATCTCAAATGTCTCCTCTGAAGCATGGGTTCCCTGATCTTCTAAAAGGTAAGGCCACTCCTCTTTATGATACTTACATGAATATCCACTTGTTTTTACTCAAACAAAGAAAAATAAGCTGCACCATTGAATGCTTACACTCTCTGATATACACCTGGTGGACTACTCCACCTATTGGAATAACTCTCCTACAGATATTTTGTATTTCTCTGTAACTTTCCCTCTTGCCTTGCTATATTTTGTCTCTTCCTGGTGATCTGAGATCTTAGGGCTATCTTCTCACCTTCTTTGGCTCCTTTAGCTCCTTCCTTGGCTGGTCGCTAAGTTTTTTCTCAGGTCTGTGTTAATTGAAAATCAATGGTTATTTCATTACCCTAAATTTGACATCCATGGGGACGTCACTGGTCACTTTGAACCACTTTGAACCATGAACCCTTTGAACTTTGAATTTTTAAACCCTTTAAATGTTTAAATGTGTTGAAGCTTTGAACTCGTTGAACCTTTTGGAGGTGGAGTTTAATGGTTCAAAGGTTCAATGGTTCATTCCTTATTATTGAACCCCGCCGTTCAAACTTTTGATTGAACCTTGGCATTGAACCATCCTTACAATTTTTTTAAGAAATGCCTTAAGTGTTTTGAGATTTTTCCTTATGAAAGCCTACCTTTTGAACCTATGATTTCCTTAGCTGAAAAGGTTTGTTCAATGGAATAACTTGATTGCTCAGAACATTTTGAGAAAGAAAGAGACCATTTTGGCCTACAGGACAGAAATGGTCAACATGTTGTCCACAAAAACAAGTGACGGATTTTGGGAACAACACAACTAAAGATTTCAAATTTGAATCTTTATTCCTTCTTATATGCATGTAGGTTTTCCTCTTTGAATTCCCAAATTATTAGAAAATGCTTCAAATGGCCATAATGACTATTTTAAATCATTATTTTGCATATAAAAATGTCATAGTGGAAACTTATACTTAATGTAGACATGTGGTTTTGTAACTATCATGATAGTTTTCCATTTGGATAGTCATGTAGCCTATAATTAATGTAGACCAAAAATATTACAACCATCACATGTATAAACCTATGGTTTCATCCTCATTTTATGACTAAAACTTATTCTTCTTTGGTCTTAGGGGCTTACTCAAATTCATAATTATTTAAGATATTCTAATGAGACACTTCTAGATGTGACCAAAATGAAACACATAACAAAAAATAAGATGTACCCACATTTATTTTTACTAAAGCATGATTTCATGTCATATCTTGATGATCTAACATTAGTTATTCATCTAGGTATTCCAAGCTCACTATGTGTAATATTTTTAGTATGAATTTGTTTAATGGTTATTTTGGTTTACCAATGAAATTTAATAAGTCACTAAACTACTTAAATATTGATTTAGATTATATAATATAGATAACCTAGATGTAAAATATAGTAGAATACATAATTTGAAATGAGTATAAATGGTAATAAATAGTGAAATGTGAAAACCTAGATAAGATCTAATTTAGGTTGACTTTGTAAGAGGATTTGTGTTAAAAAATTAACTAGGAAGATCTATAAATTATTATGCAATCAAAAATATGTTAGGATAGGGATGCAGTAGGGTGGATTGGGGTACACTATGGCCTTATTTGTTAACTATGATCACATCAGTGTTGACTGTTTAGATTATTTTTCTTTACAGTCACTTGTGGTTGAATGAGATGGTCTGAGGATGTCGAATTGACATATAGAAGTGCCTTAGAAAAGACCTAGTTAATTCACATAAATAAAATAGGGGTCAAATACAAAAGGGGAATTATGCAAGGGTAATAACCAAGATATCCTTATAAAACCTCGTATAATCTAATTGTTGCCTAAATATCCCAAAAGGTAGTCAAGTTGATGTAGTTTTCCCTCTTAAAGTGAGTGTGTGAATCTTAATATCTACTCTATGTATGCAACTAGTAAATTGACTTGAATGGTTGACGATGAATTCCCTTAACATAAAAAAAATAAACTTCATGCTTGACCTATGACTATTAAGATTAATTAGAAATATTAATGCTCTTTTTCTTGATGTAAAATATAATTTCTATGTGAGTTCTAGATGTGTATTTAATGACCTTTATATTGTTGAAAACAAGTTGAGATTACTCTCACTATAATTTGGTCAATCATAAAAACATATTTATTCAATATAAAAAAGTAAATTTATAGGCCTATTTATATCCTAATAACAAGGAGATTGGATACATCTAAAATCCCATGAATATCTCACCTAAATCCTAATATCTCTCTTAGATATCTATCTTGTGTACATACATTCAAAAATAATACCTTACACACTTAAAATATACCCATACAATATTATTGTTGACAACTAAAAAATGTGACCACTAATATAATTATTTTCCTAACATTCCCCCTAGTGATAACATGAGGAGAGGAAGTACATAGACTAAACATATTTATATTCTCCCCCAACAAGATGGACATCGGGTTCACCAAAGAATGTGTCCATTGCATTCAATAGCATATTATTGAAAATTTATGTACATGAAAGAGCATCATAAATTTTTTATTTAAAATAATGCCTTGAAACATAGGATTATTTGAAATTTATGATTAAAAAACACAAAATGATGATAGATAAATATCGACAGACTCAAGACCAAAAATATTAAGCTCACACTTTTAATGACTCATAACTTGACACTTATGAATTTTAAAAAATAAACTTAATTAATAGAAAACCTAAATAAAAAAAGACTTAAAAACAAAAAATGAAATTTATATAAAAATATATATACCTTAGTAATATTAAAACTAGATCTAAATGCATAACATATAGTCTAAAATTAAAACAAAAATAAAAATAATAAATATATTTTTAAATAAAAACATTAAAAAAATTTAAAAAATAAACTAAACCTAATTTATAATAAAAAAAACTTCAAACCAAACATTAAAATAAACTGATTAAATTTAAAACCCTATACTACTATTTAATAAGCAAAACCACAAACTAATACCTATACCATGGATGAAATACTACTAGTAACTTTAAAAATAAATAAAATATTAATAAATGACTAAAAATAAACCTAAAACCACTAAACAAAAGACACAATCAGATTCAAGAGGAAGGAAGGTGGTTCTAATGCAAAGTCCATGCATTTGGGCAATGGTTTTATCATTGAATTGATATCTATGATAATATCAACTTCTTGATGGAATGTCATTCTATACAAAGCAATAAAAAAATGCAATTCAGATACAAAGCTAATAAAAATGTTAGAAAAATAAATTCTTTGGTTTTTAAGTAGAGTGGCAAGTTGGTGGAATGAAATTTGATGCATGGCATTGAGATCGAGTGGATACAATAGTCAAGGAAATCCTACCAAGTTATTTTGTGAGGTAGATGGTGAATGCAACATGAAGGTTGAACACTTGTTTGAGTTAAATGAGTTCATCATGAGTGTAGTTGATAAGGATATCTCACCACTAATGTAGGAGGGACATAGTGAGATAAGTATTTCAATGAGTTTGGTAGGGTCTAGTTGTTTATAAGATGAGAAATACTACCATGAAGTTGGATCTAGGAGTGGATGCCTGATCTGCATATGAGGTGGAAATTTGTTGAGATAGAATGGAATCAATGGATTGAGTTGAACTTGAAGTAATGTCCTAGATAAAATTCCTTGGAGCAAAGTGGAGAAAATAAAACCAATTTGGAATAAAAATAAACATAATGTTTCTTCCAGCATGGTTGAGATATAAAATTATACATGAAGTCTTCAACAATCTAAATAGTGTATGGCCTAAAAGAAGGATGTAACCATGAATGATTTCAAACATAATATATTAGGATGATGAGATAAATGTATAACCAATGATCAAACTAAAATATACAAACCCTAATGTAAAGTATACAACATGATTTACCAATCCAACTCAATGCAAAAATTCCAATATAACCAATAAATTGAAATACAAATAGATATTGTTGTTGTACTCAACATACCCCCATTCTCTATTTTTTCTTTCGAATAGGAACCCACTATATTTTGTAAGGTCTAGGACTAGTTTTTGAAAATATTCCTTCATATATATTTATATATGAAACTAACCTCATTGTTTGGTATATACACAAGGGGACATTTTCACATGTTTAGTTTGTTTGAACTAACCTATTAATACTTTTTGGGAGTTTTACATATACATAGGTTTTTGGAGTATGTAAAATGATTATAAAGTTTTGGGCTTAATATATTTTTCCTTTCTCTAGTTGTGTTCACATATTTTTGGTCTTCATAAATATTGTTTAGAAGTTGGCTTTTGGAATTTTTTTGATCTTTCGCATCTATTTGACCTTCGTGAAAAGTGTTCATCATAACTTTTAATCACATGTTTTATTCATGAATTTGGTCTGTAAAATTTTTGTTCAAAACTTGTAATTCTTTGGAGGTTTTTTCACATCTTTTTTCATGACTCTACCTTCACATATTTTATACTTTTCAAGTTTTGTTCAAAATTACTATACTTCACAAACTTTGCACTTCATAGGATTTGTTCAAAAATTATGCTTTAGGGATTGTGTGTGGTATTTGGTCTTCAGTAAAAGTGTTATAAATATGTGTTCCAGAAATGTTTTATTCATAATATGTGTTCAAAAAAGGTTTAATTCACAATTTTTTTTCACATGAATTTGTCTTTAGAGATTTTGTTTAGAACTTACATTCATACATTGTGTTTCAAATGCCATACCCAACACTCAACATCTGAAGGCAGACTACGTGGAGTAGGTAGTATTATGAAAAGATAGTGACAAGATGACACTTTTACAAGGAAATAATGTTGAATTCCTTCAAATGTATAAAATATTACATGGCATACCCACCAAATTGAATAGAAAAATTTGAATTAAATGAACAAAACAAGCTTGGAGATGTTGGACATTAATGATACATGAACTAGAATTAAATTATTATACTTGAAATTGTATCATCAAAATGTAAAGAGATTTCATGCCTATTGATTGTTAACAAGATTTAACTAATTATCACTCCAAATATAACTTTAAGCCCTAGATACATGCATCTATTTGTGAATTGCTTCCAAATATCAAGCAAATAGTTGAATTGAAGATTAGAATTACATGAATAGACTAGGTAACAATGCCTTCCTCATCCAAAGTATTCAATAGGATGCTTCCATACTCACAATTATCAATCAAGGATTAGATAGAGCACATGAACACTATATTTGATTCTACTATATTCAATAATCATTAAGCCAATTATTCACCTATTTGGGACATAGTTGAGTATGTATACACACACTCACACTAATAAAGTCTAGTAGTCATGAAAAAGCAAATGATGATGGACTTGCTACCATTAAAACCTTGGAGACTACATTTTATAATAACAAAGTCAAGGTCATGCCTTACATTGACCTATTATGAGACTTATTCATTGTGGGAAAGGTAACTAGTGGTGGTTTCTACATCACATCGAATGTAAGATGATCGTCACCTAAATTTTAAGAGATGAAATTTAGAGGTATTTATAGCTGACAATTGTAGATGTGACTTTAGATGGATATCAGGTATAAATGTGGAATAAAACCTTCACAATTGAGAATGATCCAAAGAATGGATCACTCTTAGAGAGGTGGTCATTCTCAAGGCTAGAGAGTCAATACTTATCACTAAATTTTAAACAAGAATTCGCATTGAAATGACATTGTTGAATATATTATAAGGTTACCCTAGCATCCATTATCTTCATCAAAAATGGGTGTTATTACTAGGTTTAATTATGACTTTTAATCTAACCTTCATGTTGGGGCAGATAATTAGTGCAAGTATAAGAGAATAAATTCTTAAGAAAAGTAAGAGACCCATGGGAATCCATTTATACAAGATGCCATATCTATTATATGAAGTCATAGACACCGTATATATGTGCAATGGATCACTCTAGAGACCCACCCTAAATTACATTAATAATTGGGTATGTGATTTCTTCTCCTTTCTGTACATATATGTTGGATACACAATCATTTGGGGTTGATCCATGATGAAATAAAATCAACTTTAATTTCAATTATTAAGCCCTTAACCATTCAACATAAGCATTCATGAAGCATATAAACCATTCATTGCAATGAATAAATAAAATAATGTAAGATCAAAGTACATAACACTTAAATTATGTGGGAAACCCTCATAGGGGATAGAACCCACTCTCAAGACTATGAAAAAATGGACTAATTATTATAAGATATCATAAACAAGAGAATCTAGTGAATCACCCACTCCACAAGGAACACCAACCCCTCAAATTCACCAAGCACCCACTTGGCTTTAGCAATCACCAACTTGCTGGGAGTATACAACCCCCTTTGATGATTAATCACCCATTTAATCAATAAGCTAAAACTCTATCTTTCTTTTTTTCCCTTACACAACTGATGAAAGTTTTCTATAGTTCATACAAACTCAAATTTTCCTCTTATATAGGCATACAATAACTCTTTCTCTTCTTTACTCAAACACCCCTCATACACATGATCATGACCTTGAGTCATTACTCCTTCACAATATGATCTTCTTATATGAATATACAATAATGAATCAACATGAATATCATCCTCACACAACCGATACCTTGTTCTTTTAATTGATTTCCAATCAAAACCCTCACAGTAGGTCACCTAAGAAAAGTAGGCTTAATAACCTTGAAATAAATTAGCTTACTTGATCATGACCTGAAACGAACACTATTAGACCCTTGACACATCTTCATCATGATTTTATGATAGTTTCCATGTCCTCTTACCCTTCTAAAATATCTCATACTATTCACTTCTTTCTGACTTGGTCTAACTAGCCCAAATAGGTCTAATTACCCTTCTCTTTATACATGACGTTAGCCCTCATACTACTTTTGTCAGCCAACACACCTTACTCACTCTTAGAAAATTAAAAAATATCAATTAGGATACATTTCATATAATATAAATCAACTCATTTGGTCATCCATGCTTCTAATTTCTCAAACCAACACACTAGGCTTAAGCTAGGCCTCTATACCAATCTAGACCCTTTCCTTTAAAATAAGTATCCAATAAAATAATAGTTATATTTTCCTCAGTGACATGATTGATATTAAAAACATTGGATATGTCCATGAGATGCTTATAAGGTGTTGTAGCTTGGTCTCGAGTATAATAGGGGACACTTTTAAGGGTTACAACTGGGATAGGCTCATATTGAGCCAAGTCTAGAGGACTTTAGCCATTAAAAGATAAAAAATATCTAGGGGATATGATAGCAATAAAATGATTTAACAAAGTTATTCTTATAGGGGAAGGCCTTGAAAATGACTTAGGAGCAAAGGTTCCCTGGTATGGGTGTGTATTGGCAAACCTTAATCTTTTTACTAAATTTAAAGGTAGTTCAACAAATTTAAATGGAATACCTCTTGAAGCTGACCTTGTTATCACTTTTGGCATGAGATGAAGTTACTATTTTGCTATTAGGATGTTAAATATTCCTTTTGGAGTCACCAAATGCTATTACTTAGAAGCTTAACTGCTACAAATTTGATCAAACCAACATCAACTTTGATTAATCTTCCTTGGACTATAGTCCCAATGGGCATGCTAGAAACTATTGTAGGTTTAATCTACACCCTTGGAGATAGTTCTTTAGGCTCACTCAAATTGAGCTACATAATGGGAATAACCCTAGAGTGTGGGTCACCTATAACGGGGTTAAACCTTTGAAGAAGGCCATCTTCATCTTAATTCTCACTTAAAATAATGCAAATCATTGGGAAAAGGGTTAGAAGGGGTTTAAGGGATCATAATAAGGATAAAAAGGTGATTCACCAAATTTAAATGGACACTCATACAAGATTGAACACACACTATATCAACATAGGACAACTATAGCTCACATAACCTCCCAATCTCACTAATTGTATAAATATTTCATATAAGAGGTTCAAATAAAACACTAATCTAGACCTACAAATAGTTTTAAAAAACCCTTAAAGAGGAAAGTAGAAGGACAATGGATTCATAAGATTTTCCTTCACAAATTCATCATATACAAGCATACTAAACACTAATCAAAAGCAAGAGGTAGGCAAAGATTTAATCCTATTACTTCAAAAGGTAGTTTTTATGATATTTTGATAGTGTTTAACCTTATCAAATGTGCACTTTTACAATATTGTCAATGAGTATCCTTATCCCAAGAAAGAATAAAAAATTCCAAGAGTTGAGAACCCCTTCAATGGGAATGAGATTAGGATATATAGGAGAAGGGAGAGAGAGAAAGAATGTGGGAGCATGTCATCAAGGAGGGAACACACCATCCCAAATCATTAATTGAGCTTGAGCTACCATTTTTTTAATCTAATGAAAGCCTTGCCACCTTTTTGATCAATTAAGACACTGCACATGGCTTACCAAGTGGGAAAGTCTCCAAAAGCTCTAAGGAAGCAATGAATGCACTTAGCTGTAAGTCCCAAGTATTAGATCATTTTATTTGATCCTTCACATCATAGCTCACTGAAGATAAAACTTTCATGTTTATGTAACTGATAAAATCATGGATTTATTGAATTTAAGCAGTCATTTGTAAAAAATAAGGCCATGCTAAAGGATGGGTACTATCTTCATGATCATAGATATCCACCCTCGATCAAATTTGGACCCAGATCTTTTTTATAGATGGAAAACCAATCTCCTTTATTGGTTTTCCTATAGTCACATGTATCGATGTAGACCTATAGAATGCATAACCCTTTTTAATCTCCATTAAGTCCAAAAGACCTCTTTTTACCTTTACACATCCATAAAAACTTAAGACTTCATCATATATAAGTCTCCTTTAAAGAATGGTAAACACAGTCACAAAATGGACTCTATGTGCTATGAATCTTTAAACTAAAGACCCATATTTAGCTTTAATGGTGCCTTTTATCAATGATTATCTTGAATACATCACTATGACCCTTTGATGGCATTCAAATGAGATTTAATGGTGGTGGGATGATCCTATAGGACCTTGTTTACTTTCATAAAAAATTGGTTCTCAGTTCAACTCTTCATTTGACTTTGTCTATTGAATATTTCTTATACCAATAAAAATGATCTAACATGTCTTCACTCTCATTAGTCTCCTAGATCATGTTATCATATCTCGACCTTTCTGACCTCTTATGTACCATTAGATCATGATGTATGAATGAACATGGACCTTTGATCTCTTGCCATCTTTAATGTGCTCATGCTACTTGTCAATCATGCATTTATATTAGGATCTTGTTGTTTGTCTACTACTTTACGCATTTATGCTACATGGTGGACTCTTAAGCTCCTTGAATTTTTGACTCATCTCACACTGTTAGATCATAATATTTGAAGCAACACTGATTGTTGATCTAGATTGGACCTACCTTCTTTTCAATGAACATGCACTATCAGATATCTATTCAATTGATCCACACCATCAGATCTTGTCGAACTGTAGTTCTTCAAGGGATTTAACCTAGGGACCTTTTGACTTGTTTAACTCTAGTGTGAACCATTAGTTCTTGATTATCAGTATGTGATCTCATTCAGAATATTAGATATTGATTAAATTCAAACTCATTAAGGATTTTTGAATCCAAATAGTTACTTTATGAAGCTCAAACTTAACACTCGTGTGGACGTGTTGCTCTATAGGTTCTACTTTGAATCTCTATAACTTAGGCTAGAAAGCTTGCACAAATATGAAAATTATAAAGCATGTTTTTGGCATGAAGATATTTTATTGTGCATGATCCACTAGTCACATGATGCTTTCTAAGCATATTTATAAAATGTGCAAGTACAATAGTTTGTTTGTTCCTATGTGACATCTTGGTGATGGTCTGGCTCTTTTAGGCTTATGTTAGGGACTTGTTATTAAACCTTTGAAGCTTAAAATGATTTTTTGAGGCTTATGTAGGCTTGTCTATGAACCTAAATTGCTTGAATACCATGAAACTTGCTTGGGAACCAGTTCCTTTCTCTGTAGATAAATAAGATTGCACTTTAAGCAAGCTTAAAGTATTTTCAAAAATATTTGTGAATAATTTTGAGATCCTTGGACCACTCATTCCATATATAAATTTGGATCCTTTTTTCAACATGAACTCTGCTTAGCTTCTTGCTCCACACCAAATCCTATAAAATCTTTACTGTAATTTCAAGCTCTATATATGGGCCAAAAATTAGCCAACACTACTATTGGAGCACAATATAATATAGTTGATGGGATCAAGGACATAAAGGATTAATCCCAAGTTAAGTGGTATGTAAACCCTTAGTCCTTGATAACGAGTTAAGTTAGCAAGTATATAATAGTGATAAACAAATTGCCTATTTCCTACAACATGAGGCATAATTCTGCTCAATGAATTAGGATAAGTTGTAACATCAATATGAGGACCAAATTGTCTAATTGAATTAAAATAAGTTACATAAAGGCTTGGTAAATTTGGAGATCATATTCAATGAGGATGAATAAATGAGGAAGGATAAGGTAAGCATCTCCAATAAAAAAGAACATTATGAATAAATTTCCATATTTGAAGATAAACTACTGAAGTTAAAAAAAAGTGACCACCAAGGAGGAGAGGGAAGCCTTCATATCATTATGCAAATAATTTATGGATGTTTTTGCATGGGAATATTTTGAATTTAAGGGGTTTGATCCTTGGTTGGCTTAACATACCATAGAGCTATAATAAAATTCCAAACCTATGAGGTAAAAACAAAGACCAATCAACCCCAAGGTTGAGATCCTTAGGAGGAAAGAATTAACAAATATTATTGAGTCCAACATAATATTTCCCATAAAAAATTATACATGGGTGGAAAATCTTGTACCTGTGAGAAAAAAGAATGGAGAGATAAGGTTGTGTGTATATTTTAGATATCTCAACAGGGTGTCATTAAGAGATCATTACCCTCTTCTATCCATGGATCATATTTTACAAAGAGTTTCATTTCACAAATGTTTTCCGTACTTGATGGATACTCAAGATATAATTAAATATTGGTGAAGGATCAAGATCAATACAAGACTACCTTCACAACTAAGTGGGGTACTTATGCATACAAGAAAATGCCTTTTGGAATGTCTAATGTTGAATCTACTTTATAAAGGGTAATGGATGTGGATTTATAAGGACTTATAAGTGACATGGCACTCATTTATCTTGATGATATTAATGTTTTTTATAAAGATCCTAAGGATAATTTGACACATTTGAGATTGGTGTTTGATAGGTGTAGATAGTTTTGGGTCTCTTTAAACCCCCAAAAAGTGTATCTTTATAGTTCGTAACTAAAGGCTTATAGGACATGTTGTATCAAAATGTGGAATTTATATTAATCCTAAAATAATAGAGTAAATAATATAGTAAATATTTTATTTGTATTTGCTCAAACAAAAAAAGGTATTGCAAAGTTTCTTGCGTAAATCAAATTTATTAGGAGATTTATACTTGGATTTGGGGAATTGGTGAGGCCACTAACTCACATGCTCAAGAAACATCAAGATTTATCATGTATAAAAAAAGGTAAAAGAATTTTTGAGGCCATTAAAGCTCCCACCCTACTCAATCCCAATTTTACAAAATATTTCTTCATGTATGCCTTCCCCACATGTGATACAATTTTTGCCGTGCTCATTCAACAAAATAGTGAAGGATTATAGCATATGAGGAGAAATATACATTTGTTAAAAAACATGTCCTTGTTTTCATAAGGGTCTTAAAGAAGTTTAGACATATGGTCTCTAATAATAAGATCTTTATGATGGTGGTTCACCCCAACGTAAAAGATTTTATCCTTAATAGGGACCTAAGTGAAAAGAGGGATGGTTAGGTGACCAAATGCATGGAGTATGATATATAAGTGAAGGTTATAAATTTGAATAGAGGTAGGGGTAAATTTTATCACCTTTTATCACATGTTAAATAATATAAATAAGTGGTTTTGATAGTCTAAGATAGTCAACATGCAACTATAACTATCTCTTCTTCCAGTTGCACACAAGACATAATAAAATTAATCCAAATGGTAGAGTGTCCTATAGGATAAAATGGGGTAAAGAGGAGACATTTCATGCTGAAATATATCCCTTACATCTTATTTATGGGGTACTCTTCAAGAAAGACATTGCTGGTATGTTTCTAAGATGTGTAAAAACTAGTCAAGTGGACAAGTTTTTAGAGCAATTCCATGATGGGCCTATAGGAGGTCAATTTTTAGTCAAGAACACAACATAAAAGATAATAAGATAAGGTTATTTTTATCTGAATTTATTTAAATATTCACATTCTTGGGTTAGAATATGTTCCAATTTGCTATGTTTATTGGTAAGCAGAGACTAGTTGCCATGCCTCTAAAACATATTCAAGTTGAGCAGCCCTCCATGCAATGGGGAGTAGATTTCATAGGTATGATTAATACCCAATATATTTCTAGGCATAAATGGGTTTTAAAAACCACTTATTACTATTAAAATTGGGTGGAGGTATTTGCACTCAAGGAAGAAAATGAGAGCTTAGTTTTAGAGTTTTATGACAACCTAGTGAATAGGTTTGGGGGCCCTTCCACCATTATATCAGACAATGATTTGGATTTTGGTAGTTCAAAAGTGTGTGAGTGGGCCCTGGGTCATGAAATTTATCTCAAATATTCATCCAATTACTATCCTTAGGGTAATGGACTAGTAGTTTTCACCAATAATAATTTGATTAGGATCATTAAAAGGATAATGGAGGACAATCAAAGAGGATGGCATACCAAGTTAAATAATACGTTGTGGGAAGATAGAGTTACTTTAAAGAGGGATATTGGTCACTCTCCTTACCTCTTGGTTTATTATAGAGAATAAAATCTATCCATCTCATTAGAACTACTAACCTTGGAACTTGCACATCAGCTGGAGCTTATGGAGAATGATGCAATAAAAGTAAGAATGAATTAGTTGAGAGAGTTGGAAGAAACAAGGGACAATGATATGCATGCTATGTGGTCCAACAAAGACCAAGTCAAAATATATTTTGAAAAGAGAGCTTAATATAAGACCTTTTAGCAAGGTGATATTTTACTTAAGTGGGATGAAGGTCGTGCCAAGCCGGGTAAACATTTCAAATTTGATAGTCTTTGGAGTGGTCCATATGTCATTACTAGTTGTAAGGAGAGTAATGCTTTCCAATTATCCAATTTGAGTGGTAAGGAGATCCATGTTCTCATTAGTTGGATGTTCTTAAAGTATTGCTATTAGGTAAACTAATCCTCTTATACATAGTATTAGTTTCCTTCTTCTATGTGTTGTTATACTTACTTGTTAACTGTTATTTTGTTTTAGTTGTTTGTTGTTGTTTTCTACTTTGTGTCTTGTTTATTTGTTTTATGTTCAAGTCTACAAGGTTGGATAGTTTTAAAATTCAGTCAAGGAATTTTATGTAACTATGAGTGATAAGCAAGAGATTCTATATTTTTTAACTGGTAGGTTGGTCAAACCAGTTGAGTCACCATAAATGTTGACCACTATCTATCCTTAGGCCTATAAAGGTGTTAACTTGAATATTGGGATCTTTGGTCCATCATGAAAACCTCATAGTTGTCATGTTTCTTGAGGAGTTAGGGAAATTGAAAATAATTCTCATTGACTATCAAGTGAAGGGAGTAGGTCTCAATGTCTTGTCATTGTCATGTCTTTGTTTTAAATTGTGTTAAGTGTCCTCATGGTGTTGATTAGGTTTGGATGTCTTTGACAATGGATTGAAGTGGTTTTAGTGATCTAGAGTGACTTAATAAAGATGGTTGAAGATGAAAACTAATGAATCACCATGAGATTTTCTAAATGTATGCAATATATGCAAGGTATGATGACTATAAACCTTGAAAGGGTGATCAAGATACATATAGGCCTCATCTAATATTTTAGAAGGCTATAAGTACTCTTGGTGATATTCATTGGCAAATCTTATTGTGAGGCTCTATGTATGTTGTCCAAAAGAAAAGTTTTGGTCTTTAAATGACAAAATTTGACCTCAAGAGGCCATTAAAACATCAATAAAATATTTCATCATCATCATGGCCATTACATTGCTTTAGACAAATGGTTTCATGCTTTGAAAATGTCTGATCTATGAGGTTAGAATGCTATTTTGCCTTCAAAATAACTCACACGTGTGAAAACGTATACCTTTTTACTCTATAAAACATGTTCCTTGCTTTGATATGACATTTGACCCACATTTTCCTTCATGTTACCCTAAAATGGTGGGTTGGAACTGAAACAAGAGGAAATGAAGGAGAATTTGTAGGATTCAACAATGTTTTAAGGTTGTACAAATTTGTATAGTACAAATTTGCTTAGGAGAAGTCATGGAGATATAAGAATGTATTATTATAGACACATGGTAAAGATATTAGAATGTTTAAGGGTTTAAGAAGCCAAAAATTTTCATGTTTCCCTACTCAATTCATTAATAGATATCAAGAGCACCTCAGGGTTATGCTTAGTCCATATATGAGAGAGAGATAGAAGATCCAAGCTCTTGAATAGATAAACTAGACTTTATGACCTTAAAGTCATGGGTATTAATTTTCAGTTTAGTATTATAAAATTTATGAAAAAATTCTAAGAACTTAAGTTTTGGTCACCATTCACATCTACACAAGGCAAGAGAAGCAATATAATTTTTTGTAGTTCTGATTATTTTGGTCAAATTAGTGATTGTTCCTGATCCTTTGGCTCTTGAAGAGACATTTCATGGATTTCCAAAAATATTTATCCAAAAATGTGAGTATATAAAATTTAAGAATACATAAACTACCAAATATATATTTTTCACGCAAGGTTGAAAACAACGTAAGGTTCAATGGTTGATTCAAAGTTGTCAAAGGACAATAAGATGTTGTATAAGATGTTTCACTCTTGACCATGTGTACTTATGTTTATAAAACTTAATAAAAGCCTATGATAAAATAAAAACCACCAATATATCCTAAACACTCTCACAATCTTATTTATAAGATATTAAGGTAACTTAGCATATGCTTAGATAATTTGGAGAATCCTAGGTTTCTCTTTTCACTATATATATTTCATCAGGGATCTACAAACTGATATATCTGGTTATGCATATACTTAATAGGTGTATATTATATATTTATAATATTGTGAGTATGGATTCATGATTCATTCTATCCCCTATGTTTTATTCCATCTTCATAGTCTTTATCACTACCACTCAACCATTGTTATAAGATTATCACTCCATCTTCATTCTCCCATATATCCCATTATCATCATATCAATAATTATCAACATACACATCATTAATACACTATTTTGGAAAGATAAAATGTTTTATGGATCCTTATGATCATGAATATAAGTTATGAATCCTTAAGCCATGCTAAAATGGTAAATCTTCACCTAGAGCTAAGGTGAAAACACAATCAAGTGTACTTCATGAAAGTGGTGTATAGAGGAGGCTAGAAGATATCTCAATGAAATTAATTTGATTAAAATACTACCTAGGTTTTTATAAATATATGAGTGAGTTCATAAATCATGTCATTGACCTTTTCAAGGTCACATCCTATCTCTATCTGTGTAAGCAACAATGGATCATCACCTATAATCATATGCTGAACACAGTCAGGCTACCTCTACAAAGTGAGTTTTTTGTGTATTAGGATTGGAAAGGATATAAAAATGGTTTATAATGTTGTGATAAAATTAAAAACTTACTTATTTTATACCAAGGAGACATATCCTACATTCAATCAGGAATGATGACTCACAGTCAATACACCAGTTATAACTTACATGATTTTTGGAGAAATCAACAGGTTTGTTTTAAATGAAAGACAAAGTTTATATGATTATATAATTCTAGGTAAATGGAGAGTAAAAATAAGGTTAAGTATGTATTGATAATTTCTTATACCCAAATGAGACAACCAATGTGCACTTATAACCAACTTAGTGGAGTTATGTAATTAGGTGAAACAAGCTTAATCTACTGCATTGGTTTGAACATGAACTTATGATATATGAAACATCAAGATATGTTTAAATATTATAGGAAATATAATCAGGTTAAAGTCCATTAAGGATTTTAATGTGAGGTTTTAGACAAAAGACACATTCCTAAGATCAAAAACACCTATAGCCATGTAAGAATAAGGTGTTAAATAAAGGTGCAACATAGTGAAGAAGGAAGGTGTTTAAGAGTTTTTATAACATTATTTAAGATTAAAATAGGTTAAAAATAATTGTAAAGGATTATATTATAGTATATTAATCCTCAAATCTCCTAAACATGGTCAGGTGACTCCTTAAGGGCATACATAGGCTATAAACTCAAGATAGGTAGCTAAGCCTAAAGGGAGGGAAAAATATGAAATAATGAACACTAAGGTACCTATTAGAAAGGAAATATAGTTAATTAAATCATGTTGATGCCAAATAATGTGGTGTGGAATATTTTTAAAGGATATTCAAAGCCTCATACACATATAATCATACACACACAATCAAAGCATATAGCCTGTCTTGAGAAGTTTGAGGTTTTGAACCCTCTATAGGTGTAGTTAGGCTCTAAAAATTGGTAAAAATGGTATCCATGATTGTATTAAGTTATTAATTCTATCCTAAATACTAGATAATTAGTGTAAACATTCACCATTTTATCTCAGAGGTACCTCAATTAGTTAACAGTCAATAATGGGACTAGGTGGACTATTTGGGTGTTTGTAGATAAGATAGGAGGTTTGAGATTCATGTATATGTTTGTGAGGAAATAAAAGGTGATTTTAAGTCTTCATAAAAAATATGGGATTGATCACACTAAAATTTAAAGTCAATATGCCCTTGAGGGTTAGTAGATGGAGACATACCTTAAACCTGATAAGAGACCCTACCATCATGTTGAGATATATCCAAGTCCTCATTATATTTTTATTGTCATAAAAATATTTTTGAGAGTAAATTAAATATTTAGAGAAGATATTGGATGAGGTAAATGCAAAAAACTTGCCATTTTACTTGTTAAACCTTCCATTTACTTATACAGTCTATAAAATCATTCAAAGCACACTTACCTACATTCATATATTGACACATATTTTGTATGGGAATTTGAGGTGGTCAAGAAAGTTAAATGGGTCAATATAAAAAAAATACATAAAAAGAAGTTTTGGTTTGGAGGTCTAAACTTTATGAATCATTTCTAAGAGTCTTGGATCTCCAAAACCCTTGCTAAAACCCTAAAATACACCCAATGAAGGAAAGATGATTAAAAATGCATCTAGATTAAGTATTTGAGCCATAAAATTATGTTTATGGTCTTAATAACTCTTTTAATCATCACAAAAACCTATTGGTTATCATGTGTAGAAGTCATATTATATAGACTAGGCCTTAGAAGGTTAATTTAGGCCTATGAACAAGGAAATGAAGGGTGTTTGCATATATAATGAAATTAAAGGAAGAGAATGGGTACTAAATTACCTATATAGATTTGTGATAACCATTTTAATGGGTCTCCATTATTTTTTCTATAGGTAGCTAAAATTGGGTGTTCAGAGAGGAGACTATATGCATGTAGATAGAGGGTAAATGGCTCATTAAAACTAACACCATTACTCAAAGGGACTTCAAGGATGTTATTAATGTTGGATATAATAAATAAGAGCCTTAAAAATCATAGTGAAGTCAAAAATATAAGAACCATACATATACATATGCTTATCTATTAACCTCCTTGAATAATGTCATCTAGAAGGGGCAAAGGTAAGATGAGGTCATAAGGACACCTCCAATCTTCATGAATAAGATTATCATATTTTTAGAGGGATGTATATTAGATACAAGATACAAAAAAGGTACTATAGTTGGTCATTTTGACCTTAAGTGATCCCCAACTCAAAAATCTTAGTTGAAGAATATTTCAAGAACACACAAATAATTATGCTATCTTTGAGAAGAGATGTTTTATTGCTCAAAATTGCAGATACAACATATGCCTATCTCTAGGAAGAGATGTCTATTTTCATTTTTGGGATACATATTTTCTTATGCCTATTTTTGAAGGAAATAGGAGGATGTGTAAGGTCACCAATCTCTAGGGAGATGAAATGGTTCGACTTCCATGAATTACAACAATACATAATTTGAGAAATTACTATTTTTTAAAAACTTACTATTTTTAGACTGCACTACTAAAATTGAAATTTGTGGCACTTTTATTTGGTTTTTAAGGGTCAAAACCCACTAAGTTAATCTTGGTTATATCTCATGTTGTTCCCCTCATTCTTAGATTTTCAACGATTTAAAGGAGTCAAACATAGATATAGTGCAAAAGTTATGGCTCTCTCAAGTTTTACCACCAATTGGGGTAGGACCATTTCCCGAATTGTCACTAGAAGTGTTATCTAGATCATTCCTCCCTCCTTGAAAATCAATGGTACCCATTACATCAAGAGTCATTTTCAAGTGTGGAAGTTGTGTCTTGATTTGATTCTTATTCACTAGAATAAAACTCTATAGATCGAGATCACCAATGGCCTATTGTTTTGCTATGACTAAAGTGTTTAATAGAGGTGGATGATATGGAATGGCTATAACATTTGGTATCATGGGTTAGAACTCTATGTATACCTGGAATGGATTGTGATTTATAGAGCTATGTAGGGCCTGATTGTTCACCATTTCTATTTGACCATCAATCTATGGATGGAAGGCCATGAACTTTCTCAGCTTGGTATCCATTTGCTTCTATTGTTGTGTTGATTATGTAGTTAGGTCTGTAACATCAGCCCTTTTAGGTTTCTATGGCTTGAACACCATGATAATGAATTTCTTGGCACTAATCAAGGAGATAGATGTGGAAGGTGGTACCTCAAGTACCCTATAACATTACATTCCAAGAGTGAGGGTGATCCTTTGGGTTTTTGATTCATATATGTCATGTCGATCATACATGAATGGATGACCAAGGAATACATCACAAACATCGATATTGACCACATAAAAAAAGACCTCATCTTGGAAAAGTTTTATTGCATATGAAAGAAGACACTGGTGGGTGTCACAAAGGTTTCACCCTGGACTCAACCATCCAATACTGTATGAATTTAGGTGAGGCTTCATGGATAGATTTAGAATTTTCACAAAATTAGTAGAGATTAAATTATTTGGACTCCCATTATCAAGAATGAAATGTAGAGGCTTACCTTTCACCCATAACTTAGAGTGAAACAACCTTTCCTTACCATCTATCCTTTTCTCGTGGGTCTATGATGAAGCAACAATGGTATCGGGCTCAATATATTCTTCATCCTCTTTTATTGTAGTGTGTGTATGAAGTAGAGAAGTAGATGTTGAGGATTTTGACTAAACAATTAGGGACTTGATAGCTTAATATTCCTCTTTGGAGTGAGTTGAAATTTTGTGGTAATCACACCATTTCCCAATCTTTTCCATCTAGGGTTTCTTATCTTGGAATTCCATTTTCCATTTTGAAGGCTAACTCTTCGTATTCTTTATTTCATTCTTCTACTCAATCTTCACCATGAACTTGTATACTTCAAT
The DNA here is from genome assembly GCA_037957365.1 of Torreya grandis. Classification (NCBI taxonomy): domain Eukaryota; kingdom Viridiplantae; phylum Streptophyta; class Pinopsida; order Cupressales; family Taxaceae; genus Torreya; species Torreya grandis. Next base: position 2,249,336 of record JARHVA010001714.1, read on the forward strand.
GAGGGTTCCCAAATTAAAGAGTTCCATTTCCCCTATCTGTACCATTGTATTCCACCACAATATTTAAGAACCTTATGTTTCTCACTTTCTTGGATTCCTAATCTCATAGACAGGGAATAAAAAATGTTAGTGTAATTTTGAATAGTCTATTCCTTAGCTTGGTAAAGTTGTTTCCACTGTATATATATATAGATCATAATATGATCTAATTAGCTAGTATTATTCCTTTATAGCTTCTATGAAATCATTCCAGGTAGGTTCTACCTCAAGGCCAATATCATCCATACTGAACCTCTTCTTGTACACTTCCCACCAATTTTTGACAGGCAATGATGCTTTCAAAAGAGAAAAAGTGATCTTCTTTTCATTGATGAATTTATTTATATAAAAATAATAAGACAATTGATCCAACCAATTTTTTACTACATCAACATTGATTTTGCCTTCAAATGTAGGGATATCAAAATTCACCTAAAACTTGAAGGTTGTTGGGGCATTGAAAGGACATGGGGGTACATATGAGGAGCCAAAATTTCCCATCGAGATTTGTTGGAGAATTTGGGAAAATTATTGTAGTATCTATGCTTGCTACTACTAGAGGGATTCATTCATCATTTCCTTGAAAGGATCAGATGTCTCAGTGTTATCTACCATTTTAGGTCATTGGAATGAATAGGTGGATAGTCTATTGGATATTATATTTTCAACCCAAGATTATTATAGTTTGAGCTCATCCTTGAGATCATACACTCTTAAGATAAATTAATCTGATACCACTGATCCAAAATTCAAAAATCTTGGTTAAAGAATATTTCAAGAACACATAAATAATTATTCTATCTCTGAGAAGAGATGTTTTATTGCTCAAAATTATAGATATAACATATGCCTATATCTGGGAAGAGATATCTATCTATTTTCATTTTAAGGATACATATCTATTTATACCTATTTTTTAAGGTAGGAGGAGGATGTTAAAGGTCATCAATCTCAAGGGAGATGAAATGGTTTGACTTCCATGAATTACAACAATACAAAATTTGAGAAATTACAATTTTTAAAAACTTACTATTTTTAAATTGCACTACTAAAATTTAAATTTGAGGAAATTACATTTGGTTTTTAGGGGTAAAAAACACCAAGGGGATGTCAGTGTCATCTCATGTCATTCCCCTCATTCTTATCTTTCCAATGGTTTAAACAGGGAGTCAAATGGAGCTATGGTGCAAAAGTTATGGCCTCCCAAAAGTTCTACCACCAAATGGGGTAGGACCATCACCCAAATTATCACTTGAAGTGTTATCCAAATAATTATTCCCTCCTTGAGAAGCAATGGTACCCATTGCATCAAGAGTCATTATCAAGTGTGAAAGTTTTGTCTTGATCTGATTCTCATACATTAGAGCAAAACTCTATAGATCAAGCTCACCAATATCTTATTATTCTGCTATGATTGAAGTGTTCAATAGAGGTGGATGATATGGAATGGATACATCATTTGGTGTCATGGGTTGGAACCTGATGCATACTTGGAATTGACTATGTTTTATCTAGCTATGTAGGGCGTGATTATTCACCATTTCTATTTGACCATCATTATGTGGATGGAAGGGTATGAACTTCCTCAGCTTGGTATCCATTTGGTTCTATTGTTGTCTTGATTGTGTAGTTAGGGCTGCAACATCAGCCCTTTTGGATTTTTGTGGCTTGACCACCATGAGAATGAATTTCTTGGCACTAATCAAGTAGATAGATGTGGAAGGTGGTACCTTGGGTACCCTATAATGCTATATTCCAAGAGTGAGGGTGATGCTTTGAAATTTGATTTATAGATGCCATGTCGATCATACATGAATGGATAACCAAGGAGTACATCTCAAACATCTAGATTGACCACATCACACAAGACCTCATCTTGGAAAGGTTTTATTGCATATGAAAGAAGACACTGGTGGGTGACATGAAGGTTTTTCCCTACACTCAACCATCTAATACCGTATGGATTTAGGTGATGCTTCATGTATAGATTTAGAATTTTCAAAACATTAGTAGAGATTAAATTTTTTTGACTTCCACTATCAAGAATGAAATGCAGAGGCTTACATTTCATCCATAACTTAGAGTGAAACAACCTTTCCTTATCAGCTAGCCTTTTCTTATGGGTCTGTGATGAAGCAATGATGGAATCAAACTCAACATCTATAATATATTCTTCATCCTCTTTAACTATAGTGTGTGGATGAGGTAGAGCAGTATATATTGAGGATTGTGACTCAAAAAGTAAGGACTTGATGGCTCGACATTCCTCTTTGGAGTGAGTTCAACTTTTATGGTAATTACACAATTTCCTAGTCTTTCCCTTCTATGGTTACTTATATTGGAATTCCCTTTTCTATTTTGAAGGCTGACTCTTCATATTCTTTCTTTCATGTTTCTGCTCAATCTTCACCACAAACTTGTATGCTTCACCAAGGGTTCCCAAATTGAAGAGTTCCATTTCCACTATATGTACCATTGTAGTCCACCATGGTATTTGATAACATTGTGTTTCTCACTTTCTTGGATGCCCAATCTTGCAGATAGGGAATGAAAAATGTCAGTGTAATCTTGAATAGACTGTTCCTTACCGTGGTGAAGTTGTTGCCACTGTATATATAGATCATCATATGCTCCAATGGGGTAGTATTATTCCTTTATAGCTTTTATGAAATCATTATAGGTAGGTTCTACCTCAAGGCCAATATCATCCATATTGAACCTCTTCTTGTACACTTCCCACTAATTTTTGATAGGCAATGATTCTTTCAAAAGAGTAAAGTTGATCTTCTCTTCATCAATGAATTTATTTATAAAAAAATAGGAAGACAATTGATCCAAGCAATATTCTACTACTTCAACATTGATTTTGCCTTCAAATGTAGGGATATCAAAATTCACCTAAACCTTGAAGGGTGTTGGGGCATTGAAATGATGTGGGGGTGTAGATAAGGAGCCAAAATTTCCCATCAAGATTTGTTAGAAAATTTGGGAAAATTATTTTGGAATCTATACTTGCTACTAATATAGGGCTTCATTCACCATTTACTTGAAAGTATCAAATGTCTTGGTGTTGTCTACCATTTGAGGTAATTTGGAGTGAACAGGTGGATAGTCTAATGGATCTTGTATTTTCCACCCAAGCTTCCTGTAGTCTAACCTCATTCTCAGGATCATACACTCTTAAGACAAATTACGCTGATACCATTGATCCAAAACTTGAAAATATTGGTTGAACAATATTTCAAGTACACAAAAATAATTATTCTATCTTTGAGAAGAGATGTTTTATTGCTCAAAATTGTAGATACAACATATGCCTATCTCTGGGAAGAGATGTCTATTTTCCTTTTTTGGATACATATCTATTTATACATATTTTTGAAGGTAGGAGGAGGATGTTGAAGGTCACCAATATCAAAGGATATGAAATGGTTTGACTTACATGAATTACAACATTACAAAATTTGAGAAATTACTATTTTCTAGAAACTTACTATTTTTAGACCGCACTACTAAAATTAAAATTTATCGAACTTACATTTGGTTATTAGGGGTAAAAACCCACCAAGGGGATATTGGTGCCATTTCATGGCATTCCCCTCATACTTATCTTTTCAATGGTTCAAATAGGGAGTCAAACAGAGCTATGGTGCAAAAGTTATGGCTCATGGAAGTTTTGCCACCAATTAGGGTAGGATCATTGCTTGAATTATCACCTGAAGTGTTGTTCATATCATTAAGATACCTAACACTACCCAAAAATCATGTTTCTTCCCTAAGAGGTGACTTCACATGCCCAACATTATATTAAACTTTTGCATGGGAGGCTAGGAACTTTAGGAGAGGTGGAGGGCTTAAGTTACTAGTGTTTTTTTGAATTAGTTCAAATATTTAAGCTTAAACTTTATGAATCATTGTTAAGAGTCTTGAGCACTCTTAAACCTCTATAAAACCCTAGTTAGGACCCAATTGGTAATATTTGAGGGAAAATGCATTCAAATAGATTGAAATCACTTGATAAGCACCTAGGTCATCTAATACAATTAGAGAGGGTCATGACCATGGTACATTGTTGTACAAATGATGTATGAACCTATCAAAAAATAGTGTTTTTAAAGAAAAAGACCAAAAAAAGAGGTACAATGTAGTTTAAGAAGTTTTAAACCATTCAAGGTGTTTGTATGAGACTTGTTTCACTTCTTCAAATCATTAGATGTTCAAAAAAATGCATGGAAATGCCTCTGCAACTCTTTTCTAATCAACCAATCTATGAGCCTAGTCAAAATGGCCAAATTGTTCAAATAGGAATAACTTGTAGATGGAAGAAATCTTGGGTGTGTAGAGAGACTATGTGGAGTTAATTCACTATTTAGAAACATCTATAATTACCCCTTGAATTAAGCATGTTCCATATTTATGAGCCTCTAAGAAGGTTTTTTGGTGGTTATATGGATCTAGTCAACCCATAAGAATAGGTAGTTAGTTGATGCTTCATGGAAGTTGGTTGTTTATGACTATTCAATGTTTGTAATAGATAAAAGAGAGGGAATTTAATGAATATGGAATGCATAGACCTTTCATGGGTTAAATTTAACCTCAAATAGGCTTTGACCATTATAAAGACACCCTTTGAAATCACTTCAATGCATAAAGGACTGTTATAACTGTCATGTAGCCTAGTTATGGTATTCAAGGACTTATATGCAAATATCCCTCTTTCTCTCTTCATGTAATTTTATATATTGAGTTTGGAAGGCCTAATTTGGTTATACCTCAAGCTAATATAACAAAATTCCTCTAAAATTATATCTTGTACCTTGAATTAATAAGAAAAGATTGTTGTAGACTTCTTCATTGGTATTAGTGTGTATCTTGATTGTTGAATTGCAAAAAAGTATGAGATTTATCTTCTTTTATAGGTCCTCTCCTTCACATAATGTTATGATATCATCCTCTATAGGTCATATAAAGTGTTAAGAGATAGAAGTTGTGATGAAGAGTGAGTTAGTTTGTAGTGTCTTATATAGACCTCCATTCTTTTACCTTTAAGTTGCAGACCTTTTATCTAACCTCCATATGAAATACTCATGTTTATGACTATGTTAAGAAAGTCTAGTTGATAATTTATTTCCATTTTATTCACAAGTGTGCTTAAGGACAAGGTTAAGATAGGATCATTAAAGAATTGGTGCATCAATATCCATAGTATAGATTTTCCTTTTAAGCTGTCATTCTAACTCTTTTCACCCCAAAGAAAGTAGGTTTTATAATAAGGATTGAAATTTGATATATCAAGGGAACTATCCCCATAATCTATAGGTTTGGTCTAGATAAAGGTAACCCAAAACTTGTAGACTAATCCTATGTTAGTCCAAGTTTGAATAAGAAGGGGACAATCTACTTCACAGGGTGCAACTTAGGTTGCTAACAATAACCAACAAAGCTTTCACCATTCCTCTATTTTACCTGACCCAAATTTACCATTTTAACTCATGTTCAGATTGTATGATAAATGTTGTACAAAATTATTTGAAAGGTCATCAAAATCTATCACATAATTCTTTAGCACTTAAAGAAGCCATTCCAAGCCTTGTCCAACTAAACTTTTAGGAAAGACGAGAAACAAATATATATAACTATAGGCCATGGTTGGAAGGAATCAAATAATTCATTTAAATGGTATTTTAGGTTGCTTTTACCCATATATTTATCAAATTTGGGTGGCTCATAACTCAGAGGAAAAGGCATTTTGTGGTAATACATTTTAAATGAATATGAGCATATCTTTTCCAGTTTTAACTTCTTCATTTGATTTCTAATTTGAATGGGTTGAATCTCATCCTTCATTTATTGTAACTCTGGGATATAAAGCTAGGTATTAAAACTATTATGGTGGGGGTTGTGTAGTCAAATATGGATTACCTTGACTGGGGTATGAAAGAATGGCATATTAGGGAATGCTTATTTAACTGGTCAACTGACCAAGAAAATGAATCCATGCATGAAGATTATACTATTGGTAAAAAATACATTATTGTTGATAAACATTTTGGCTAGGGTTTGAAACATGGATTTGATCTTCAAACTATGGTTATGTCAAAGCCATTTGTTAGGTGGAATGTATTGGTATTTTTTGGCCCCTTATTTTGGTGAGTATGATTAATAGTCTGAGCTTAAAGTCTCAAGAATGCCTTTCAATTTTGGCAGAGTTTTGATTCTAATAATAGAGAGATCTCTCTTCTAAAAATTGAGAGATTATAATATATAGCCTCCAAAAAAAGACTTTGGTGCTTATTTTCACAAATGGCCCATACTACATTGAATGCATTGAAAAGAGGAAGTTCTGTGCAGGGGCCATGCTGGAACTATTCAAATCATATCAAATGTCCTCTCTAAATCATGGGTCACCTAATATTTTGAAAGGTAATGCTGCTCCTCTTTATGATACTTACATGACCGTCCACTCATGTTTACTCAAAGGAGGAAAAATGGATGATGCCATTGAATGCTTGCATTCTCTGATATCCACCTGGTGGACTACTCCACATACTGGAATAAATCTCCTATAGATATTTTGGATTTCTCTATAACTTTCCCTCTTTCCTTGCTACCTTTTATCTCTTCCTAGTGATCTGAGCTCTTAGGGCTATCTTATAACCTTCTACTAGCTTCTTCAGCTCCTTTCTCAATGGATCATTGAGTTTGTCCTCAGGTCTACATTATTTGAAAATCAATGGTTATTTCATCACCCTAAATTTGACATCTGCGGGGATGTCATTGGTCACCTGAATCATTTTGAACCTTAAACCTTTGAACCTTTAAGAGTTTACCAGTTCAATGGTTCAACAGTTTGGTGGTTCAATGTTTTTTAAAGAGCTGCATTCACTTAGTCTTCTTTAGGAGTTCAATGTATCATTGAACCAATTATTTGAACCATTCATTTGAATCATTTGGTTGAACCTTTTTCTAAAATCTTCCATTTGAACCATTCGCTCAAAATTTGAACTTTGAATCTTTAAACCCTTTGAACGCGTTAAAGCTTTAAACTCATTGAACCTTTAAACTCTTTGATCCTTTGAACTCTTTGAACCTTTTGGAGGTGGAGTTTAATGGTTCAATAGTTCAATGATTCATTCCATATTATTGAACCCCACCATTGAACCTTTTGATTGAACCTTGGTGTTGAACCATCCTTACATTTTTTTAGGAAATGACTTAAGTGTTTTGAGATTTTTCCTTGTGAAAGCCTGCCTTTTGAACCTAGGATTTCCTTAGCTAAAAAGGCTTATTCAATGGAATAACTTGACTACTCAAAAAATTTTGAGAAATAAAGAGACTATTTTGGCCTGCAAGATCGAAATGGTTGACATGTACACAAAAACTAGTGATGGATTTTGGGAACAATAGCTGGCTCTAGTTGGGGAACTTCTATCGATTATATTTTGAAACAATCGAAGGGAGTAGAATCCAGACTATAAATTCCTTCATCTATGCCATTGGGCTACAGAGTCATACCATCCAAAAAGAGAAAGACACCCAAAATCCAAATTTAAAACACAAAACAAACAAAGACTATACAAATGTACAATTAGACTTATCTGATACTTCAAGGATTGAAGTGCTTCAGATGTTACCCACTGTGAGGCAGTGAAAATGGCATTCCATCTTGATATTTTAGCAAGAAACTATTTTCACCATTTAATCGATGAATGGAAAATGGACCTCTCAATAAGGAATCCAATTTTTCACGCATTCCTTTTGGTTATCTCCTCTTGTCCCACAACAAGACTTGATCTCCAATCTAAAAATTATGAATCCTTACTTTCTGGTCGAAGAGTTTCTTTACTCAACTTTGATGTGTAGCAATATAGTCCATCACCATAGTTCATTGCTCATTTAGTTTAGTCAAGCACGTGATCCTCTTGTCGATATAATCTTTAAATATTTGATCTTTGACTGCCTTTGCCAACTTCAGTGTTGATAGTTCCAGGGTGATTGGTATCTCTGCATTCAAACCATACAGAAGTTGAAATGGTGACATACCTATCAACCTTTTGGGTGTAATCTTGTCTACCCATAAAGCATCAAATAATGATTTATGCTAGGTTCTCTGATAGTCATCTACCAACTTCATGATAATGGTCACCAAGTTCTTATTGCTTGATTCTGCTTGACCATTTTCTTGTGGATAATAGTCAGAAGAGTGGGAGAGGATAATCTCATAATAGTAGCAAAACTTAGTAACCTCATGAGAAGAGAAAAAAGTAGCATTATCTATTAAAATCTTAGTTGGGACCCTAAATTGGGAGATGATATTTTATTTAAAGAAATTACATACCACTTTTGAAGTAGCATGTTTGACTAGAATGGCTTCCACCCACTTGGTAAAATAGTCTATGGCTATGAGAACATAGTCATGTCCAGCACTTGAGGATGTGTTTATAGTGCTAATGAAACCAATACCCCATTTTTTAAATGACTATTCGATCACCACCAGCTTGAGAGGTAATGTGGCCAACTTTGGTTTCCCAACAAACTGTTGACACAGCTCACATTTACGCACCCAAGTGTATGAATCTTGAAACATAATAGGCCAATAGTACCTAACTCATAGAATCTTATGGGTAGTCACAGGTGCAAAAAAATGTCCTCCACAAGCCAAATTGTGGAAAGACTCCAAAAGTTTTCTCTATTGCACTTTATCCATGCAACGAAGAAATACCCCATCAAGGCTCTTGTTTTACAAACTATTGTCCCACAAGACAAAGTTAGCAACTTTTAACTTAAAAGTCCTTTTTTCTATACAGGATAGGTGGGCAGGACACTCACCATAGGTAAGGAAATAATTGATATTAGAATACCACTCATTTGTAGTGGTGACAAAGAGAACTATAGGCATGTCTTCAACCTCTATTTCTTTTGGTATATTATCATCAAATAATTGGCAGAGACCTCTTCTTTACACAAGATTCATAAGTTTGATAACAAGATCAAACTCTTAGATTTTAGAAATCTAATTGCCTCTTTTAGTTCCAAACTCCTGTTGAGTTAGAATGGAATTTACTATTGTATCAGGAACCAGATCTATAGTGTGTGAGTTCAGGATATAAAAATGGAAGTGTTTTACTACCTTAACCATAGCATAAGAATGTTTCTCCATGTTTGAATATTTTAGCTCATGAGCTTTGAGAGGACAATTCATGAAAGATATGGGGGACTCTACACCTTCTTTGTTCTGCTGAGCCAAAATGGCTAAAAGCGTGTGTTCATAAGCATAGCTATATATTACGAAGTCTTTGGTATAATCTAGACAAACTAGAATTGGGGCATGGGCGATAGCTTCCTTGATCTCTTGAAATGCTGACTTGCCTTCTTTAGTCCAATGAAAAGTAGCTTTACCCTTCATCATGTTGACAATGTGGTGAGTCTTCTCTATGAATTCATGTATGAACCTTCATGGAAAACTGACCTTTCCAAATAAAGTATGGATTGTAGTCTTACTAACAGGGAGATCAAGCTCTTAGATGGATTTGACTCTTTTTGGGTCAATTTTTGTGCCTTCTCGAGATACAGTGTGACCAAGAAATTTCCCTTCTGTAACCTCAAAAATTGATTTCTTAAGATTGAGAGAAATGCCATTTTGTCGACATCATTCCAGCACTTGTTGTAAATGACGCACATGATAAGGATGATGTTTGGAAAAGATGGTTAAGTCATCAAGATATACCACAATGAATTTCCTCATTTCATTTCTGAAGGTAAGATCCATTGCTCTATGGAAGGTGGCGCCAACATTGATCAAACCAAAAGGCATTTTGTAATATGCAAAGGTGCCCTAAGGTGTAGTGAAAGTGGTATTATGTTAGTCTGATTCACCAACTTCTACTTGATTATATCCTGAAAAACCATCTAACATTGATAACATCTCTGAGCCAGTCACTATTTGTAGTAGCTAATCTATGATGGGTAGGGGGTAGTTGTCTTTTAAAGAAGATTGATTTAGATTTCTAAAATCAACACAGAGGGAAATTTCTTCATTCTTTTTTCTCACAGGGACTATGTTTGCAATCCAAGTGGAATGATGGATTGGAAAAATTATCCTCGCATTCAATATTTTTTGGATCTCAGAAAGAATAATACTTGATATTTTGGGGTTGTACTACCTTTATTTTTGCTTGTGAGACAATGATCGAACCTTGAATTTCTTCAAGCCTGAGAGATTTTAGATCATCATAAGAGTACACCAAAACATTAATGTAATGGTGAAGCAGAGTAATGAATTTGATTTTTTCATCAGGAGTGCAACAATTCTCAATGTTGACCATTTTGAGATTATCTTCTGTACTCAAATTTATTTGATCAAAATCATTGGAGGAACTTGAATCCATTGGTCACTTCTTGATAAACCTATCATGCTTATCGAATATCTTCTTAAGAGAAAGTAACCCTTTATGAATTTCATTCCCTTTAAGCTGAAGGAATTCTCCACCAATTTTTAAATTTGTCTGGGGAGCTAATTCCCACGATGGAGATGTACTACCTTTAAAATAAAGATCCTCAAGGTTATCCATCTGTTCTAAAAAAGTGATGATTTGGTTTTCCTCATTAAACACTTGCCAATAGTTGGCATTATCAGGTACACTTGGTTGAAAGACTAGTTCAATAGCGTACTTGTGCCCTTTAAAATCTTGGTGAGGAACCATGAGAGTTGCAGAGACAACTAAGGTATCTACTTGATTTTTGAATTCTCTAAGCACCACAAAAATACTGAAAGCCTAAAAACTTTCAAGGCAGTCCCACACTAGATTACGATAATGTCACAATCTTCCATTCTTGGTTTGATACAGGTTCCTCACCTAACAAACCACTAGTTCAACATCTCCTCGAGCATGAAGAAGCTTAACATCTTTAGTTTGAGTAGCTTTCAATTTGAGAAACAAAGATTCATATTCGATAGTATTGTTGGTATTGCTAAACTACAACTTATACGAATAGGGGAAATATTTTCTTACGGAGATATCAAAACAATTCCAGCTCCAAAACTGGTAGAAGAATTGTTGCCATCAAATTCTAGAATCTAGACATCATTAGAATCTGATCTCCTTTCAGACTTCTCTTCATTAGAGAGGGAAGATCCTTGTTTATCTGAACTGTGCTCCACCAATTCTTCTAATGTCTTATCTAATTTTTTTGGATTGTCACTTATAGAACTTTCATCTGATGAAACAGAAACATCTTCTCTGGATAGAAAAGAGTTACCCATTCTTAAGGATTCAAATGGAATTTGAGCTTCAGGAGCTGATGTTTGGGTGACAATGTATTTTGACTCCTTCTTAGGAAGTAGCCTTTGTATGATGCCATTGATAGGAATCCTCACCTCAGACATGTCCATGTTTAATTCTCCATGAACATCTTTGCAAAAATTTCATCCAAGCAGAATGCCATAGGAAGTTGGAATGTCGGCCACCAAGACTTTCATTTTAATCCTTTTTTCTAGGAAGACCACGAGTGCAAATTGGGCATCTTTGATCTATCCACATAGTGGCACTTTCTTGTTTTCCATGGAGAAACATCTCGCAAAACTTTTAGTTAAGGTGAGACTGAGAGAGTCTACCACCTTGGTGGGAATCACATTGTCAGAGGCGCCAGAGTCTATTATGCAATTGCTCAACTTATGACCATTTATCAACAGGGAAACATAGAAAGGTTCTATCTTCCCAGGGGAAATATGAGGAGTAATGACAAGATTGTTTCAGGTGGAGGTGTTCTTTCGGAGATCACGAGTCACCTTTAAATTTTTTTGTCTTGCAGGGATGGTTTTGTTTTTGATGCATTCAACTAGCCTATCCAACTGATCAAGGTTAGCTTGTAAGTATTGAAACTCAGACATTCAGATCTTGGTCTTCTTAGTATGGTCAATTATATCAAATGACTAAAAATAACTAGGAATAGAGGAAGGAAGTCCATCATTCTAGGTTTGGTTGGGTGTGGTACTGGTTTGAGAAATTGAAGTAGAAGGTGCAGGGTTATTTGAGGTACTTACTTTTTTATTGATCACCGAGTCCTTTGATTGAAAAGGTAGTGAAGTACCCTATTTAGAAATTAAAATTATTGGTCAAGATTATTCCCCTATTTTTCCCTTATCAGCTTGTTGAGTTGACTAGTTCTGGGACCTAGTAAAAACAATGTATGATCCATCAAACATTTCTCTCTTACTTCTAGCTTCATCCTGGTAATTCAGGAAACCAATGTTGGAGTCACTAGCTAATTATTATTCACATTCTAAAAAGAGATCAACATCATATTCTTGGTCCAACTCAGTTTGGAAAGATAAATCATGTTCAGCTTCATGATAACCAACTACTGAGTTAGCTAGTGCTATTTCAATGGCAAGCTTCCCCTATATGAGAGGGAGACAATTTGGTTGCCCTTGATTTCTGGTAGCATTACCTTGATATGAATAGTTTGGAAACATCCTCCTTGGTATATCTCGATAAGAAGGAGGGGTAGACATCCCTTGTGCCATTTGCTTTTTGAGAGCTATCAATTCATTTGCTAGCTTTTGCACCATAGGATCAGTGGTGCCTGTAGAGAAATTTTTAAAAGATGAAGAAGGTTTATTTATGTTAGGATCTCTTCTTATATTTCCTACCAAGATAAGATATTCAACCTTAGTGGCCAAAATATGAGCTGTAGCAAGATCTATGTGGCCAGCCCATCTCAATAGGAAACTACTTTAGGAAGCTGAGAATTGATGAAGAAGCACTTAAGATTTTCTGGCACTAACTGAGAAATTGTAGGAATCCTGTTCCTCAGCTTGTCAAATTTAGCAATAAAGTCTCGCATGGGTTCATGAGGATCCTTCTTCATTTGTGTAAGCTAGGATAACAAGGCATGTGCATCTTCTATGATTTTGAACCTAGCCTCAAACTTGGCCTTGAGAGTGTTCCAGTTAGTTACTATTTGTGCTTGCAAATGATAAAACTAGTCTGTGATAGTGCCTTAAAACATTTCCACAAATAGCTTGACCGCTATATCTTCAAATTCAACACCTATCACACCACAGGCTATGCAGAAAGCTACAATATTTTCATCAAGATGAACTCTCCCATCACCATAGAACTTGGGAAAATTATTTCTTAAACTATGGGGTAGTTCATGTAAATGTGGGGTTAGATTCAGAGGGCCAAAAGTGCTACCCCAAGGGCCTTGGGCTACCATGATATGATGATTGAAAGGAGGGATAACAAATCTCTGTAGAGTACATATAGATAAAGTTATGCTAGCAAAGGAAAGATAAGATTTACTTGGTACTGGGGACCTAATGTCTATAGGAGGAAAAATCCTAGATCACTGAAGGTTAGATTGTGGAGGAGAAAGGTCAAAATTATTTCACTGCATAAACTTGAACACAGGATCAACAATACCTTGAGCTCTCTGACTTCATATATACCATGGATTTGTCAGAGTTTAGAATGGAAAGGAATTAGAAATACTTCAATTTGAAGCTTGAGGCTTCAAATTATGCATTCTTCCCCAGCAAAGTCACCAAAAATTGTTAGGTGAATATTTTGTCCTCAACTAACTGATGACAAAATGGGTATATCAACCACAACACAATGAGGTTTATACGGCAAAATGGGTGTGGTTACCACATCATAATGAGATAAATCTCTCTTATCAGTAAGGGGATGTTCCCTATAAACTATAATATACTAATATAAAATGAAAATAGACTCAAGGGTGAAATCATACCATCCATCTCTCTTTTTTCAGAGATGATGTTCACAAAATAAAGGAGAATTCTTATGTAATTATTGAATTCATTTCTCTTCTTTCAAAAATGATGTTTAACAAATAACAATAATTCCTTTTGGGTAGTAACTGGATCCATGAGAAACCCATGAAAGTACAAAGTCTTTTGTTGTTTCTTGTGATGATTTAGGACAAAATAACGCAGTAGAATGAAATGCAGCAAAAAGTCTCCACCAAAAACTACAATAGAGTAAAAGATTATGAAGGATAAGGGGAGCTCAAAGTCTCTCCAATATCCTAAAACATAAAACATACTGACTAAGGATAATTATGGTAGCATAAAGTCTCCCACAGTCGACTTCAGGACATCTTTCAGATTATTTCCACTTGTTCTACTTATTTGATTAAATGGACAAGACTGTATTTAGGAAAAATACATAAGAATGATTTCCTAGATAACATAAGCTATTTCAACGCAAAGTCTAAAAGGTCACTTGCTTTCTCATTCACTTGATAAAATATGATTAACAGTATGAGCTCAAAGTCTCAAGAATGCCTTTTAATTTGGGTAGAGTTTCACTTCTAATAATAGAGAGATCTCCCTTCTACAAACTAAGATATTACAATATATAACCTCCAAAGAAAGACTTTGGCACTTATTTTCACAAAATGGCCCATGTTGCATTGAATGCATTAGAAAGAGGAATTTCTATGTAGGGGCCATGCTAGAGCCATTCAAATCATATCAAATGTCCTCTCTAAAGCATGGGTCACCTGATCTTTTGAAAGGTAAGGATGATCCTCTTTATGATACTTACATCACTTTCCACTCATGTTTACTCAAATGAAGAAAAATAGGCTGCACCATTAATTGCTTGCATTCTTTGATATCACCTAGTGGACTGCTCCACCTATTGGAATAACTCTCCTATAGATATTTTGGATTTCTCTATAACTTTCTCTTTCCTTGCTACCTTTTGTCTCTTCCTGGGGATCCAATCTCTCAGGGATATCTTCTCGCCTTCTGCTGGCTTCTTCAGCTCCTTTCTCAATGGATCATTGAGTTTGTCCTCAAGTTTGCGTTATTTGAAAATCAACAATTTTTTCATCACCCTAAATTTGACATCCATGGGGATGTCATTGGTCTCCTGAATCATTTTGAACCTTGAACCTTTGAACTTTTTAGAGTTCATCAGTTCAACAGCTCAGCAGTTCAGTAGTTCAATGTTTTGTAAAGAGCCACATTCACTTAGTCTTATTTAGGAGTTCAATATATCGTTAAACCAATTATTTAAACCATTTAGTTGAACTATTTAGTTGAACCATTTTTTGGAATCTTTTGTTTGAACCATTCACTCAAACTTTGAACTTTGAATCTTTAAACCCTTTAAACGTGTTGAAGTTTTGAACTCATTAAACCTTTGAACTCTTTAAACCTTTGAACTCTTCAAACCTTTTGGAGGTGGAGTTCAATGGTTCAAAATTTTAATGGTTCATTCCATATTATTGAACCCTACCATTGAACCTTTTGATTGAACCTTGGTGTTGAACCATCCTTACAATTTTTTAGGAAATGCCTTAAGTGTTTTGATATTTTTCCTTACAAAAGCCCACCTTTTAAACCTACAATTTCCTTAGCCAAAAAGGCTTTTTCAATGAAATAACTTGACTACTTAGAACATTTTTAGAAATAAAGAGACCATTTTGGCCTATAGGATCAAAATGGTCGACATGTTGTCCACAAAAACTAGTGACAGATTTTGGGAACAACAAGTGCAAGCCTAATATGAGCACTTAAAGTAAAGTAACCCTTTGACCCTTCAAATTCCTATAAGACACTAGGCTTAGGTTAAAAAAGGCTTGCACCCATATGAATCTATAACTAGTCCACCAAAAGGCTTGTGCTTATAGGCCACCAAGATTACCCCATGAAAGGTGTGCACTTATGAATCTATCTAAAGCCTTCTCTTAAATGATCAAGTCCCATAATTAATGTCTTGCACCATGGCACATCTAGCCTAATGTGGGCCTCAATTCCTTCTTAGCTACACTTCGAGTGAGTGCATAAGGCCTATGTCTTATGTGAATTGATGTTGGTGCAATCGAGTGTAAAATGTTGAGTGCAAAGGGAAAATCCCATGTTTACACTTGGTTGTAATAATCCTAGAACCAACTAAGACAACTTTATGCACCCTTTTCTATAACATTTTGGTTATGTTGTCGAGACTTGTGTTGAATTTTGTTGTTGTAATGGTGTGAGATAATAATGTATCGACTCTCCCTTAAAAACATTGAGCACTATCTACAATAGGTGGAAGATAGCTTTGTGCTAAAGCATCCAACCTAAAAAAGATAGAAGCCAAGGAAATGGGTTCACAATAACCTATATGATGCTTTGTATGAGGTATTTTTTTATGAGTTGCCTGAGCATGTGTACCGATGGTTGGTTGCATATTCAACCCACTAAATAAGGAGCTATGGATAGAGCTATGAGTATATGGAGTGCCTAGAGAGAATTGAGACCTTGGATTCCACTTAGACTAGAGTAGTGAATAAATGGTGGTAAGGAGCACTGAATAGATACATACTTCAGTTCATAGTCTAAACATACTCATGCCCTAAGGAAGCAAAGTACCAATTCTTTCATGAACCTTGAGGCATGTTTGAGAAGGAATTCAGTGCAGAGAAAAAAACTAATGGTAAATTATAACTTTGAAACTTTGTGAATGGAGGCTAAAGTCATTTCATGTATGAGCATCACAAAGGGGAAGAAAGGGATGTGGAGGTGAGGTGCAATAGAAGGAGATGATAAAATTGACACCTAAGAGATTAGAAAATAGACCTATAATAAGAGATGATGTAGAATGATGAAAGATCTAGAAACTAGAAGTGATGAGAGAACCACTAATGAGTGGAAAGGGCATGGGGAAAGATCTCTTGAAATATAACAATGTGAGGATGAGAAATATAATGAAGTAATGGATCGAACTCAACAATTGATAGGTGTAGAATTCAATAGGTTCCTACAAGATCTAGTGACTGAAGATATGATTAACTTGCTTACCCCCTTTGAACTTGTGGCACATGCTCACATGCTATATCCCCCACTTGAAGAAAGTACAAAATTAAAAATTGACCCTATTATCAACATAGATCTTAGATGTTTTGTAGACTTAGAGTGCAACTTTGTGATTGAATAAATTGTTCCATATAAGGAGGTCAGTACAACTACCTCTAGACCATTGGGTGCTAACTCACCACAATAGAACTTGAGCACAAACATACCAACTTAGCCAATGTGAGTAACACAAAGTGGGAAATATGCCCTAGAAAGTGGTTCAATGCCATAGGTAAGTAGTACAATGCCATTGACATTAATAAAACCAATAGTAATGTTGGGACCAATGCCTAACCTAGTGTCTAGAGGTGTTAGAGGAATTTCACCAAGACAAACACTAAGGGGATAATGCCTCAGATCCCATCTTACCCTCTCACAAAAAATATACTATGAAATGGCCATGTACTTGCTAGAGTATCATGACATGGAGAATGCCATAGAACATGTGCTAAAATGTGAACTATAGTGGCATGTGTGGGGTATAACCTAATTGGAGCATAAGGTGCCCCAATTTGTGACCATTTTATTTAATCTTACCCATGCTTTCTATAAAAAATTTGACCCTAACTAGGCCATGGTTGATTATGATATCCTGAAGGATGCATTCCTGAAGGAATTTGATAATCTAGAGTTTGAACAATAGAGCATCAGCGTGCTCAAGGAGATTACCGAAGAACTCTAAAAAAGTATGTGCCTATATAATGCAAGGTTTAAGAATCTCCTATCAAATCTCCCATATTATATTCACCCTTCCTAGCATGCATAGTATTTTATTGGAGGGTTGCTAGTGCTATTTTAAAGAGTGCTTTCCATGAAGACTTTTATAGACCGTCACAAAGTGCTTGAAGTTATGCTTAAATCCAAGGTAGTTAAAAGCATAAATACTAGGATCAACCCATTTATGGAGGCATAGATTGTATCTATGGCCTCCCAAAAGTAAAAGCTTACCAACTCATCACAAGATGATCAAAGTAGATTATGGTGCACTGACTATGAAATAAAAGGCCATAATAGGAATAACTACCCACAAAGGAATGTGTGCACCCTAATTCTAAGCTATGAAGTTTGTTGAGAGGTGTTTGATATCCACAAATACATTTTATTTTAATGTGCTATCCAAGTCAACACAACCATCTATTGTCAGTTGTGCAATACCTACACCAATACCACTATTAATTTTTAGGTGATTGATGCGATGTGTAAGAACATGGAAATAGGCATAAGGCATGTTACTACAATAGTTAGAGGGTAGGATAACCAAGGAAATGAAGGATACGATCAAAAAAATATAGGTTTTGGGATGTAGTGAGGTACCAAAAGGTGAGGTGGAAGATGTAATGGTGGAAGGTTCCCACCCTGCTCATGTTATAAGTGTGACTTGATAGAGCATTATCAACATGACTGCCTTACACATCCCAAATGTGGGTATTCTCAAAGGTCCCATAAGGTCAAGGAATGCCCTGAACTATACAAAAAGTTAACCCAAGGCAAGTATAGCATAGACAAGGGAATATGAATAATCAAGCATGAGCTATAAATGAATAAATAGACTATGAGGGTACAATTAACCCACATAGAGTTAGTCAAGGTGTAGGTGATTACTCGTAATGGATTTACCACTCAACCAATAGTTGTGCCAATACCTAAGTTACACTTAGAATATGGGGATAAGGGTCATATTGAGCTCATAACACAGACTTAGCCTAAATTTGTGCCTTACCCAAACCTAGTGTGCCAAAAAGATGTATTGAAGTAGGTCATAGTGTAATCCAAAACCTATAAGGGGATATCCAATTAGTGTGGGATATTGAAGCACAGGCTGCTACCTCTTGAAAGAAGCATGATAGCTAAGAAGTTGAGATATAATAATTAACATATATCTTGCACCTCTTATAAATAGAGGGAATGCTACCCCTATTGAAGAACTTTCTCTTGGAGCATATGGGTCAAAAACTAGTTAAAGTCGCTGTGCCTCACATGGAGAGGGAATGAGAATTAAAACATATATAGAATGCAGATTATGACCAATAAATCCTCATGAATTCCATTACTGATGGATGGTCTATTTATGAGGTCCTTGTAAGCACAGGTACTGAGGTCAATATCTTGACCAAAAATGCTTGGGAGAAAATGGGTAGACTAGCCTTGAGGCCTTCCCCTCATGTAATTTTCATGGCCAATAAGACCTAGGCATAATCGATCAAAATTATGAATAATGTAATTGTAGATATCATGTGTACTAAATTCCATTCTAACTTTAAAGTGATCGAGTTAGTAGAATAGGACAACTATCCAGTACTTCTATAAAAGGCCATGGTGCTATGTAAATAATGTAGATATGCACTTCAAAAGATCCTATATGAAATTTTAAAATGGAAAGGAGAAGGTGGTTATACCCCTATAACATGACCAAGGACCCCCTATGTTGAGAGCATAGACATCAAAGATGAGATCAACCATATCTACAACATCATGATGCATGATGCTAAGAATATAAACCCAAATGATCAAGGAGTCCTCTATTAGGAATATGGACAATCAACCTTGAACACCATCAATGTTTCCTACAACTGATGGGTCAAGGAAGCATATGAGACCATTGGTCGAAGGTGGTGCTCGGTACATGCAAAGGTGCTAAAACTAGTAAAGATAGGTTGGGTCTAGATTGATTGTACTTATAAAATGTGGGTCCATTAAGCCAAGAATAAAGGAAAGAGAGTGTTTCACCTTAGTAAGGTAAAACTTGAAATGCTCCCAAGATATGAAGGGAGTAGTATGATGGAATACTATTTCCATGACCTCAAATAATGTATCTCAAAAGAAGTGGATAGGATGGGCACACTAGTGTATACATTAAAGAGCATTGATTATCATTTGTGGGAAGTGCCAAGACCTAGATTGCCAACTTGGTAAGATGTGAAGGCACTTATTTGCACTATATTTGGAAAGAGTAATGAGGACCTAGCCATCTTAGCCTACTCTTACGAATCTAACCCCATAGTGCATGTGCGGCTTTGTGAATAAACCTAGATTGTTTATGGAAAAATGCCCGAAGGAACCTATGGGTGCAAACCTTCTATAGGACCTTAAAGACTTGGGTGAGGGCATGGTAAATTGTTAATTAGATGTGCTATGAGATAGACAACTAGGATGCACTAAAGGAGTGGTTTTTTCACACCTCCTTTTTTCAAAAAAATTTTGAACTAATTGAGGCACTATAGATAGTTCAAAGATTAATGTTTGAGGGAACTACAATATTGGAAAAGTGCCTAAAAGACATGTTCTATGAAAAAGGGTTGGCACTCTTGACTTTTTTTGAAGAGAAAACCCTAAAAAATAACTCTAGTGACAAGGATGATGAAACATGGAAGGCACACAACTAGAAGGATTTGATAGGCAAAAGAAAATTAGTATACCAAGTTGAGGATAATGCCACAGAAGAAGGGGACCCTACCCATATTTGGATAAAAATAATTGAGGGTAGCATATAATTCAAGGATTCACACCAAGCAAACAATGAGCCCTATCATACACTACTAAAAACTACTAAGGTAGATATTAGTTTAGAGGGGGAACCAAAGATCACCACTCTAGGTGCCTATTGGTTTGACACAAAGCTAACACGTATTGTGGATCTCCTGAAGGAATTCAAAGACTAGTTCCCTTATAACTATAGAGACATGAAAGTCACATACCCATCCCTTGGGAATATGAGTATCAAGATAGTCAATGGCACAAAACTTATCAAGAAATGACCCTATAGAATAAACCCAAATCTTCATGCCAAGGTCAAAATAGAGATTGATTGTATGCTAAAAATAGGCATCATCTACCATGTGCAAGAATCTAAATGGGTTATCCCCATGGTCATCAACATCAAGAAGGATGGGTGCATCTAAATTTATGTCGACTACAAATTGTTGAATGCATCCTACATAACCAATCTATTTCCAACTCTGTTCATCGACAAAATCTTGGATGGCATCATAGGTTGTGAGATATACACCTTTACTAATGGGTTCTTAAGATACCATTAAGTCTAGATCTAGGAGGAGGACAAGCCCAAAACTACATTTATGATAGAATGGAGTTGTTTTGAATATAATGTGATGCCCTTTGGACTAAAAAATACACCAGTCATATTCTCCTGAGTGGTGATCACCACTTTCAAGGACTTCATTAACAAATTCCTCTAAGTATACTTAGATGACTGAACTATGTATGGGTTAGTGAAGGATCATTATGATAACTTATGCCTTATGTTTGAGAGGTGCAAGTAATTGAAAATATCTTTAAACCTTAATAAGTGTGATTTTGCAATACCATTTAACACTTTACTTTGGAGCACCCTCTACAAATATGGTTTTCTCATTGATCCTATGAAGATTGCAATCATCTTTTAGTTTAAGACCCCATCAATGTAGAAAGATGTTCACACCTTTCTTGGCCATTGTGGGTACTATAGAAAGTTCATAAGGAATTATGCCAAGATTTCTGTATCACTAAAAGATCTCTTGCAAAAATATGACCTATTATGTTGGGGCATAACACATGAAGATACATTTGAGACATTAAAGCTCAAACTAGCAAGTGTGCTGATATTTCAATTCCCTAACTGGGCAACTCCATTCCATGTCCATGTTGATCCATATAGTTATATAATTGGTTTCATTCTGGTGCAACTAGGCAAAGGTAAAAGTGACCATCTCATTTATTTCATAGGCAAAAAACTTACCAAAATAGAGTATAACTACAACACAACTGAGTGCAAGGCACTTGCCATTGTCTATGCCCTACAAAATTTTTGGTAGTACTTATTGGCAACCCGCTTCATATTCTTCATTGATCATAAGGAACTTAAGTACATGGTGAACAAGCCCAATATCTATGGGTGCATTTGTTGATGGATTATTTTGATTCAAGAATTCTAGTTCTCTATTGTAGTCAAACCTAAGAAACAAAACTCAAGCCCAAACTATCTATCCCACATCAAATCTAGTGATGCAACTATACTTATTAAAGATGATATGCTTGATGTGCAACTTTATAAAGTCTAGCACATCCCAAAAGACTTGGCATAGATTACCATATTTTTGACATCTAGCTCTACACCCCATACTATAATGATTAAAGAGAAGAAGTAACTTATAATTCATACTACCTCTTTTTGACTCATTGGTGGGGAACTATACAAGTTAAACTACAATGAGGCCTTATGTCTATGTGTTCTATAACATGAATGGGACTTAGTATTGCAAGAGGTGCATGAGGGGATCACTAGAATTAATTATAAAAGAGATGATATGACATGAAAGATACTATAATCAGGCTTGTGGTGGCTAAATTTATTCTAGGATGTAAAATATCGCACCAAAACATGTGACATTTGCCAGTGCATGGGGAAAATTGAATCACTAGGATGAGATACCTCTCATCCCCATCCTTGCCTAGGCACCATTTACAAAATGGGCCATTAAATTTATTGGGCCAATTAATCCTAATATGAGGTGCATATTACTTCACTAAATGGGTTGAGGTAGCATTAACCAAAGATTATACAATCACCACCATAACAAGGTTTATCTAGGAGAACATCATCAATCATTATGGGTGCCCGATTAGTTTGACTAGTGATCATGACACATAATTTATCAATGAAACCATTTGGATCATGTTGACTAAATATATATATGCACACCATAAAATAAAACCTTATCATCCCCAAGTAAACAATACCATTGATGCATTCAATAAGATATTGGGAACATGATTCAAAGAGATATGTAATGTTGGTCATAAATATTGGGATAACCATGTGTCAAAAATATTATGGGCCTATCACACTATGTATAGGTATCTAAATAAGGCTACATAATTTCAATTGGTGTTTGGTGTTGTGGCCATTTTACCCATGGAATTTCTAGTGCCCTCATTGCACATTGCATGTATTAGTCAATTAGATGACCAAGAGTCTTTGAGCATATGCATAGAAGACTTAAAGTTCTTAGATGAGACATGTGCCTAAGAAAGATGGATCCAAAAAATATAAAAGACATACTAGAAGCTATGGCATGATAATCACATCGAGCGCAAGGTACTTACTAAAGGTGCATTGGTCTTGTTATACGACTCAAAGTACCTTAAACACCCAGACAAATTTTAGATTATGTGGATGGGACCTTATATTATCCATAGTATATTAGAGAATAAAACATGAAAACTATGTACATTGATGGGTTAAATGCTTCCTGAGCATTTCAATAGCAATATACTAAAGCCTTATAGTCAATAAGATGGCACTTGCACCATCAAACACCAACTTCCTAGTTATAAGCCAGTTGCTTTGTGTGGACCATAATAAAATTTGGTGAAATCCAAATATTTACTTATGTTTGTTTAATTTGTGTTGAGTGAATAATCATGATGCTTTTAATCCTATAAAATAACTATTCTAACACTTTCATACATAAATCCAGTTAGGTGAGTCAAGCACGGTCACTTTCTAAGTGCATGAGGTCAGACACCTAAGTTTTTGGGCACATAAATTTTGCCAAGTTTATAAAGATATGAGTACTAAATTGATAAAGGGAGGATCACAAAATTCTCATGTATAAGATATAATGAAGAGAGAATGAAGTGTTAGAGGACTAGCACAAGGATTTGTATGGGGTAGGGAAGGTCAAATCAAGATACATGAAAGCATAGAGAAATCAACCAAGAAATAGAGGCACACTTAAAAAGAAGTGCAACACTAAGGAGAGATAGAACTGAGGAGGATGAATCATGTGCATGAGAATCATTGTACCCAAGTTACCATAAGAAGGGTGAAGGTCATGCCATGGTAAACAAAGTGCAAGAGAAAGATTGTTAAGATAGTTGGCACCCACCTAATGGTCAGTGGGAAGTGACCATTTGAATCACCTATCACTTCATCAAATGAGCCATTAGAAAAATTTAATGCTATGATGGTAGAGGCATGAAGATCCACAATAAATGAGAATGTGGTAACAAAATTTCATGGATTTCATGTGTTTATAATATTTCAAGAAATCAACGTGCCATCATGCCATTAATCACCAAACATTAATTAGGTAGCTAAAACTAAGGTATAAAGGGGTTAATGATAAAATTTTAAAGGTTACAAAAATTATGCAAATTTGAACCAAAAAATAGAGTCAAACCAAAGCTGAAGCCACCCAAAAACTTGAAAATGCTACCATAGTGAAAACTAGAGCATCCACAACCCCTAAGTGAGAATGGATGAATTAAGACACATATTACATTCTACTTTGAATTGGAAAGGAGGTGAGTGGAGAAGAATTGAGAGAGAAATAGAACAACAAGAGATATGTATAATTCCTAAGCCACCATTAATGGTGTATGAATCTTGAGAGCCAAAGACACAGTTGTAGATCCCATGACTATGAAAAATCACCAAGCATGATTAAGGGTTTTAAAAAGATCAACCATTCATGCTTTAACAACAACCAATTTAAAATGGGAAAGAAAAGATTAAGTATAAGTTTGATATAAGTGCAAAATGACACCAAGAAGGCACAAATGGTGAGAAGTAACCATAATGAAATAAGAGGCACAACTGGTAAAAGGAGTCAACGTCATGGTGGTAGAAATAGAAGCAACAAAAAATCTTACTTATAGAGATATGCAGTTCCCCCAAAAGCTCATAATGGGGGAGAAATGGGTATCCTTTATACACATGTACATATTAAAGGAGTACAACCATTAAACACCTAACAACGTACATGAATGCAACCAGGATTGGATGGTTGACATAAGAAAGAAGAAAAAGGTAGGAACTATAATATTTAACATATTTATCTAAGATAAACTAGAGACCACCAACGCAACCCATCTATTTGAGTTACCAAGATTTGGCAAGCTAGAGGAGTTGGTGCACTTTTTTATTTTGTGTATTCATGGTGACAAGTTTTATTTCATAGGGAGGAACTTGTTGATTTTAGTACACATTATTAATAAGATCATGAGACTCCCAAGTGTAGGGACAAATATATGTTAGATGATGAAATATGATGTGGAAGTGGATAAAGTCATAAAGCTATTGAGATACTATAAGTTATGGTTCACATTCCCTATCAAGGATATCCAAGACCTCGACATAAGGGTAGTGACACACATAGTTAGATCCAAGATATACCTCTGTAGATGATGGTCTGACATCAATAATACCTACTTATGCATCACCCACCACATGATGCAAGGGGTAAAATTAAACATCTCCAAATTTGTTGCTAAGGAGATTATTAAGAACATATTAGAGGACCACAAAGTGCTTAAGACTTTTAGATGGGGATATATGATAATTTTGATCATGAGAAAGGATATTGGTGTGCCTAATAGAGATGATGGTAACCTTTGGGTGTTCCCACCCCATAATGACTCCCCTATGATGAATTAAAAAGACTTTATCTGCCCACTCATCTTCTCACAAAAATACAAGACAAGGGTGCAAGGGTGGTAAAAATAATATATCGAGGCCTTTAGGATTGAATGGTTCATCCCTCAAGAGATCCTCCAGCATATGGTAGGAATGATTACCTTCACCATAGTACAAAATTTATGTGTAGTATGCTTGGTTCTCATAGATGGGAACTTATTCGGATGGCTCAAGCTACCTTATGTATTTTTCATCAAATATTTCATGATGGTACTAAGGAGGATTCCCAATGTGAAATAGTTGGAGATCCTAATGAAGACTATGGATCAAGGTAAAATTAAGTTGAGGTGATAGTATGTGTGCCTTAAAGCCAAGGATAAAATAGATGAGGAGGATGACTTTGACAGAATAGACCTCCATCCCCTCCAGAGGGAGATAATATCTAGGCACATATTCAACCTATATTATGAGATGATGTTATGCAAGAAGGGCACTAATATTGGGAAATATGATGATCTCTCCCACCTAATCAGTGAGGAAGGCAAGGTTTTTTCAAATATGTAAGAGAAGACCCTCCAAAAAAATTGGGGGAGAAACTTGTGGAGACCATAGAGTGCATTAAGTCAAAGATTTCCTCTAGAGAACAAACTACACCTCTAACTCCTAAGAATGCATAACCTTTATGCTAGAAACTACTTTATCTAGTAAGAAACACAAGAAGAAGACTAAGGGACCAATTTCATTCCCTACATTAACTTTGATAGAAATGGATAAAGAGGCAACCTTTAGACCCATAATGGAGGAGAAGATAGAAGAAGAAAGTGCAGGGACATATATCTTATAGGAAGAAGAAGAGGAAGGGGAGCCTAGTACCAAGGATGTGTAAGAGGCCCGCCAAAGTGGCATAACCATCATGCTTGAATAATCATAGGAACCAATGATCTCCTCATCTAATGAAAAAAACTCCACACTACATCTATAAATAGAAGAGGAGAAGAGAAGGGTGTGGAAGAAAATGGGCTTGAGTGAGGAAGAAATAGAGAAAATGTTGGCACTTGAAAAGAAGCATAGACTAGCCCAAGAAAAGGAAGTGGCCATGGTAGAAAAGTCAAATAAGGTTCCCATAAGCACATGACTAGCCATTAAAGTAGCCAATAAAGTGCCCAATGCCCCCACCAAAAAGGTAGAAGAAGCTACATAAGAGGTGTGCCCATGTATTGAAGGGGAACCTAAAGAAAAATAAAGAAATAATGGTGCCTTAAAACAATAAACGAAGACAACCAAGGAACCCCAATAATAATAATGTGAAGCTAACACTGAAAGAATTAACCTAGAGGTAAACATTATTAAACCTCAAGAAGAAGAAGTAGACGAAGGGGAAAATGTTGAGGAAGAAACCCCTAAAGAACAAGTAGGTGAATCCTTTAAGGAAAACACTAAAGAAAGTGGTGGTTCTAATGAAGAGGAAGAATAAATAGAAATGGCCATCATCAAGAATGATTACTAAGAACTGAGTATAAGGGAGAAGGTATAAAAGGGATGGGAGGATGAAGACATTTACATGTTTGACACCATGACCCATCAAGCCACCACAACTAAAATGCACAAATAACTTGTGTTTACATTTGATCACTATATGGATGAGTCTCACTTTGAGGCACCACAAACAGCTACTTCAAGCATAAAAGAGCTTGAGGATGGGTAGGGATCTCTCCTCATAAACCCTCATGCCATGAATCTAGTGTGATGTATGAATGCAATGATTAGAATGACCATTGAGGTTATGCACTAGAATATAATTAATGATGGTAGGGAAAGAAAGTGGAAGCAACTCCATAAATAATCTTATGAGGAAAATTAAACCACTATGTTTAAGCTACATCAGCTCTATGAGCACACAAAAATGGCTAAACCATCTCTTTTGGTCAGCATCGACAGTTTGAACCTCTCTAAGGTTGATAAAATTTGTGTGATAGAAGAGTAGATTCTCCTAAGGTTAAAACCCAAGCTGACTCAAGAAGAAGAAGAAGAAAATTGCATCATGCTATATAAAGAGCTTGCTATAAATCTCAAAGATGTAGATGATCTCTTTGAAAAACTATAAGAGGGCATAGATATAGTTGATACCATCTTCTTGAGATTTTCCAACCAAGCATCAATCATAGATACATGCCTTAAACACGCAAGGGAAGAAAAGGATAAGATAATGGCATACATGTACTCAGTGAGCAAGTGAGAGCACATGCAAGTCATGGGGAACATCAATGTGATAAGCACCCAAATAAAGGACAAAGAGAAAAACTTAAAATCACTCTCTATAGACTAAGGCCTATGAGCAAGGATTAATCCTAGATAAGAGTGTGGAAAAGGCTAAGGCAAATGTAGTGGCCTTTAGAAAAGAGCTAGATAAGATTAATGTGATCACACTTAGTGCTACCTCCATATAAATAGATAACACCATTGAAGAAATCAAGCTCATCATTAAGGGATTTTAAGACTTCAGCACTGAGCGTAAGGAGAACATGCTCAAGTTCTCTACCCTGAGGACCTTTATAGCCTAATCTATAGGCCAACTAGAAATTTTGTATGGAGTAATGTTGGGACCCTTATTTTGGTAAGTACAAGATTCATGCCAACATGACATAAACATTAGTTCAAGGCATTAGTTTGGATGATGATGACATTTTGTCATCTTGGTACTAGTTGGAAGGATCAACACATATCTTATGCCAATTTGTAGGTGGCTAACCAATTTTAGGATTTTTGAGGCATCTTCAATGATTGGGTAATACATGGTAACTATAGCATGAAGTTTTCAAGGTGATGAAGCTAATGAGAATGATAAAAAAGGATCTTTCTCAACACTTATCATGCACACTCCACCTTGGTAGAGATGCTCCTAAAGAGATATAAAAATAAATCAAACTAGTTGATGAAGAAGATGAAAAATTGGTACATCAAAGCTCTAGTAGATTGAAGATATCTCTATGCATTGATTATGGTATCCATTAGACTTAGGGATAGCATGGATGCCATTAAGGCTCCATTTTTAAGCACCCAAGCTTACCTATGAGCCTCTAGGTCATTAAATATATTGAGCTAGACATTTACTTATTCTAATTAATATGCATTGTATACTCTATTTGAATTATGATTAATGGTGAAGAACGTTGCAATACAACATGATGTTTCTAGTTTATGCATATTTTACATTGATATTGGAATGTGAATTGATATTAATGTTATAATTTCATTGTAATTATGATTGAGTAATGTTTATGCATGCTTTTGGTTTAATATTTTAATGGCATCCTTGTAATAGGTGATGACATCCATTGTCACTTATGTAAAGACTAAGTATATAGATCCTACTCCAAGTGTTCCTACTACTACTACAAGTGCAAGCCTACTATGAGCAATTAAATAAAAATAACCCTTTGACCCTTCAAATGCCTATATGGTGATAGGATTAGATTAGCAAAGGCTTGTGCCCATATGACTCTAGAACTAGTCCACCAAAAGCCTTGCGCTTATAGGCCATTAGGATTAATCCATGAAAGGCTTGCACCTATGAATCTATCTGAAATGACCAAGTTACATAATTAATGTCTTTTTACATAACACAACTAGCCCAATGCAGGCCTTGATTCCTTCTCAGTTGAATTTTGGGTGAGCGCATAAGGCATGCTCCTTATGTGAATTGATGCTGGTGTAGCTAAGTGTAAAATGTTGAGAAAAGAGGGAAAACACCATGTTTGTGCTTAGTTGTAATAACCCTAGAACTGACTAAGATAACTTTGTACACCCTTTTATACAATAGGTATTGATGGGTTTAGATAAAAACTTATTATCTAGTAGTCAAACCCTGCTATATAAAAGGTACCTATTATTAGCTAAATCCCTATTATTGAAGGTGTTTCAAGTTATATCCTTGTTGTAAGTGAGGTACTCATTACATAAATGGAAATTATTACCTAACAGGTACCTGTTTTAAGTTAGGACCTTATTTTTAGGTAAACCCCTATTGTTTTTTGGGTATTTGTTGGAGGTTTGGTATTTGATGTTGACCAACTGACACTCTTTATTGAAAAATAGGAACACATTATCGATTAGGAAAAATTTATGATGTTTGTGGTATATTGGCATGTGTTTTTATTAGTAAAACATTAGTTTTCACCTATTGAGATGGTGTGTTCAACACTTGTTGAGGTGGAATGTTGGTCTATTTTTGGCTATTTACCCCCTGTTGCATTTTTTAGGAAGCTACTAGTTGATGAGTAGAAGTTGCTTGATACATTTGGGAACTAGGCATACCTTCCACTTGTTGTTATAAACCACTTGAGGCATTGGTAAGAGGAACCTGCTATGTGTTGATCTATGGTATAATAGACTCACTTTGGTTCAAATTGGGATTCACTTGCATGTTATCTACTTTATTTTGTGTGAGGTCTTCTATAGGAGATAAATTTTCTTCTAGCATAATTTAGACATTTTACATGCCTCCTACCAACATTATTTGACTAAAAGGGTCTATGTTCTTATTTAAATATCCTGACAACTCAGTTTATACCCCTATTGGGGGATATAACTCTATGAGTGGCATGTTTGAAATAGCCATGGCATTGAAGTACCAAGCTAGGTTAAGGTATGTTTGATACACTTGCTGTACCTACTCTAATTGGTCATCCATTGGACCTTTCCCTTTTACAAGCACATTTACACCCTATTTAGATATAAATACTAAAAATTGATTATAAATAGTTGAATCATGTTCAAATTATTGGTTATGAGGTATATTGCTAGGTGTTATAATCAAGCTAGATATACTTTCATGTGGGAAGTCTATTGGGATCCTACTTATGCCACCCTAACTATAATTTCATCTTTGTTTTATAGCAAGTGATGATAAAAAAAGTATGGGTCATAACTTGTTAGTGTAGTTACATAGTAGGGTTGTTGTTGTTGTTGGATTTTTTCAATGATAGGTGTCATTTGAGCAAGGTATTGTGCTATTTGTTCTTGATATTGTCCTAGATAATAAGGTACATTAACTAGGTATTATGTTACTGGGTTTTGGCCTTATTTTACATATGAATTATTATAAGAGGGATATAGATCTATCTCATACGCTACATTATCACCATAAATTTCTTGAATAAAGGGGTCACTAGTGACAAAGTTATCATAATCTAGATTATACATGGTCTTACTATGCGTATAGTGAGGCATGTTTGGATTTATGACTAGGTCTCTCAAAAAAGGTCTAATGTGGCAAACAAATGAGCTTTGAGGTGAACAACGTTTAGTTTTTTAAAAGAGGTCCAAAGGTGAAACATCTATTCTAGATATAAGGAAAAGGTAAAATAAAAATGTGAAACTAGTCTAGGCAAAGTGTTTAGGCAAGGTAATATGATTATGATCTAGGTCTAATAATGAAAAGGAAAGGTATTATCTCTTCAGTCAAACATCACAATGATAGAATTCTAAACTAGGTCTAAAAGTTCTAAAAATAATGCTAGGTCTTTGGTCAAAAATCACAAAGCTATACTTGGAAATAAGACGGTCCAAACAAGAACTAGAAATAAATCTAAATCTAAGGTAATTAGCTTAGATAAACTTAGTCTAGTTCAAAGGTAATTGGCTCAGAAAACTTAGTAATTGGCTCAAAAATCTTGGTCTAGGAACACAAAAGGCTCTTGGTGAATATAACTAAGACATTTGTGAACTTGACATAAATAACTCTAAATTTGGCACATCATAAGAAAACACCCCTAAGTCTAGGCAAAGGTCTATAAAAAAAATGAGAAATCAATCCAAGTCGCACAATCCAAATGTAAAAGGTAAACCACCTAAGCCCAAATTAGACAACCCTTCAACATAGACCTAATGGATTTAGGATTTGAATTTTGAAAGATTGAATTTTAAATTTAATATGAAAGGCTTGAATTTTCTAAAGGTTAATAGGTTAGACTCAAATAGGCAGCATAATTGCACATTTTTAGAAACAAAGATATGAATGGATTTCTAACTTGGTTTCAAACAAAGGAAGTGTTTTGGAATAAAATCGGAAAAGTAACAATGATCTTTCAAACAAGTGGTAAAAAAGTGGTTTTTATAAAATTCCAAGGCAAATGTTTGGAACAAAATCAATAGTGTAACACCTATTGGTTCAAAGTGATGTGTAACACGTGAAGGTTTTGGCTCATTTTAAATTTGGTACAAAAATAACTTTAGACCCAAAAATATGTGCTAGAAAAGAAAGTAGAAAAAACATATAAGTGCACGTTTTATCCATAAAAATGACAAAGCATGCATAGCTTCTACCAAAATTTCCATCGATATACCAATGCTCAAAAGGAACTAAGTGCTAATACATAAAGTAAAGATCACATGTAGGTAGAGTTTTTAATCCCCTTATGTTTCTCAAGCATTGGTACATAGAAAGGAATTTGGAGTGTCAAAATATTTGACATTTGACAAGATATTCCATGGTGAAGTGGGGTTTACTAAAATCTATAATTTTAAAAATGATATAAATGGTCCCAAGTGTGGATAACACAAGGGCACATCATACCAATTATGTTTAACCTTACTAAATTGTTTGCAAAGGTCTAGTCCTTTACATAATGACTTTAGGTGTGTACTACTTCGTGAAGTCTGATGTTTAGTGTGAATTGATCTAGGTTTTTATTAGAATCATTAGGATAACCACTTAGCCACTCTTCAATTCCATTACCACATGCCAAATTTATATACCCCACCATGGATTGGGGTTGGTATGATGTTGGGAGATGAAACCTCAGTTCAACGAACCCCCAAAGAACTTATGAGGAGGTGATGAACTCCCGCCCATAAGCCAATGCAAAAAAAGTAAACAAATGAAAATTTGGAAAAAAATTAGGGTTATTTCTAGGTAACCCAAGTCGCGTAGATCATGGGGAGAGAATATGAAACTATTCTTCCTTTCTAGACTTAACCAAACAAGGTAATAAACAAAGCAATTTTTATCATTTAGGTTCCCTAAAGGGGATGGGGGAGAGCATACACGTAAAGTTCATTTTTCCAAAAACATTAATAAAAGAAATTGAAACTAATTAACAAATAATGAACAAAGAAAAAAATTTAAAACATTTAGGATCTCTAATATAAGGTTGATGTTCATTTTTAAAGCACAAAATAAGATGTGAATGGAATTTTTCACACTTATCTTTATTGTTTGCTCTTGTAAACTTGAAAAACAAAAAATAAAAGTTTGTTAGGTAAATTTTAAGCACTAAAACATAAGTGTGTATGAAATTTTGAAGTGTTTAAACCTCATTTTATTCACTTAGTTTCCTACAAAAATTTTAGGAGGTTCACTTGATTTTATGCTAAAGAGTTAACCAACAAACAAATTCTACTTTAAAACTCTCAATTTTTTACACAAAGTGAAGTCACTAATTTTTAAATAGAGCAAAGTCATCAATTTCTCAACAGAGTAAAGTCACTAATTTCTAAACAGATTGAATTCATCAATTTCCTATATAACTAGAACATGAAAAAAATAATATCTGGTGAAGTCACCATTAGTCAGGCATAAAGTCACCATTTATGTTAGTCAAAGTTATTGATTATGGTTAAAAATAGAGTGAAATCACTGAATCCATGAGAAAAATTACTTGGAAAATCCACCAAAATATAGGATCAAAACCATCATTTTTATTCATCAAAGTCACCATTTACATAAAGATGATTCAACATAGGTCGATGTCATCGATTTTATGATAGAGTGATGCCACCATTTTATACAAAGTCACTAATGCATATTCACCATTTTTTATAAAACAAATAATCATAAAATAGAGGACAAAATAGGTGATGTCATCACTTAATAAGGTGAAGTCATCGATCTGTAACTAAATAAAATGATGTGAAATTTGGTCATAAAATTGAAAATGTGAAGTTGTGAGTGATCTTTTTAATAATTTTGAAGGTTTTCCATCACACATTTCATCCATGCAGGGTGCGTGGTCCCACCAAATGTGCCATTATGTATGATTAGGAATCTAAAGAGCCAAATATAATTAGTTCCTCATTAGTGAATCAAAAGATAATTTAAGCAAAATAATACAATAGAAACTAAACTAATCTTACCTAAGTACTTGGTTGGGCTTAACACAATGAACAAAACTATAAATAGAAGATAAAATGTAAAATTATGTTACCTCCTTTATCAAAACTCATGCTCATTCATTGGCATAGAGGATTTTCTTGCCCAAATTGTGGGCAATAAAGACTTTCATCAATGCAATTTCCATTTTGGTAGCACTTCTCTAAGACCACATGAGGCTTGGGTTGGCTTGGTATGTGAAGATTATTGAATCAATATGACATAACTTTTCTTAAGAGATTCTTGAAGGCATTCCTATAGAATAACCTTACACACAAATTCTTATTGGAAGAGAGTGAGGGTAGTTGTATTTATATGTCTTAAAAATAACTTTAACCCTAGTGAGGTTAGGTTTAGTTTTAACCTTGGTTGTGTCTAGACTAACCCTAGTCAAGTTTTAATTAACCCTAGGTTGGGTGAAAGTAATTATGAAGGATTGACAACTCATAGAGGATATTTATGAGCCATGGAAACTCATAGAATATATTTATGAGTTTATGACTCACATTTTCTTTGAATTTTAGGAATTAATAGAAGATAATATTAATTCCCTTGACTTTAATGTCATTTTTATTAAAAAATTCCTTTTTTAGAAGATGTAATTCCCTAATTGAGATTGTAATTTTTACTTAAGTAGCTAATTGAAATTTTATTTTTAATTAATCCTATTTAGAGTTTTTGACATTTAGGAATTATTTTACTATTTTGTATCAATAGATCGAAAGGCTAATTTTGTTAATTTGTTAGGCTGTAATTTGACTAGGGTTAAATCCAAGATAGGTTATCATTAAGTACAAGATAATATACCAAATAAGGAAGCCTTGACATAATTATGGGCACTTACATCCCATACATGGATGAAATTGGGAAATCCAATAACTTCTAAGCTTAAATTACATTATTTTCTAGAAATCAATCTGATACATGATTTAGATAATAAAGTGGCCACAAATGGGTGTCTACAAAAATATTGGTTTCAATATCCTTTAACAAAAGAAATAAGCAAATCCATCACCCAAGTTTGAGTGTCAAATTGTGATTTGATACTAGTCTAGTAGTTTTATAAAAAATCTAGAATAAAAAAAGTTAATCATCATATTTACTCATCCAAATTACCAATTACATCCAATCCTTAATTATGTTAATCATATAATCAATTTTATTATTAAAATTTGGAAATAAAATCAAGTAAAACATTTGAATCTCAAGTAAATTATCATAGTTTATTCAAGTGCATCATAATCTTCCCATATGAATTACTATTATGATAATTATGAATAGGAGATAAGAAATAAGTTTTTAGTCTTCAATTAGTATCTTGTTGGATCTTGTTGTTAGAGTATGGAATGGAGAAAGATGATCCTAACAAAATGGAAAACAAAAAATCCCTACTTCCCCACCACATTCAATTATAGCTTCAAAAGACAAGGGTACAATGTGTTGTAGGGTATCATGTGTAAAAAATGATATCACCAAACAAAAAAATTACATATTTTCACATGAACACATAAAATCCATATATACACAACTATAAATATAACTTACATAACATGTTGTAAAATACTTATACCAAATTCATAATCAATTGTGACCTCCTCATTATCACAAATAAGGTTAATTTTACCAAAATAATATATTATCAAATCATTTCATAAATACAAGTGATTCAATATGTTTCATACATGTAGGTAAATCCTTTATTATCCTTCCTAGTAAGAATTTCAATCTATATACACATAATATTTTCACACTTTTATCAATTATTAACACTTTACAGCTTGCAAGAACCTGTCATGACTCAATCTCTCTGAGTGCATGCCTTAAGGGGTGCACCAGGAAAGGGGTGGGCAAAACATTGGTGCTTCACAAGATTGTTGTCCCTTATTTCCATATTATTTCCTATCCATTCAGCTCCTAAAACCTTTCCCTAAGCTATCTCTCTTTCCTTGCACATTCAGCTAGTATTTTCCTCTTTCTATCCTTCTTTCCCTTGCTTAGTACCCTTTTTACCTATTCAGTAAGCTAGGTTGACTTGGTTGACCGAGCATAGTCTAGGGTCACTTTAGCTCTTTAGGCCTAGTTTCCATCTAGTTGACCTAACACAAACTTTAGGCTTTAACCTAATAATATGATAGGTTAAATCAATTGAACTAGAACAACCAACATGTCAGAGTGATTTTTGGGTCAGATACTCCTATATATACAAGTTCATTTTGGTCATTTCCATATGAATGCAATCAAAAGTTATTATTTGCTTGCACTTCTTCATAATATGCTCTTCCACCATTCTACTTGAGGATTCTTAGCTTAGGTTTCTTATTTTGAGAATATTAGTCTTGTGGATAGGTCATGGTTGCTTTGGCCTAACAAAGTGATCATTGTGAACCATAAAAACCTCTTACAAAGCCCCATTGGCCAAGGGAGATATTGAGTCATGATAGGTTCACATTTAGGTAAGTATATTATAACTTTGTTCTCCTCTCTTTTAGTAGATAGAAGTAGCATAAGTGTTGGATTAAATAATATTACTCCTCATATTACATGTATTAGGGTGTACTCATACTTAATTTATTTGAATTTCACTATACATGTATTTGATTGCTTTGTATCTAACCCCTTACTTTGTGCCACAAGCTTTGGTGAGCACTAGATTACTTTAATTTTCCTATTATTAGATTAGTTTACTTTTTTGTTTATTATCATAAGTGAATATAGAAACCATAGGACTCTTTTAGGGTTATTGTGCGATTGTGTTAGACTGTAGGCTTTGGAAGCCTACATAGCATGATGTGTTGTTATAGATGATACAAGTGATCCCCTAATCAAGTCTAGAAAATCCTCATATTGGTCATGCTCCTGCTTAACAAGTGTATTCCCCAAAAGTGTAAGTGTGATATATATTATCCGATCTAGGATTGATTCATGTGCATCATGACATTTTGATTGCATACATAATATACTTAAAAATTAATCTATAATTACAAATAGAAACATCATTAATTTCTCCACAAAAAATACTAGGGTCCATAATAGGATCATAATATGTATCTATTCCTTCATCTAGTCAATGTCACTTTGCAGACTTTAGTAGGTGATAGACTAGGTTTTCATCTAGTCATAATATCACTATGCAAACTTTTGCATTAGGTGACACACTAAGTAGTGAACTCATTATTATATATTTTTTATGATTATGATGAAAAGTGTGATGTTATGCCACTTATCATACACCAAGCTTATCACTTTCACCATTAATATTATATAAATTGATCCCATACATATAAGTAAATTCCAAATGTAGTATTGTCCATGTCTCCATACTTGACTTATCAGTTTGATAAGATTGATAGATATTGTGACTTAGTGTTATGATTTGATGTGGGAGACCACCACCATAAGATTTGCACATTTAACCTTAACATGCACACCATATAATCCGCCCATATAGATAACTAATCATATGTAGTATTGTCATATATTTACTCTAGGTCCACACTCTAGTTTCTACCACTAAGGCATAATTGATGATAATTGATTTTTAATTATTTCAATAGCTTATAATAATGTACCAAATTATTCCTAGAGTAACTAACTTTATAAAATACTATTCCATATATCCAACTAACCTTGGCATTGGTATAAGGTTTATATTTGATAAGTATATCAAGAATAAACATAAACATTATTTAGACCACTCTTCCATGGAGACTTAATTTTCAATTTAAGATATGCATATTTTTGTGATGGGTCATAGGAATTATGTTTGGTGTATACCTAAAAAATAAAAGGGTCATGTCATTAATGGGATACCAGCTAGGCCTATGAACCTAAAGACCTTTCTCATTCATTTAGTGTTGTGTTCTTCAATGGACCATGTGGCTTATGATAAGTAACCTAGATACTAGAGCATGATCGATACTCTAGACTAGAGGAAAAATCAACTAAAATATAAAAAACATTGACAAAACATGATAATATAGAGTTGCCAAAACTAACATAAATATAAAAATAAAATTTATTTAGGCATAGGCTATAGATATAGAAAGAGGAGGAGGTGGATCATCTTTAGGAGTTTAGGTGTTCCGAGAGGAAGTCTAATCTAAAGTAGGATTAGGTTCCACTTAGCCATCTTGAGTGAGGGGGCAAAGAAATAATGATGCTATAACTAGAGGGTGACTGAACAAATATGTTAATAAGGGCACCTCCTTGAATAGGAAAAATTCAACATACTTCTGACAAGGTGGTGGTAGAATCCAACACCCTACTAAATAGGAGTGGAGAGGTGGTTATAAATGTGAGAGTGACTTCATTGATGCTTGGGCATTAGAGTCAGGCAAACATAGGGTGGGTGGTCTAGGGGGATATAGCTCATAGTATAGGGAACACTCTCCCAGTGGTTGACAAACTCCTATAAGTGCTAAAATTTGAGCACCATATTATTGAATTGAGCTTGAATCTACATAAGGGTTAAAGAGATAAAAAAATACCTTGTCATTTATAGATAACCACAAATATGGTTTTTCATTTTTAAATATAGTTATATTTCTAGACTTTCATAGTTGAAATAAAATAATAGATATATATAAGTTCTATAGAGAAACAATATAAGTTGACCATTGATTAGTATCCCCAAATAAGACCATATGCCATGAGAATGGTTCTGGGTGGAAAGGTTGAAAAAGGTTATGAATCGAATGCTAAGCAAATTGAGTTTTTGGGCAAGTCTAGAAGATGTGTTAAAGGAATTATCTCTTGAGAAAGTTAAGCACTTGGGTTTTTTATCATAATGTGTAAAAGATGATCCCAAGGAGGGAGGCCTTGGTAAACCAAACACCAAATAAATTGAGTGATCTTGGAATCGAACTTAGAATTCCAAATTTTATTAAGTTTGAAAATCCAAGACCTGGGAGAGGAATTTAAATTCCACCACCTATTTAGCTTATCTAATGCTAATAAGAATGGACTCATAATTTGATAAATGATACCTGTAGAATTAATTTTCAAACTGAGTGTCATAGTTCTACCTCTATTCCTTCAACTAAGCACATGAAGGTTATAGACCCATCTTATGAATAATGACATTAGACATTAATTCTTAGGTATACAAAATAGAAGGTAAGTATAAATTGAGAAACTTATATTTGTATTTTAGAAAATACCATGGAATACAATCATGCAAGGAAGTCAAATCCTTAATGAAATGAAATTACTTTTATAAATAAACATATAAATTTTATACATGACATTTCCACAAAGGAAAGACTAGTATTGGTCATGATGGGGGGCCATAAAATATTATGATCACTGAAATAAAGATCACTAATAAAATTAACACCAACCCATTTTATAAAGGGGTTTGACGACTTAAAAAGATTTTTGAATACTTTTGGAAAAAAATAACCTTCAGTTTAGTTTGGTTCAATTATAATAATCAAAGTGTGAAACCTAATTTTTTTTCAAATAGACTTACCATAGGGTTTACCTAAGTAAATGTAATGCCTTAGGAATATTTTACATTCATCATTAGTATTAACTACTCGAACCACCCATTTAACACAAAGAATAATACTTTATATGTGGATACCAATAATTATGATACTCATTTGTCTTGAGGAAGACATCAAATATCTCAAACGACCATGTGATAACCTTGATTTTGTTTTGAATTAGCCTAAATAAAATCTTGAGAACCTTTGTTAATTTATCATAAGAGCCTTTATAAAGGGCCTAACAAGAGATTAGTAAACATGGGTGGTTTCCAAAATCTTGGTACAAACATGAAATATATCTACTAAAGAGAGGGATTTGACATCTAGTAAGAAATATTTTTTCCACTCTATCAATGACATATTGCCTCAACTATGTAGGATAACTATCAAAGTTGAATTAAATACCAAGGAATTTGAATCTCTCTCTATTTTTTAGGCACTTCATGATAAATTTATGTATCCACTCAGGCATAAGAATAATTATGTCTATAACATAATGTTCTGGCCAATTTCAAATTAGAACTCGAGGCCTTGAAAAATATGTTAAGGAAATATAAAGTTTATTTGAATGAATTTTCTTGTCTGGAGAGAGTAAGAAAGGTATCATTAGAAAATTTACTATTAATGAGTTGAGATGTTTGATCAGGAAGGAAAATTACCATGATGATCCCTCATTCTATTGTATGAACAAGAAGATAACAAAACAACTCAACCACTAAAACATATAAATACAGAGATAATGAGTAGGCTTGCTTGATGGAAAGATAAATACCAAAGCTTTTAGATTTGTGCCCATGGATAGTGAGGCAAGTTTAAGATTTATAAAACAAAGTTTTCACTTCAAAACAAATAATTGGATAAATCCCAAATACTTAAGCATAACAATAATAAATGGACATTCAATCAATCATAGGCTTTATAAAAATTTCTTTTGAGGAATATGGTTCACTGAAAATAAATTTGAGCCCATTTCATTCCTTCCAAAAATAATAATAATAATATATCTAAAATGTATTTATTCTTAATGAACCTAATTTTCTCTAGTCTGATGACAACATGTAAGATAAGATAGTAATGGTTTGTAAGGTACTTGGCCATAATTTTATAAAGAAAATCTAGAAGGGTGATGGGGCATAAACTGGTAATAAGGTTTGGGTCATTAGCTTTATGGATAAACTTGATATTTCCTTCATTGATGAGAGAGCCTAATGGTTTGTTTTGTAGGGATTCTCTATAAAATTGAAACAAGTTAGGCCCTAAAAATTCCAAGTAACTTTATAAAATTCATAGGGGAATCTATAAATACTAGGAAATTTTTCATTACCCATGTATTGTATTGCATGAAATAGTTCCTCAAGAGAAAGAGGGGCATCTAGACTATGAGACTTAGCTTTCAAGGCACCACATTTAAATATTCTTGTAAATAATATGATATTTCCCCCAAATCTTTGGGGACTTGAAACATAAGTTTTAAGTGTTCCAAGAAGGCCAAGGATATTTTAGGTATATGAGTAAGGGGTTGATGGGAAATATTTATGGATTTGATTTTCTCCTTGGCTTGTTTGGCCCTGAGAGACTTAAAAAATATATTTAGAGGCATAGTTCTTGAATTTAAGCCAATGAAGACAAGCTCAAATTTTTGCTTTTCTGACTGTATGACTATCATCAAATTTGATATTTTGATCAAGATAAGATAATATGGTTTCTAATTATAAGTCAATAGGGTTGTTCTTAAGGTTAGCCTAATTTTGGAGTTAAGCAATTTTATTTTTGTAGTTATGGAGAAAGGTGGTGGTGTAGATGATCACTTTGTTCCACCACTAAATACAACTAAAATGTAGGGTGGATGTGGAAAAAGATTAAAAAATATAATGATGAGACATACAGTGACATTATGGTAGAGGAGAGATGTGTTCTAAAATAACTAACTATATAAAACCTTGAAGTGGCCACTACCCCATTCCATTCTACAGGTGATGGACCTATGATTAGAAAACAAGAATTTATCGATGGAAAATGATGATGTTTTTATCATATAAAGTAAAGTAAAATATGCTCTCCTCTAACATCATGACATGATTCAACCATTTAAAGACCCTATCGGTGTCGACATGATAATTGGATCATGTAAACCATGCCACATTATTTAAAGCATGCCACCCAAAGAGTGGGTCCACTGAGCCCCAATGGTGCTTGTGTTTTAACCATTTTAGAGTTTTACTATGTAAATCCTAATCTAGATTAAAGGGGTGGGTCTATTGTTAATCTGGAATAAAATGTAAATTATTGATTCAAAGGAGTTTTGTAAAAATAGTAAATACAAGGAGAAAAGGGACTTATCTAGATATACATAATTTTTCATGGATTAGGGTACAGTAGATGGCTGAGTAGACATAGATGAATCTTTCATCTATTGACTA
Organism: Torreya grandis; assembly: GCA_037957365.1. Classification (NCBI taxonomy): domain Eukaryota; kingdom Viridiplantae; phylum Streptophyta; class Pinopsida; order Cupressales; family Taxaceae; genus Torreya; species Torreya grandis. The sequence continues at coordinate 2,290,722 of JARHVA010001714.1, forward strand.
ATTTTTGAGATCTATCTCTAGATAGTAGTGCTATGTGTTTTTATTATCTAATTCTGGTGCTAGTGTCCTTTCTGTAGTGACTATTTATAAATTTTAGGGAAGCTATAAGAGATTTTATAGGTCTTATAGGTGATTATCTATTGCATAGGAGTTCATATGTGTCATTTTTTTGGTTGATTCTACTCTAAAACCCTAATGAACACTTGCACACATGAAACGATGAACTAAAAATGCAAAAGGAAAGGAAAAATTGGGTTATGGGATGTTATGATCATGTGAAACATAACCCTTATTGTCCTAGCCACTACCTATATTAACCCCAATGTTAGGGGTCTTAGATCTCATGTAGTTCTCCCTTAGGGAACATGCAACATCAAATTACATGTCATGCTAGAATGAATTTCACCTATGCCCTTATTTGATCAAGTATACAAATGCCTAGGTGTGTAATTTGAGTAGTATGCAAAGTATAAGAGTTTTACTATTGGTTAATTTTATGTAAATAAATGCCAAGATAGTAAGTGCTAAATATAAAATTCCTTATGAGGATATTTATATAAGAGGATATTTGTTTGGAATATAATACCTTATTCACTGGCTAATAAGTTATGAAAAAGATATAAAAAACATACGAGAATGGTCACGAAGGGGTTAAGACTCAAACACAAGTGAAAGGGCCCATAAAACACTAAATCCAAAAGCAGAAACTATCACCATGTGACACTACTATCCTAAAAGTGGTGCTAATGTCCTATAGCTTAAAATAGAACAAAAACTAGGGGTGATAGGCTAGGGGCCCCTAAGACTAGGAAAAGGGGACCTATGACTGCTGGGGGTGTTAGAAATAAGGAAAATAAGACATAAGAAAGATCAAAAGACTCAAGATGACCATGTGAATAAGGACTATAATCATCACAAAGACCCTTGTGTGAAATAGAAATAAAAGACATAATACTTGTGGTTGCTTAACCAAATTAGGGAATTTACATTTGACCCCCTTTTATTCTAGTAATAGAATGAAATGGAAGTACTAGAGTAAAAAAAATAGAAATGCATACTTATACTTACCTTTTTGAATGTAATCCATATTTGGCCCACTTCTTGGCCAGAAAAGTGGATAAGAACTGGAGTGTAACATGTGAAGAGAAGACATATGGTGTGAATGCCCCTGTACTAAAACTGAGTATGCAAATTGAATACATGGATAAATAAGGCTCACTTTCCCACACTTTGAATTTAAGTACTATAAAATAAATGCATGGAGAAACAAGGCTCACTTTCCCCCACTCTAAATATGAGTAATGTAAAATAAAGGTGTGGAGAAATAAGGCTCACTTTCCCCCACTCTTAATGTGAGTAATATAAGATGAAGGTGTGGAAAGACAAGGCTCACTTGCCCCCACTCTAAATTTGAGTATGTAAACTAGGTATGGTGTAATGTTATGGATTAACCACTAAAAATGGTCATGTGACCCAAAGTTGTGAAAACCTGGTGATGATACTTGTGTAACCTGTTATATATGAAATTGGGGACCAAAAATATGTGCTCTGCATCATGTCTCCTAATCATGATATCTAAGTGATATAACTATGTATCTGAATATCTAAATGAAATGGTATACTTATGTCAAAGTTATATATCTATGTAGAGTGTACATCTGAATACCTATGTAAACCTGTATAGACCTGTGCATTTATATGTCTAAAAATTTGTGACTTTGGATGCCTATGTAGAATTTGTGTAGACATGTGTGTCTAAAAATTTAAAAACCTATGCATCTGAATGCCTATGTAAACTTGTGTAGACCTGTGTGTTTGTATAAATGAATAATATATGCATCTAAATGCTTGTGTAAACTTATGTAGACCCATGTGTCTTAATATCTAAAAATTTGTGCATCTGAATGCCTATGTAAAACTGTGTGTCTGTATATCTAAATAATTTGTGTAAACTTATGTAGACTCATGTGTATATATATCTAAAAAATATGCATATGAATGCCTATGTAAAAATTGTGTAGACTTGTGTGTCTAAAAATATAAAAATCTATGCATCTGAATACCTATATAAATTCATATAGACCTATGTGTCTATATATGAATAAGCTGTGCATCTGAATGCCTGTGTAAACCTATATGTCTAAAACTCTAAATGTAACTTTGTATGTCTAAAATAATCTATTCATATTTACCCCCCCTTTTGGTGAGAGAGATGAGATTATGACGAGGATATGTAACCAAAAGTGGTAAGGATCGATTATGCTAGCGTTTACTTGGAAATTGTGATGTTGTATTAGGTTTGAATAATGTATTAATTGTGTTAGAGTTGATAATTTAGTGTGTATTTTGATAGGTACTTGGTATATTTCATTGTTAATATAATGCGATTGGATTTTTTCTTTGATAGGTTTTAAAAGAATGAGGGGATTACTTTTACCAATATGGGACATAGTGTATTAGTATCACATCCTCTTTACAAAAAATGGTTCATGAATCAGAGATATGGTTCTCAAGATATGGCAATAACAAGAGAGTTATATTAATTAGGAAAATTGGCATGTAAGGGTAACCTTAATAAGGTGGCATTGGGTAAGTTATGATAAAAATAGGTCATTTTGAATCATTGGCAATTCATTTGCATTATTTGAGTGGAAAGAATTTTGAGTATAAGAGAGAAAAACATGATAAGGAGATGAGATGCTATTTTATCATGATATGAGGAGGTTTATGCACAAATTTAGGCTAGGGAAGGGGTTCACCTAGTTAGGGACCCAAACTTTTCCTATTTTTTATCATTGTTTCTAGTTTTTTTACTAGTTTTGCTAAAAAAGACTATTTTTGGGTTGTTTTAGAGAAACTGACACTAGTTTCCAATTCTGGGCACTAATGTCCATAACCTAGTGCTGCTATCTAGAGTGTGGTGCTATTAGTAGTGCTAATATCCTTTGGGTCGTGATATTGTCTAGTAGGCCCAATATGCAGTGTTTATCATTGTTGACTAATTTTTTATTCTTATTGGTGTTTTTTGGTTTTAATTTTTGTTTTACTAATGTTAGATTTAGTTGTACTATTGTAGGTTGATGCCTATATGAGGGAGTTCCATATAGGCAAGATGATGGAGACTATATAGGGTTTGCCCTTATCTAATGTTGAAATAGAGGTGCTCAAGAGTGCAGGGCTATACTATGTTGCTTTCTTGAGCTTATGCTTTGGGATAAGCATATGATCACTGCATTATGTGAGAGGTGGAATGAAGACACATGCACATTTGAGATACCTATAGGTGAGATGATTGTGACATTAGAGGATGTATATCAGATCTTGTAGTTGCCAATCTCTAGGCAACAAGTTGTATTATAGGAGGCTAATGGTCCTCGATCTATATAATGTGCATCTAGGTACTTATCTACCATGATGATAGGGACTCATCACTTAGGGAGTTAGAGTGATATATTTTTGACCATGATTATGATGGCTAATGTTATGAAATTGTGGAAATTTATAGCTATGTTGTCATCATTTATTACCATGGATGGGAGTAGTGTCTCTATCTCATACTAGATGCATGAGATAGTGTATGATATTGAGCATCATGGCACCATGTATTCTTAGGGCCATATCATACTATCTTATTTACATAGGGACATGTACTACTTTACATAAGATATGAGTGGTGGGGTATCGATGCATTGACACTATTACATTGCTGAGCATATGAGCACATAGCTATGAGTAGGCTAGTGTCACATCCATGGAATGGATCAGCTCACACGTAGGTATTTTTAGAGAGATGGACTAGGATAGGTCATGCACTAAGGATGAGTACTAAATATTTTTAGTAGTTACTAGATATTTTGAAAGCAAAGGATATTGTTTAGAGACCCTCCAAGGGATATCAGGGATAGCCTGAGAATAACACATAGTTGAGGCATATTTGGGTTAGCTATTGGATACATGATCAATGGGATAATGTATATGAGTAGTTTCAATATGAGATGGTTACCTAATAATTTGGTGTTGTATAGGTTGTGCTCCCAATACTTTTATTATGGTTGATAAATTCTTGAGATATTGTAAGGCCAGGTAGTATGTTGAGGCCATCGATTGCTAAACTAGCTCCTATGCCAGTGATGGAGTGTGATCCTGTGATTGAGGTAAAAAATGTGGATGATGTTGGAGTTACTTAGGATTACATATCCTAGTGGAGTGTGCACAAATGGGTACCTTTATTCTTGAGAGGTGGGATGATCCTTAAAGAGGTACTAGATGTAGAGCCCTTAAGTGTTTTTGATGGTAAGTTAAATAGTTTGTTTGGACATTCCATGTAAAGTTAATTATTTGTTTTGATATTATAGGATTTTTATTAATTGTATGGACACATTTAGGTGTAGGAGATGATGAGTATTTTGAGGTCACCATTGAGTCAGTACTATGTGAGTTGACATGACATATTCTAGATGATGCTATGGATGTGGATTGGTGGAGAGATCCACCAATGTAGATGGGGTGCATGCCCATTTGTTTGATCAGTCAATGGTAGTGATTACAATAGTCAAACAAATAATAATAAATAGAGATGAGTTATGAGTAGATCTGCAAAGGTGGACCATGCCCTCTCTTGATGCTCTAGGTTGGGTGAGTAATCATATAGTAGATGACTATATATGATTACAATGAGAGTATGCTGAGTATAGGGATAAGTTGGGCTTGTAAAAAGAGAGAGAGAGTAGGCATAGCCATATATCAAGGTATCATAGAGATAGTAGGGCCTCTAGTTATAGTATTGATGTGTCTGATAGTGAGAGTGAGGGAGTTGGTCCCAACAATCATGTTCACATCATTGAGATGCATCATATTTTTATTAAAAGGATGTTCTAAGTTGTTAAATTTGGCATTATGTATTGGAAATTAGATTTTGTAATATGGTCTATATTGTTATGAATTTGATTTTTTGATTGTTTAAAATATTGATTTTTGCAATTTTGGTTTGGCTAGAGTAAATTTAATTTATTTGTATATGTTGTATGATTCTTTTAGGCATATGTGCATGGGCTTTAAGTTTTTGTATTTTATTGGTATATGGTTTTTTGGTTATATTTTATAATATGTCTATGTGTATAAAATGTGATGGTGAAATGAACTATATAAACCCAGATGGCATGGAGAACCAATGACTATATTCCTCATGCTATGTGGGTGTAGATGTAGACTGTAAAACTAGAGCTGCCTATGATGCACTACTAGTGGATAATTGTGTAGACTTTGATGTAAAAATCTTGATCAATTAATGATCTAAAATTGTAATGTGAGTTATATGATTTCTTGTACATATTTTAATTTATGTGTGAACCAAAGCTAGGTTATGATCTCTATAACTATTGCCATATATCTTTATTGGTTATCAAACTAAAATTGTGCCCTTATATTAATAATTATTCCCAATTATTTTGATTGGTGTGCATATTGGAGGTGCATTTTGAGATCTATAATTATTTTTAAATATTTTGATTGGTGATTATACCAAAATTTTGCCTTTGGGTCTATATTCATTCCCAAATATCTTAATTGATGTACACACTAGAGGTGCATTTTAAACTCTACAAACTAGTTGCCATCACTGATGAGACTATGGTGTATGGGACTAATGATAAATAGTTGTCCTAAAAGTCACAAGTCTTGTATGATGATGAACCAATATTTCATTAAAAGGAACAACTTGGGATAAATCTATCATTGAGGAATGTGATTTAAGAGAGTGTGGTGAATGAGGGTCTAATGCCCCATGTGATGATGAACCAATAGTTCCTTAAAAGGAACATCTTGGGATAACTCTATCATAGAGGAATGTGATTTAAGAGAGTGTGGTGAATGAGGGTCTAATGCCCTATGTGTAAACTCTATGATGCCTATATTAACATATTGGTTAATGCAAGCTCAAAGTGCATAACAATGGTCATCTAAATGTCCATTTATCTAGTAAAAATGATAATAATGCTTATGTGGTACTTGGTGTAAACAATGTGGTGGATGATTATTAGTTGAAGTGTGATCATCCCCTTATTTAGTAGTGTAAGTAAGATGTCATGAGTCTCAGCCATAGATGAAAACTATATAGCCCCTCTATGTATATCTTATGTGCTACTCACTATAGATTATGCTATGTAGAGTGGATATTTGCCTTTATTGAGTATTTTTATTGGTTGTTTGTGTTCTACTAGTTTTTGAATTGGATGTAGAGTAGGATCTTGTACCAAATTTGATGACTAAGGTTCTAAGGGGTCTATAGCAAATCTGCCTCTGATTACTAATCCCAATTATGCCTCTAATTATATAATTGCATTGTATATATGTTTGAATGATTTAGATGTCTGATATAACAATCTGTCCTGAAGAGGAGAGATTAAACCTCTAACAAAGATGTAATGCACTTCTAAATATATTTGTTGGTAAATTAACTGATATAAATAGGCTTTGAACTATAGAATGTATTATGATGTAGGATCCATCTCATCCTAGTGTAGTGAAGGTAACCTCTCATGTGTGCCTAGAAGTCCCTCATTTTGTATATAATGCCTAAGGAAGACTATCTGTAGCTCCTCATATTTATGTAAAGATCCATTAGGGAGTGTATGGTGGAACTAATCTAGTGCTTTATCCTTTAGTGACTTTGAAAACACTTGTAGTAGAATTAACTTGTTTTTAATATGAGCCATGGATTTATCATAAGCCTAAAAGTGTAAATTTGGATTTCCTTGTCCATTAAAAGTAGGTAACACCAGTATCTAAAAGTTGTGTGGTAACCTCATAATTGATATTCTACATGGAAGGGGGTTATTATATATAACAGTGGCATCGACCTGAGACTTGTATTCTTTATTCTCTAAAGTGAGATGTATTTGTTTTTTCAAAGCACCTGCAACATACATTAAAGAAACTAATGCATGTAAAGGTATATTATCATTATCAAGGGGTTCATTTGATGCTTATATTTTATTATTTATTTTAGCCATTGGTACATTATATTAGAAATTTTGTTTAGAAAGGGTCAGTGTGCTCTCAATAACCTTTAGAGGTGTGAGAGCTTGGACCTGGTTAGAGGGAAATGAGCTATCACCCTCATTTGGGTTTGTTTGAGAACTAGGTTCTCCTGTAGTAAGGTGGGTTAAGGGGATTCATAGATAATATGATGATGATGATTATTATAATGATGAATATGAGGATTATTATGAGCATGACAATACAAATAAACATGAGGATACATTAGATATAACATATTCTCTTTCCTCTTACTCTTAAAAATCAAATTAATAATATAATGGCAAAAAAACATCTTGTTAGTAGTGTTTTATTCCAATGTGATCCTATCTTTTCAACTACTTTTGGTACTTCATTGTTCAAAATAAATCAATATAAGTGCACTAAACAAAAATCACTTTTGCATGCTTCAAGTAAAGTAGATAAGAACAATGCATCTTATTTACCCTTCTCAATTACATTTAAAAAATCAAATACAAATGATGTTACACCTTTTATTAATGCACAAATTAAAGTAGATAAAATTAATTTATCACCTTAATTCACATTTCAAGCTCAATTAAATGATTATTTATCACAATATATTGTTAGGTTATGAAGGAGTATCACATACTGGTTGAATGGAAGGTGCTTTATTATATTATCTAGTGAATGGAAATTATGCACATAAGAATAAGTGTGTGTGTGTATGTGTGTGTGTGTGTGTGTGTGTGTGTGTGTGTGTGTGTGTGTGTGTGTGTGTGTGTGTGTGTGTGTGTGTGTGTGTGTGTGTGTATTTTTACATGTGACCTATGGTTTGGTTGAACAAGAGAGATATGTAAGGTACGATAAAAAGTAAAAGTTATAGATTCTATGTCATCTTCATCATAATCACAATAATCATCATTATCCCATGGTTCATTAAAATTAGAATTTAATTCATTTGAAGAAGTAAGAGTAGAAGAAGTATCATCCACATGATCATTAGGAGAAATATAAGGAGAAGATCTTAACTTTTTACTACTATGAAAAGTATCATCATGTGTAAGATTAATACAAGGCATATCTTCACTAGTCATTTTTGAAATGCAAGCATGATTATCACTTTCAATTTTGGAATCAAGAGAAGGATAAGTAACAACCTTGTTTTATTTTTTCACATTATGACATATAGGAGAAGAGTTAGGAACATGTGAATTATATATTCGTGGCAAAGAATCATTGTATTGAGCTTGAAATGTGAATGAAATTGATTAATTAATTTTATCTACTTTAGTTTATACATTAATAAAAGGTGTAACATCCTTTGTATTTATGTTTTGAAATGTAATTGAGAAGGGTAAAGAAGATGCATTGTTATTATCTACTTTATTTGAAGCATGCAAAAGTGATTTTCATGTAGTGCACTTATATTGATTTATTTTGAACAATGAACTAGCAAAAGTAGTTGAAAATCTAGGATCACATTGGAATAAAACACTACCAACAAGAGGTTCTTTTGGCATTGTATTGTTAATTTGATTTTTAGGAGTAAGAAAAGAGCAAGAGGAAAGAGAAGATGTTGTATATAATGTATCCTCATGTTCATTTGTATTGTCATGTTCATAATAATCCTTATATCATTATAATAATAGTCATCATCATATTATAAATGAAATCATTATCATGTTCTAATACAAAATTTTGAAAAATTTTCCATTCATTATTATAATCATGAGATAAACTCAAGATTACATCAATTGGATGAGGGGTAGAATATTTTTTAGATGCCATTTTAAAATTTCCAAATAAGATAGTGTAAATAAGGAATAATAAATACACAAGAGGTAGAATATAATATAACATAAGTATGTGTGAAATGTGTGATTTTTTTGAACAATTTTTGCAATAGAAAATAGGATTATTGTTGAAACTCTAATTGTTAATGTTTGTGCGTATAGGGACCTAGTATGGGGATATAAGGTTGTGTTTAAAATATTTAAATTGAATTAAATAAATAAAACTCTAGTATAAGATTAATTAAATTAGCCAGGTTAATACAAAAAATTAGAAAATTAGTTTTTTGTAACCCTAATTTAATGTACAAAATTTAGAGAAGGTAAACTTTAAGGAAAATTAGGGTTTTGAAGTAATATTCAAAGTAAGATGGGTTCACCAATTTTTTAAACCTTTTTAGGGTTTTACTATGTAAATCCTATGCCATATTAAAGGGGTGGGTGATCTTTCTAAAAATAGTAAATACAAGGATAAAAGGGACTTATCTGGATATACATAGAGTTTTTCATGGATTAGAGTACTGGAGATGGCTGAGAAGACATAGAGGAATCTTTCATTTGTTGGCTATTTTTTGAGATCTAGCTCCAAATAGTAGCACCCCTTTAGGATAGTAACATCATGTGGTGCTAGTTTGAAATTCTAGAACTAATGTCCTTTTTGTAGTGATTGTCTATAACTTTTAAAGATGTTGTGGGAATTATTGGAGGTCTTATAGATGATTCTATGCTATGCAAGAACTAATATATGTCAATATTTTGGGTTATTATTCTCCAAAACCCTAATTAATACCTACACACATGAAAAAATGAACTAATAAAATGAAAAAGGAAATAAAAAATTGGGTTGTGGGATGTTATGATCATACATAATAGAATACCTATTGTCTTGGATATTGCCTACATTAACCCCAATGCTAGGGGTCTCAGATTGCATGTAGTTCTCCCTTAGGGAATGTGTACCATAAAATTGCATAGTATGATAGAATGAATTTCACCTAGGCCCTTCTTTGATCAAGAATGAAAATGCCTAGGTGTGAAAGTTGAGTAGTATACAAAGAATTTTAGCTGTACTATTGGTTGATTTTATGTAAATAAGTGCCAAGATAGTAATTTTTAGATCTAAAATGCCTTGTGAGGATGTTTATATAGGAGGATGTTTGTTTGGAATATAATACCTTGTTCACTGGTTGATGTGTCATGAAAAATATATAAAAACATAAGAGAAGGGTCAAGGAGGGGTTAGGACTCAAAAATAGGTGAAAGGGTCCATCATACACTAAAGACAAAAGTGGACACTAATGCCATGTGGAACTACTATCCTAAAAGTTTTGCTAATGTCTTAAAGCTCAAAATAGAGAAAAAATTAGGGATGATATGCTAGGGACCCATAAGACTAGGACAAGGTGACCTGTGACTATTAGGGGTGTTAAAAATAGGAAAAATAAGACATAAGAAAGATCAAAAGACTCAAGATGACCATGTGAACAAGGAATATAACCATCACAAAGACCCTTGTGTGAAATAACAATAAAAGACACAATACTTGTGGTTACTTGACCAAATTAGGGTGTTTATAGCTTGTAATAAAACTAAACTTCATGATCTACCATGCACCATCACATTTAGAGGGCAAACAATTTGTCCTTAAGACTTTCAATCATATCAAATTTTCTACATATCATCCAAGTGGAAATGGGTAGGTTATCAACAAGCCAATGCCATAGCATCATTCTATTAAGGTCATCATTTGGCACATAAATATTTAGAATGACCATCAACGTCAAGAAATACCCAAATAAATTGACATGATGGATATTCCCCCAAGGACAAAACTAAGGGGGCAAATTTTTTGAAAACCAAAATACTAGCACCACCACATCATTCTTCATGTGAAATGTAAAAGTGTGATGTGTTAAACCAAATACTTTTAAGAGAAGATTGCAAAGGAAATATTAAAATCTTAACTTCTTGAAAATAGATGAAATTTATTTACCCTTATAATTAATTTTGAAAGGAAATTAACTCTTAAATCAATGTAAAATTGAAATCTTATCTATGAACATAAATAATACAACCTATTTTGAAAATATAGTGATATACAAAATTTATAGAAATTATAAATTAATAAAAATAAAAACTAGGTTAGGGTTAGAGAGATGTCCTTGCAAACTAATTTATTCAAATTACATTATTCTCTCACTTATTGTGAGTGTCTAAAGTTACTTATAAAAAACATGAAAACATAATGTTAATCTAGAATAATGCCTTGTTGTATTCTAGGATAAGTGTGCAGTATCCAAACAGGGTCATAGTGTGTTATTGTCTACTTGTACAACTTTTTATGTGTTGAATGTGCACTAGATCTAAAAATATAAGTTGGTTCACCTCTATCTGAATACTGTCTACTTCTATGTGAATCTTGTTTGGATGCATAAATCACCTAAAAAAGTAAAACACTAGCCTAAAAAAGTAAATAAATAAGATCAAATGCCTAAGGGAAAAATGTGGAGACATGGGTTATGGCTAAAATATCCTAAGAAAAACCTTTGTTGACTAAGTGTTGCTTACATAGTCCAAATGAACCTTAGACTGATGTAGTTCTCCCTTTTGGGAAGATCATATGAAATGTAACTTGAATTTTTTTTTAGAATGTTTGAAAAAAGATGTCCTCAACCTCAATAAAATAATGTTAACTTGGCCAATGGATATATTAATATAGTATAATTATTGTAGGGATATTTTCTAAATAGATATATGCTTTTGAAAGATAATGATAGATAGAATAACTAGGGGTTTCAAGTGAGACACTTGATGTTATCTTATATGAGAGTCTTTGAATTGTTTCTAATAATCAACCTATTTTCACATGTGGGAAATTGGATAAAGAGAGTCACTTAAAAAAATATCTATTAGAGTACAAGAGATAGATTCACACTAGTGGAAAGGTGTGTAATATACCCCTATTTGCCTAGTGTTATTTAAACCTAATTTAGATTAGGATACTCTTGGGTAGATAGGGTTAAGGATATACAAATGATAGGGCATAAGGGTGAATATTAGATCTATAGTAGGTCAATTAAATGCTAAAGTTAGATATACCATACATTTAATTTATTAAATTGAGATAAGTTATTAATGGAAAGTATAACTATGCTAGATATAAAAATAAAAAATAAGAGAGTACTTTGATATATTTGGTGTTGATGAAAATTTGGATTTAGAATAGGCTAAAAATAGATTAAAAGACAATTCTAGAATAATTTTTAGATTCTAGATCTAGTGCCTTTGGCTATCTAGACAATTGTGTCAACCCTAGATGGTTGTATTGACACTACTATTTGAGTCCAATGCTAGTGTCCTATATGTAATATTTTTAAAAATAAGATGTGACCACTTGGATGATTTTGGGTTTGGATTTACCTTCACTCTAGTGCATTTAGATTTAGGTCATGAACTATCACTCCTTATGAAATGGTCTCATTCCTTTTCTATAAATATAGGATTCTAAACCTTGAAAACTCTTGGAAATCCATCTCTTGGGTATGAATAAACTCTACCAATATTGATCTTTGTAACCTCTTGAGATAAATAAAGGACTCTTTTCATATTTTATCATTTTGACCTTGGGAAAAATTGGGTTAGTGGGCACATAGTGTCAAAATGACCCATAATGACCCATTGTCAAAGGGTATTTTGTATATATCTAATATTCTAGAAGAGGGCTTCATACTCATGTAGTTATCCCCTATGTGTTGGATTGTGTGTGAATCATGTAATGTGTGTACAGTAAGTATACTAATGACTTATCTTGTAACTTGGAAAATAAGTCCTTATGACTACTCCTTTAGTACTTCCAACTTGTAGATGTGTTATACTTATGACTAGTGTGGAAATAAGGAAGCTTTGATCAATTTAATAATTGATAAAGTGATATTGTTAAGTGCCTTGGTCTCTTTGATCTAACTACTACATGAGGAATGAATGAGGGTTGATATTCTATTTCTACCAATCTTATCAAGACATAACTTGTATTAAAGAACTTAGGCCAACCATTAAAATACATTTCATTTGAAAATTGGATGAATTTATGGCATTAGAAACTTGTGTTAGGGAAAGATAATAATGTAAATGCTATTGTCTATCCCAAACATTAGTGTCTAGGGAGTAGGAGACCAAGTATAGGCTCAAAACTTGTAGAGGTGTAAGATAAGTGCATTTTAAGCATTTTAGGCAAGATATGATGTTTGTGTCATCAATAGAAGACTATTTATACTAATTAATAGGATAAGGGGCATAAGATAGAGTATATATGAGGCTTGTGGAATCAAGGCATGTGTATAGCTAAGAGGAATAACCAAGGTCTAATATTTCCAAGTACAAGACTGAAGTGATACACAATAAAAAAATCATCTACAAATGTATACTTGTCTATAATATAAATAAGATTCTAAAATTGAAATGACAGTGAAGTATCTATTGATTAGAGATGAACATGAATAAATTAGGGAATTTGAGAAGATGTTTTCAATAATTTAAAGAATTTGAAATATTTCATATAGATAAATGGTTATCGAAATGGTGAGTTGGCTAAGCAAGGTAAATATGTCAAGGACTAACAATGTTAAAAATTTATTGATTAAATTTAGTGTCTACATTTCCCCCCTTTATTTTTTATTGATGAATAAATTATTATGGTAAAGGAAATTTGATACCTGAGTGTGTATACCCATTTTGTATTTGTCATGGAGATGTGCATGCCCTCTTGTTGGGGTATGTGGAGAAGTTATAAATTAAGAGTGATCAAGTCTAAATTTTAATAATCAGTGTAGATGATTGAGTTGGAAATACATGTGATCCAACCCTCATAGATTACTATATAATGTGTGAAGAGGTGGGAACCAATAAAGTCTTTTTCTAAATTTCAACCAAAACACCGAGTGTCACTAAACTATCATGTGGCCCACTTATTGAATTGAAAGAAAAGAGGTGGGAAAAAGTACATGGATCAATAAATTTCAACCAAGATGTGGAGTGTCACTCATATAAAATGTGGTTCAATTGAAAAATATGAATCGCACTATTGCAGTTGGATATAGATTCAAATGATAAATTATTAAAACTTGATACTTGATTCCTAAAAAAGAGAAAATATAATTTTTGAAAAGTAGTGGATTGGTCATGAATGCATATCATTCCCCTTGTAATATATAGAGTACCAAATGTGACATTTAAATAAATGTTTGAAGCATTTAACTATCTTCACACAAATGTATTTGTGTTCAAGTAACTAAATGATTGGAATGTATAAACAAGACAAATGCCCTATAATCTGAAAATTCTATTTTTTTCACATTGTAAACTATCATATTTAAAATTTTATTATGTATAAAATTACATTGTGATGCCCCCCTTTTGAGATGAGGGAAATTTCTTAAAAATCACTTATCTCAAAATCAAAATTGAGAATATTTTTGAAATATACAAATATCATTTTCATATATTAAATTTATTATTGAAGTATTATAGATGTATCATTGAAGCATTTGAAAAAATTGTATATTTTATTTGCATAATGTAAGTTTGATATAAAATTATGATAATTAATGAAGCATGTAAGAACTTGTGATTATTTCATATGTTTTTTAAACATAATATGTTGAAAATTTGAAGCATTGTAGCACATAAATAGTATATGAATGATATGTATCATAGCACTATATATAGATATGAAGATACATAGTAGTGTATGATAAGAATCAATAAACCATAATAACCAAAGATAAAACATGTAAGCAAAGTCACACAATTGTCATGCAATAAAACCTAAAGGACACATATAAGGGACATGTAAGATGTTGTGAAGAGTGTAAAAAGTTTGTATAGATGTCATACATGAAGCCAAAGGCTAGATGCAAGGGACATGAAAATGTCTCAAAAAAAACATAAGGCCAAAGGTAACCCATATAAGTTATGATTATGACATATAATCAAGGTGTATGTTGAACATAAACAAGACCAAGAGCCACATACAATAAAAAAACAAGTTTGAATCATGTTATGAAACTAAAATAATCATATGAAAACAACATATAATAAATGAAGCTAGAATAGGTTGAGCATATGTATCTATGATTAAGTTTAACAAGTAATGTATTTACTAATACATATGTGAAGATAGAGTGAAATATTAAATCATGTATTTTCATTATAGCTCATCAGGAAAATAGGTTATGGATAAATAAACCTATAAGGTATTCATATAGAATAACATGATGCCTCTGACTAAGCAAGGCTATTAGGTGAAAGGCTTTATTGGCATTCAAACCATATAAAAGTATGCCTCAAACTAAAACTTAACTAATAGTTGAATGTGAATTATGTTATGTGTGCAAAAACTATGTAAAAATTCCTTGTGACTATGCTACAGTTGAAAATAGAGAGTGAAGATGCACAAGGACAGGTGCATAGTGCACCATTGTCTCTTTACTGTGAATTTATATAAATTGAACATATATCAAAAAATTCAATTAGTAAAGCTTTTTTTGTATATGAAGACTATTTTGAATTATGAAATTTGTCCTATTGCATACTTAGATACCTTTTGAGAAGCATTATATATTGAAAATATAATATGTAATAAAATAGAAAGCTATACGTCATGATAAAAAACATATCTAAAGATATAAAAAATGCCTACAGGTTTTTAATATTTATTTTTTCAAATATTCTTATTTTTTGGTATTTTTAGAATATATAGATGTTTTTGTATTGCTACATATTTAAAAATAAAGAAACATTCATAATTGATTTTTTTGACAAGGATATGAAAATAAATATAAATAAACATGGTTACAAAAGTGGAATAAGGAGAGGGAAGATTATAAAAACCCTCAATAATGTGATGAAGAAAAGTAATGCAAGGAGAAATGCATGCAAGATGTCCCCAATTTAAATGTAGTGTTGTAAATATGGAAAGCATGGCTATGTAAACTTATGTAAAAGTAGGTAGATGCGAGCATGAAAGTACATATGAGATCTTAGAGCATGTATAGATGTGAATTAATAAAAAAATGCATTGCCATGAAAAATTTTTATATCAAAAGTTTATTAATATGGATTTTGTGGGTTTTTAAAATGGGGTTGAAGCAAAGAAGGGAGAAAGTGACCGAAAATGAAAAAATAAATCTAATGGATAAAAGAAGTTTGGATTGTGTGTAGAGGAATAAGAAACAAAAGATGAGTAACAAAGAAGTTATGTATAATTAGGTGTTAAGGAATATAATCAATGTCCTATACCAAAATAGGAACATGGGAGGGAATGTTATAATTTTTCCAACTAATGATCTCATTAATATGATGCTCATATGTATATCTAACCACTTGATATAAGAATAAATCTTTTGTGTGATAGAAGTAGTGCCAATTGTAGAATTTTTTAAATCTTAAGAAGAACCATATGATGTAAAGTAACCTTTTAAATCATTTATAATATACATGTCCAATCATATATCCTAATTCTTGAGAGGAGATGATGTAAAAAAATGTACATTATGGTAGTAAATAACTTGACTTTATTTTCTAAATGATCATGCTCATGTGAAATCATGTTATGCTAAATAATAGATGTAAAAATTGAAATCTCTTCATGATAATTAGTAAGTAAAGAAACTAAAATATGCTCATGTTCATGAATAGATGTAAAACAATAATTTTGGAGCATACCTATTTGAATGTGAATCATTATTCTAAATACTATTATAAACTAGTTTATTACCAATTTTCTCAATAACTGTACTAGCCAACTATTGTGGAATATCAGTAAACATCATGGGTTCTATTTATATTCATATGGAATGCCTAGATTTTCAACCACTTGATTAAAATGAATATACTTCATACACTTGTGAATTATATAAAGAACTGATATAGTTTTTTGAAATGGAGGTCTTCCCAATAACATATCAAAGACACATGTGATTGGTAACACTAACAAATAAATGAGAAATATGAGAGGTCCCATTTTCAAAGGCAAAATAATGTGTTCAAGAGTGTCTTGTGTATGTCCATAAAATGCCTTCACAACTCTAGATGTTTGATGTATATCCTTTTCTATATAGCCATGAGAATGTAAAAGTGTTATACTACATAGATTTTCACTTGATCCATTGTATATCATAACATTATGAATAGGTTTCATGACAATAGATTCTCTAATAAATAATGCATGTCTATCAAAATCATCATTGACAATTTCATAATCATAAAATCTAATAGATGGATGAGATGCTAACTTACTTGTAACTATATAAATAATGATGTCAAGGGGATGCCCATATGAAGATGGAGTAGGATGATAATTATATGCATAATGTACTTCACAACTTTGCTTCTTATATTATGATTCATAATTATGAAAATGACCTTGATGCATTTTTATCTTTTTATTCATGTTTGATTGTGGCTTAGCTTCTTAAATAGGTTTACCAATGTTAATAATGTTCTCATCAATGAAATATCAAATTTTGCGCTTAAAATTCATACATCTATTAGTGGAATGTCCACACATCTATGATAATAAAAAAATGAAGTTCCTTTAAAGCTTATAGATTGAGGTATAAATAAATATACTTCTAATGATGGATGAAGTGTGAAGTGTGATAAGATTACATTCACTACTATTTTGTAGTAGCACATGAGGAGGTGAAGGTAACCTTGAAAATTACCTCCTTGGTGGAGCTTGTAATTTGAGCTTTTGTGGTGGTTATGATATAACATTAACTATAGTTTTATCCTCATTTTTTATTTTATTTGGTTTGCTCTTGTAATTGTGCTTATCTTGAAAATTGATACTAAATATAGAAGGAACAATAGAGTTATACTTGAGCTTGTTCAATGTAATCAATTTGACCTCATGTTCATTAATTTTATGACATAACTCATCAAATTATTTAAACTTATAAAACATGATATAATCTTGGAGAGGAGTAATCAAGTTTTGAGTGAAAATGTCTTTAAGATTATTATTGACCATTTTATTTAACATTTTGGCATGCATAGTCTAGTATCTTGAGACATAATCACTAAGTATCTCATTTGGACCTTGTTTGATCTTTGAATTTTGAGCATAGGATAATTTGTGACCAATATTGATAGAAAAATGTGATAAAAACTAATTTTTAAAAGGGTTAAAAGTTGTAATTTATTTGAGAGTAATATCATATAGTCATATTAGAGCATAATATTTAAGACTACATGGAAAACGATTAGTTAATAATCTATCATTATCTATATAATATAGATAAGTTACATGGAAGGCACACAAATTATATTCAAGATCACCTTTTCCTTCATATAGAGGAGGATTGGGATCCACAAAGACATTTGGGGGAGGATATGATGCAATGTGAGGAGCCAAAATGTTGTGTAGCAAGGTACCAAAATCTAAGGAAGGGATGGCATGAGAAATGGTTTGCTCAATCTTAGCTAGATTGGATTGTAAAAGCATAAGGGTTTACTCAAGGGAAGCATTGGTGGTTATGATGGAAGGGGTGGAGGTAGAAGTAATAACATTGGCATGGTTGGTAGAATTTGTTTTCTTAATTTTATTGTGATAAATATAAAGAAATGAATCAATATTTTATGGATGTGTTTTAACATAATTATGAATTTCAGTGTGGTTGGTTTCATCATCAAGGTTCAAAATAGGGCCATGATGTGCCCATTGAGAGGATGAGGTGTGGGTATTAATACATATATATAGATGATAAATGTGTGACATAAGCCTTCTCTTGCTCCCAAGTCATTGAATATTTGACAAAAAAAATGTGAAAATAGATGACAAGATGAGGTAAAATAAACATTTATATTTATAAGAAGAGTTGAATTATGAGAAAGATATTATTTAATTTGTTTATGTGGAATCCATGAAAATACATGAGTAATAACATGTTGCAAAGTAAAATTAGATTTTATAAGAAACTACATGATTTTATGTAATAAATGATAAGAACATGTATATGCTACACCCATGATGAATGCATAAATGAAACAAACAAGAAGAAGGAAAGTAAAAATAAAAGCAACATATTTTTGGAGAGGAAAACAAAAAATTCAATATGAAGTTGAAAGAAAGAGCCTCTATATCAATATTTATCTAAGGTGATAAGGCATAAATTTTTAGTGTTAGATACTCCAAAGTAGAAAAAGTTGAATCATTATGTTACATATACTATCTAAGGTGGAGGATTTATTATTTAAGTGCTAGGAATTTACATAATTAAATTAAAACCCTAGGACAAAATCAATAAGCAATAAACAATGTTCTATTCTAAAAGTGGGCCCATCAAAATATTTACCCTTATAATTAATTTTGAAAGGAAATTAACTCTAAAGTAATGTAAACTTGAAATCTGATCTAGGAAGATAAATAAGACAATCTAATGTAAAAATATAATGATATGATTTTTTTATAGAAGTTGTAAATTACTAAAAATAACAACTAGGGTTAGAGTTAGAGAGATGTCCTTATAAACTGATATTTTAAAACTATGATATTCACTGGCAGACAGTGATTGTCTAAAATTACTTATTAAAACTTATAAACACAATTTTAATCTAGAACAATGCCTTGTTATATTTTGTGATAAGTGTGTAATAGCCGGACACAGTTGTAGTGTGTTATTATTTACTAGTATAACTTTATTTGTGTTGACTTTACATTGGATCTAAAAATTAGAGTTGGTCTGCCTTTGTATGAATATTGTCTGATTATTTATAAATCTTGATTGGATGTGCAGATCACCTATAAAAGCAAAACCTTAGCCTAAACAAGTACATAATAAATATCAAATACCTAGGGGAAAAAAGTAGAGATGTGGGATATGGCTGAGCTATCCTCAAAAAACCCCTTGTTAATTGAGTGATTCCTACATAGTCCAAATGGACCTCAAGATGGTGTACTCCTCCCTTTTACGAAAATCATATAAAATGAAACTAAAAAATTTGTTTATAATGCTTAACAAAGGATGTCCTCAACTTATAAGAAAATAATTTAAGCTTGGCCAATTTCTATATTAATACAACAAAATTTTAGTAGGGATATTTGATAAATAGATAGATTATTTTTAAATTAATTTTGAAAGATAATTCTAGATAGAATAACCGAGGGTTTCAAGTGAGACACTTGATGTGATCTTATAGGAGAATATTTGAATTTTTTCTAATAATTGACCTATTATGGCACACAAGAAAGTAACTAGGAAGTGTGTCATTTTGAAAAATAACCATTAGATTATAGGTAAAAGTCTACATTAGTGGATAGGTGTGAAATGTGTCCCTATATGCCTAGTGTGCATTAATCCAAAATAGATAGAGGCTTTTGGAATTGGAGTGATAGTGAAGTATCTACTGATTAGGGATGAATATGAATAAATTAGGGAAGTATGGAACATGTTCTCTATAATTGAAATATTTTAAAATATTTCCTATAAATAGATGGTTATCAGAATGATGATTTTGCCAAGGTAAATATGTCAAGGACAAGCATTATCAAACATTTATTGATTAAATTTTAGTGTTTACAAAATCTAAACCTTCTAAATTCTAATAAAAACTATACATAGATAATTTAAAAAAGACTGTGATACCTTGAACATTCCAGGAGAGAAAATCATTGGGAGGTATCTTCCATGAGTGGTTCTACCTAACTATACTCTATATGTTCTTTTGAATCAATATCTACAAATAAGTTTCCCAATAGATATTAATGGTTTTTTAGAATGAAATCCCTAAGAAAAATGGAGTGGAATTTATTCCCATTGTCTTTCTAAGGAGATTCACTGCTATTGTGAGGTGGGCTACATAATTGTTGAGGAGTACGACCACTTGAATAGGGTATCCCATCATGAGAATAACTTACTTGTAACCAATTAACTTGAGAAAATTAGATCTGAGAGAGTGTTGTGTAACTATGAGACAACAGAGGTTAATAAGTGGGAAAAAATATCCCTCTTGTCCTCCTGAGAGAATTTGGAAACATGGGGGACATGGGATGCCTTGGAACCCTTGTTTTTTATGGCCATTTTTTAGTTGCCACCATTGTCCAAACATAATTTTTTTTACACCTTTTACTTTTTATATGGCACCTACCCAGTAGAAGGTTTTGAACTTTCCATAAGGGGAAAATCATAAATTATGTGGTCAAGTGATTGACATATGAAGTAGTTATTTATGATATTGAAATAAAAGACTTTCTATGAGAAGTGGTCCATCCATACTTTAATTTCAATGGGCTCTTTCAAGGCCTTAGTAAAATAAGCTTTAACACAAACACACTTATTAGGGTGCATAGATTAAAAATTATCTACCTCATGACAAAGAATCCACCCTATGGGTTTAATAATCTCATTGATAAATTCCCATATAGGAAGTGGAAGGCTTGAAAGCTCAATTCAGACAGACAAATTAAGGGAGGTCTGTTAAAAAACTTTGAAATTATGAGTAAAATGGGGAAAAAATCATGAGGGTATTCCTTAATAAAAAATCTCAAGTTGGAAAGGAGGGTTTGGACTTGAGATGGATCTTTAAAGGAAAAAAATAAAAAAACCTCTTGGTAAGGTTATAGATACCAATGATCTGGAAACCCAAATGTTCCTAGTGATAATGAATCAAAGCATTAAAGGATTTTTAAAGGGGATACAACCAACATAATAAGAAATAAGGAAAATATTTTCATACCACTTACAAAAACTATAAACACCATCTACTTACAAAAAAACATCATGATGAGGAGGATTTTCAAAATCTATACCTCATTTTAAATATTTGTGATGAACTTCTTGTGTCTTTTCAACACCATATTTCCCATTGTCTACAATAATAGTTGTGATGAAATGGTTGAGGGACAATTAAAGAGAAATAATCTACCTAAAGCTTGGATATTAATGTTCAAGTCTTGATATTCCCATAAAATTAGTATGAAAACAAGGTGTAATAGGTAAACAAAATAAGATAAGACAAACATGTAAACCCTAGCAGAGTAAGTTTCCCCAGTTTCTCTCTTCCATGACTTGCTTAAATGGTCTTGAAGAAATATTTATAGTGGGTATCTTAAGTGTATTAAATGCTAAGTTTCATGGGTTATAAGAGTCTCATTATTAAATTATTTTAAATGATAAGTCATATAAAATTATTTTAACTGAAAAATAAATTAAATTTGATTTTTTTTAATTTAATTAAATTATTATTAATTGTAATTGCTTAAATGACTATAGTTTCCATTCTCAACATAGAATTACCCAGGAACCTACAACACACATAAAATTTGTTTTTTCTTATAATTATTATGAGACTAATTTGTCAAATAACATCATTTATCTACTAGTCCATTTCTCATATTTGTTCATTTTGGGAAATTTCAGTTTTCAAAAAGGTCTTTCAAGGCTCATTTTCACTAAGAGAATTTTTAGTCTTAACATTAAACTAATGTTTTATTTATCCTAGGAAGTCCAATAAGAGGTTAATTTTATTGAAAATATAAATCATACACGATAAGGAAAATTCATAAAAATAATAAAATAATATTAACTAGTTTTGTAGTCAACATAAGTAATTAGAAGGAACAAATTTGTACACTTAAATAATTTATGAATTTTTCCTCATAAAGGTAGACTGAAAATCAGTCCTAAGATGTACTATTTCCATCATTAAATTTAACTCTAAATTTATCATAAAATTATGAAAATCATTCTATGCTAATTTTTGAAACAACCTATATTACTTATGTCTCAATTTTCAAAATTCAGGATCAACATAGGGTCATCCCACCTAGTTTACAAAAAAATAAAATTTTAAACCAAATAAAATTTTGGGTCTTTATGACCATCTATAAAATCCATAGGTGCATTTTTTCTTCCAAAAGTTAAACATAAATAAATCAAAGCAAAATCTATAACTTAGAATTAAAAAAAAAAATCCACAAACACACAAAAAATTATATTTATTTTATACACATGGTGAAAATATATTTTTTGGTTTTAAACCTGAAAATTATCATAAATTCATCTTCTACAAGACACACAAAATTTACCCAATAATTTGTATAACATCAAGAATAAAACCCATAATTTATTTTTAGTTCTTACATACAAACCCTATGTATATAACATATAAGCTAAATTTATATTTTCACCTACATGTGACAAATTAGTTACATCCTACACACTAAATTTTAAAAATAGATTAGATATCCTATGGGGTGAATTTATTTCCATCATAAAATCCATAGGTGCATTTTTTCTTCCAAAAGTTAAACAAAAATTAAACATAAATAAATCAAAGCAAAATCTTTAACTTAGATTTTAAAAAAAAAATCCACAAACACACAAAAAATTATATTTATTTTATACACATGGTGAAAATATATTTTTTGGTTTTAGACCTGAAAATTATCATATATTTTTTAGTTCTATACATACAAACCCTATGTATATAACATATAAGCTAAATGTATATTTTCACCTACATGTGACAAATTAGTTACATCCTACACACTAAATTTTAACAATAGATTAGATATCCTATGGGGTGAATTTATTTCCATCATAAAATCCATAGGTGCATTTTTTATTACAAAAATTAAACATAAATAAATCAAAGCAAAATCTATAACTTAGATTTAAAAAAAAAAAAATCCACAAACACACAAAAAATTATATTTATTTTATACACATGGTGAATTTTTTTTTTTTAGTTTTAGACCTAAAAATTATCATAAATTCATCTTCTACAAGACACACAAAATTTACCCAATAATTTGAATAACATCAAGAATAAAACCCATAATTTATTTTTAGTTCTATACATACAAACCCAATGTATATAACATATAAGCTAAATGTATATTTTCACCTACATGTGACAAATTAGTTACATCCTACACACTAAATTTTAACAATAGATTAGATATCCTATGGGGTGAATTTATTTCCATCATAATTTCTACTTCAATGCTCTAAAATTTTCACAATAATTTTCCAAGTAAAACACATTTGGAACCATTTTTTTGGGATGTATTTTATGTCTATTTTAATCTACTTGGGGTGATTAGATAAGAAATTTTCATGACAAATTAAACATCTAGATTGTAATATTTCCTTGTGATACTTTTATAATTTCCACACTATCAATTATCTATGAAACTTATTTAATTTTCTAGCTCAATAAATTATGTTTGAAACAATATATTCCTCTACATTTCCCCTTAATTTTCCCTCAACCAAGGAGAAATATTTTCAGATTTTTCCTATTAAAAATAAATCCTAATCTTTTCAAAATGTTTCCTATCTTTTATAAAACTTGGAGTATTTATATGTATAATATAACAATAAATAAATTTAATGTTAGACATATAAGTGCCTCTTCATTTTGTAAGAGAGACAAAGGAAAATATAATTTATTTTCAAGCATAGGTAATCACAAAATTTTTAGATTTCATAATGATTAAAATATTAAAATATAAATACTATT
Organism: Torreya grandis; assembly: GCA_037957365.1. Taxonomy (NCBI): domain Eukaryota; kingdom Viridiplantae; phylum Streptophyta; class Pinopsida; order Cupressales; family Taxaceae; genus Torreya; species Torreya grandis. Next base: position 2,315,036 of record JARHVA010001714.1, read on the forward strand.
CGATAGAAAAATATAAAAAGGTTTCACCTCTCAAGATTCCCTCATTCCTTATTTTCTTCCTCTTCTTCTCTCTTATAAATTTTGGTATACTTTCATTCAAAAGGCAAATGTCTCTTCCACTTCCACACCCTTATTCTTATTATTTCCTCATTCTCTTCCTTCAGGACATCTTTCCCAATACATGTGATGCTTATCTCTTTTTTTCTCTTTTCTCAATCTCTCTTATTTTTCATCTTTCTTTAATATTTAATTTTTTTAATCTATCTTAATAAATTGATTTTAATTTTATTTTTCATTATTTAATTCCTTTTTGAATTTTCCATTTATTTTTTTTGTCAATAACTATTAAATTACTACTATCATACATTAAATAAATAATCCTTCACAATTATGTTAAACAAGCACTAGAATAACATAAACAAACCAATAAAATAAAATGGTGATGCGACAACCACATGATCCATTAGAAACTAGTCTCATTTTTACTTATATCATCTTGTCATCATCATCATTTACCTTTCCATATTTTTACTACCACTTGGTGTGGTACCTTATAAAAATAACACCAAAAACAATTAAAAATATATGTCCTAGTATTAAAAATAATCAATAATAATCATCATTCATCATGATCATTTAAATAAATAAATATAATTTCATCAATTTCAAAGTAAAATGATGAACACATTTAAAAAATACATTTAATTAAAATTAGATTGATCCATTGCTTGATTAAAATAAAAATTATATATTAGTGCCATAGCATAATTATAAAAGTCAACACATATCCCAAGGAATCTAAATTACCATGGAAATTGCTAAGGTAGAGAGTTTTAAGTTTTTAAATATTTAAAAAAACATAAATTAGTATCAAAATGTGAGATATGATAGGCATATAATAATTAAAAGCTATGTTTTTGGTTCTATTTTTTAAATTTATGTAACTTTGTATACATATGGGAAAGATGATAGTTTGGAGTATCACAAGGGGAATGCATCACCTAGGTAAAATTGACTGACCTATTATTGGGTGGCCTCAAAGATAACATCCAAATGGAGGTTTGCATGTTTAGTCACAATTTAGTATCTAAATCCATACCAATGGTACTCATGGTAAAGGAAAAATATCTTGTCAAATGAAGAAATTTTTCTAATGTTCATGAACTTAATTTCCCAACCCCATCATTTCCTCTTCTTATAAGATTGACCCCTCAAGAAATTGAAGAGCAACGTGAAAAAGAGTTATGTTTTGGATTTGATATCAAATAGAACAAATTATATATATGTGATAAAAATAATTTTTTTCACATTGAAGGTACTAATGAGGATGAATAAGATGATGAGGCCTTATGTTTAGGTCTTAAATAACCTGAGGATGAATTTAAAGATTCTCAACCTACTATTTATTTTCATGCACTTTCAAATATTAATACTCCTTAAAATCTTAAGGTGGTGGGTTTTCTCAAGAAATAGAAGGTGACCATGTTGATTGAATCTAGGAGTACACACAAATTCATCAACAATAAGTTGGCTACTCATTTAAACTATTTCATTTACCCAACTTTAGAATTTCAAGTCATGATTACATATGGTGGTATAATCAACCGTTATGGTAAATTACATAGTATTAATCTTTATATGGGAGACTACATGTTATATTATAATATGTTTTATATTCTCATGGGTGGGGATAACATTATTTTGTGAGTGTAATGGATCACCACTTTGGGCATAATTGAGATGAATTTCTAGGAATTGTTCATGCACTTTCATTTAGAAGGAAGGACATTTGAATTACATAGTTTATGAGATAAATCTCCACAATTGGTTAGTTATCACCATATGATAAAAATGTTAAAAAAAGGTGATGAAGGATTTGTTTCATTATTATTTTCCTTATAAGTTACACCAACCAAGTAGTCTACCCATCCTGATTTACAACTAGTGCTATATTACCATTCTACTATTTTTGGTGCCATGCTAATAGGAATTTCACCAAGTGGAGTGATGACCATGACATTTGAATAATTACAAGTAGTACAACACCAAACATTAGACCCTATAGATATCCCTATGACTAGAATAGTGAAATTGAAAATATGGTACAAGATCGGTTGGAGGTAGGAATTATCAAAGACAACTAAAGCGAATATTCCTCTTCGATAGTCATGATATATAAGAAGGATGACACTTGAAAGATGTGTCCAGACTACAAATAAATCAATAAGTACACCATCAAATATAAGTCTCATATTCTATTAATTTATGGGTTTTTATATGAATTACATGATATTGTTTATTTTACCAAATTATATCTTTGTTCTACATATCATCATATTCAAATCTGTGAAGTGGACATACCTACAACTTTATAAACTTGTGAATGCCATTATGAGTTTATGGTCATGCCTTTTGGTATCAAAAATTCACCATATACATTTTAGAGTTTGATGAATACTATTTTTAGTCCATTTTTTAGAAATTTTGTGTTGGTTTTTTTTGATGACAACCTAATTTACAATAAAAATTAGGAAGACCATTTGAATCATGTGAAGTAGGTACTTTTTGTTTCAAAATAACATTCAATTTATTCCAAACCTCCCAAATGTGATTTTGGTGTTAGAGAGATGGAGTACTTGGGTAATATTGTTTCATATAAAGGCATGAAATTTTATCCTAAAAATATCTAAGAGATGATGGAGTTACAAGTGCCCAGGACCCTCAATAACCTTTAGGGATTTCTGAGGCTAACATGTTAATATTGTAGATTTGTAAAAAAATATGGTAGCATCACAACCCCACTCACATATTTGTTGAATAAATAATCCTTAGAGTGTATTTAATTAAATACCAAGGGATTTAAACAACTGAAAATGGCCATGTGCACCACTCTATTTTTGGCTACCATGATTTTTCTAAAACTTTTGTTATTGAATGTGATACATCAGGATACAACATGGGGGATGTAATCATACAAGAATAAAAACAACTTACATTTGATATTACTTAACTAAAGGTGTAAAAAATGATGAATCCATTATATGAGACAGAGATGATGGCTATTTTGTATGCAGTCAAGCAATGGAGACCCTATCTAATGGGTTGACACTTTTAGGAAAATATTGATCATGATACCCTCAAATATTTTTTATAATAATAATTATAATGATAAGAACAATAGAAATGGGTGACTAAAATGTTAGGATATGATTTTGAAATAGTATATAATAAAGGAAAATAGAATGTGGTGGCATATGCACTATCCAAGTAGGATGAATTAGTTGAGGTATTATTATGCACAATGATCATTTGGAAAGGATATTGGCTAGATGAATTAAGATCAAAATGGGAAAATAATAGGGATACCCATGATATGATTTAGAATATTCATCTTGGTTCTAGGGGTTTGAAAAATTTACATGGAATGGGAATGCATTATGGTATAAATATTGAATATAACTTTTTAAGCATTCTCCCCACAGACATAAAATCTTTTAGGAACTTCATGCATATCTAATAGGAGGTCATTAAATATCTTTAAAAACATATCATAGAATCAAACGAGATTTATTTTGAGAAGGAATTAAGGGGGATATCTAAAAATATGTCGCTAAATGCATGATATGTCAATAAAACCAAGGCAAAACCATTAAGACCCCAAGTATTTTGTAGCCTCTATCCATCCCTAGCCAGAGGTTAGAGGAGGTTTCCAAGGATTTCATTATTGGGTTATCATGGTCTGAGGGTAAAATTTTTATCATGGTAATTTTGGATTGAATTACCAAGTATGCTCATTTTTGTTTCTTATCACAACCATTTGTCTCTAGTATAATAGCTTCTAATTTTATAAATATAGTTCAAAAATTACATGGTACTCTGAATATCATTGTAAGTGACCAATATCCCAAATGTACTAGAAATTTTTAGACTAAATTATTTGTATGCTTTAGAACTAATTGGCTCATATATCATCCTATCATTCTCAATATGATGGACAAATAAAGGTAGCCAATAAATGTCTAGAAGGGTATCTCCATTATTTTGTTTCTAATAAACATTAAAAATGGGTTCATTAGATGCCACTTGTTGAATGGTGGTATAACAATTCTTTTCACACTTCTTCCAAAATGTCTTCCTTTGTGGAATTTTATGGGTATCAAATCCCATCCATCACTTCAACCTTGAAGGTGCATCCCAAGTTTATATCCATTAAGGAACATATTCAATATCAACAAGAGGCACTCTCTAGTTTGTGAGAGAATTTAGCAATGACACATAATAGAATGAAGCATCAAGCAAATCAACAATGTAGTGAATGACATTTTGACATAGGTGATTGGATGTTTATGCATATTCAGCCATATAAGCATCTGTATTTGAAGAAATATGAAAATGATAAAAATTTATCCCCCAAGTATTATGGATCTTATCAGATCTTGTATAAAATTGGTAATGTGGCCTACAAGCTATAATTTCCCTTGTCCACTTACATATATATGATATTTCATGTCTCTTGCTTAAATAAGGTAATTACACATAAAGTTTCTACTCATACTGAGTTACTTGAATTGGATGAATAAGGTTGAGTCATTATGGATCATGAATAGATCATTCACACATAACTAAACAACTATAGACTAGAGTGATTAAGGAGTATTTGATCAAATGAAAGAATCTACCTTCTAAAGATGAAACATGGGAGGATGAAACATTCTTATAATAAAATATTGGCTTGATTCAATGTTGAGGATAAATTTGTTTTGAAGGGGAGGGGTATGTTATGCCCTTAACCTATGGCATGTCTAGGGATATGTGTGGATGAATTATGGCTTACATACATCTTATATTATCTTGTCACATATATATGTTCTTATTAAGGTCAGCATATGGAATAACCATAACTAAGTTGAGTATATATAAGAGGTAGTGGTTAGTATTTGATCATCATAATGTAAATTATTATCTTATTGAATTGTTGTGGAGGTTTCCCCCTTGAAGTGGATCAACTATATTTATCAAAAATTATACTTTTCTATCTATTAATTTTGTGGATCTATAAATTCTAATTTTATTTATGTGATATAATATTCTATTATGTTAATATCAAAGTGATTTCATTACAAATGAGATTTAACTTAGAATAAGTCTGAGAGTTATTATTAAAATAAAATATGTATGAAAATATATAAATTTGGTAGGAAGTAACCATTCCAAATGTGACTAAAAAAATATGAGTACTAAAGGAGTGAGTGGAGGGACTCTTGGAGGAGTTGGAGGAATTCAAATTCTAGTGGAAAATAATATCATATCAGTAATAAATTATTCATTTTTCATGTATAAAGGTACCATGAAAGAAGTATTACATAAATAAGAAACATATAAGGAGGAACCATGTGTGGATGTGGTGGTCAAACAATATTTGGTGGAGGGGAAAATTATAGAGGACAAGTTTGAAGAGTTATGTTTAGAAGTAGTATGCATGCACTAACAAAACAAACACATGAAACAAATATATTTTGTGAGATGTTGATGAAGATACTTGAATGTAGGGTAATTAAGGATGCATATGATCACATGCACAAGTGTGATATATCCTAATGAGAAAAAATATTACTTTTTCATAAGAGGAAGACTATAAAATTTTCCACAACTCTATTAGATCATGTGCATACATGCTATCAACATCTTGATCCTAATCAAATTGTAGTTGATTTTTATCAACTAAAATTTCCTTACCTGCACAAGTTTCATATATTATAGTTTTAGTAGCAAAACATATCTACAATCAAGGAGATAAAAGAGGATGTTTTTAATAGTGTTCACATGTACGATGTGCGATTTAAGATGATTTTGTCTAAATTTTCATATGATATATGTTAGTGTACTTTAAGACATACACTATTGTATTTTATAAGATGCATTTATAATTATAGTCTTTATGGATAATGCAAACCTTATATGCACATTATCATCCATGTATTATTTATATATTAACTTATTTATAAATAAGAATAAATATTTAGTGGTTATTCTAAAAATAGGGTTTATCTATTTTGAGCTAACATCCCTAAAGATAATATTCCTTCTTATCCTAAACCTCCTTAATTATATATAAGAAGTTGAAGGGTATCGATGTAAGTAATCTCATTTGTATTATCATTTTAATCTTCCTATGAGGAGGGTACATTTCCCATGTAACATTTATGCTTTAATATATTTTGTAGTCATTCTAATTTAACATATCTACGTCTTTTTACAATAATATTTTACATGTATGCATGCATTATGGGTGAAGTCTTTAGGTTGTTTTATTTATCTTGGACCCATTCCATATTTTAACATGATATTAGAGATTTCCTAAGATTCACTTCATTGCAATGATTATTTTTCATATTTAGAAATCATCTCCTCTTCATTTTCATGGGTTTTATGTCAAAGTTGCATCAAATGGACCTTGTCTGTTTTCCCCTTTAGAGATTCCTATAGAGAGTTTTTCTGACAAATTTAGTTTTTTTTGATATTTTTGTAAATTCATATTTTTTTACAAGAAAATAATAAAAAATATTGTTTTAATTTTTCTTAGAAAATAAAAAAGTGTGAAGCGTGAAAACAATAAAATAATATCTTAACTTTATAAAGTAATTTATTTGAGGATATATTAGTAAGTTTATGTTGAATAATAGGTTTTATAGGAAGACATTTGTTATTGTTGAGGAAAAAATCATGATGCATAATTTGAATGGGAGTTTTGAGTAGGGAAATGAATATGATGGTGATTTGGAGATAGGATGAATTCACACACCTGAATAGGGGAAACAAATTATTGTAGAAAGTAGTTTTTGATGGACCTACCAAATCTAGGGGATTTCAATAAAAATACATGGATTTATGGGGATTGAAACTCCCCATCCTAGAGGTCATGGGTAGACTGAGTATTGGGAAAAAATGGGAATCCAAATCAACATATAAAAATTTCCTTAGAAATAACATTAGAGGTAGGAGGTTTATAACTAAAAATATCTGATTTGGTTGTTAAAAAATATTTCTCCAGGATGGAAAACATTATTATAGGGGAGTTCTTAGGAAATAGACCAAATATAATGTAGTCCATGAGTGGAAAAACTAAAAATGGTGACCCAAAGGACATATGGAAAATTTTCATTGGTAAAAGTATTTTTACTGATAGGACATTGGTGGGGGGTCCTTGGTTTCTAGGGAAAATATGTATGTTTCTAAGGAAATTATTGATGCCTCTAGATGTACAGTAGGTGTCCTTAGTATTCAAATAATACTTATCATTTTATAATTTTTGGAATTTAGAGCATGTGTAGAAGGTTTTAGCAACTTATGTTACCTTTAGTGAAATAGCAGTAGAGCAATGTTTATCTATTCCAAAAAAATTATATTAATTGATGGTTGGGAGCCATCATGGACCAAATCTTTACAAAGTATAAGTATCTATGCTAATACTAGTGAATTATGATCAAATCTTAAACTACTGAATAATCTAAATGATTATTTACAATGAAATCTAAACTAAAGTGATCTGGTTAAAAAAGAAGCAAAAGAGAAGGGTAAGGTAGAAGGAGAATAAGTGATTACTGATCTTAGCCTCAAACATTATGACAAATTTTCAATTACAACTGAGTATACATTTAACCAGTATATAGTACAAAATAGGATAAGCTCAGATCTCATTACACACTAGGCAAACATCTAAAGATGATATAAAGAAATACAAGTAAGAAATAAATTTACTTTCAATATTTGCTACCACACTCAAATAACATTAGCACATTTTCATGCAGAGTAAATAAAATGAAGCAAATTCAAGATCATTTAACTAATCTAGCATAAGCAAAAATTAACAACCCTTTAATCAAAGATACAACTCAAAATTCATAGAAACTATTCAAATTTAAGACTTAAGACTAGAAACTGAGAGAAAAGCCATGTAACAATTGACACAAACAAATTTAGACAATCTTTTCAAAATTACTTGATTGTATTAATTACTTAAAGTATATAAATTTAAATATAGGCATAACATCCAACTCATCTGTGACTATGTGTATACATCCTTGGTAGAATCTATCACATGATCCCTATGTCGAGGATAAGCCCTTTAATCAAAAAATATGTGGAGTTAATGGGAAACATCTGGTTGTTTATAGATTACATAGTGATCAAAATTGAAGGGATTTGGATCCAACCTTATAGATTGCCTTTTTATGTTCCCATCAAGTTGGTAGGGCAAAAAATTACATACCAACTCCTTAATGGTGTGGATATATTGTGCAAAGATAAGAGGAAAGGCCTTCTCCATCCCTTTCCTTTGACTATTGGCAAGACTATGTTACAAAATTAAGTTAAGGTGAGTACTATGGCCAGGCATAGGGACCTTTTCAAACTACAACTTGATGAGTTGAAGATGTGGGACCCCAGTGGCATGGTTTCCACACACTCAAAATCTAAGTAATTACCTAAGATAGTGTATGCAAACCAACTCAGTATCCATGACACCATATATATCAAAGCAAACAACTTCAAAGAAATATTGGTTAGGCTCAAGGGATATAACATTAAACTTGAGCATAGATTAACCATTCAAATGGGACCTCTTCAATACCATTTACTACCTAGACATTCAAGGCCACCTTAGGAGAAACCATAGATGGAAGGGAAATATGCCCAAGCACATATTACACAAGGTTATAGCAAGGAAAAGTTAGAAGAGAGACCCAATGAGGGCCCATCATCCTCAGTCCCTCTTGATAGACCATCATCTCTAGTAGAATACTTGTATATGATTGTCTTGGAGAAAAATAAAATAATGGAGGATACCCTTAAGGTCCTTGATGAAGCATATGACACTGATGAAGAGGAGGAGTATATTGAAGGAACATAAGCCCAAATAGAGGAAGCTAAAAAAAGGGAAAGAAATTTCCCTAGACCTAGTCCCAGTGGCATCATTGAAGAAGAGAAAGGTAGAATTGGCAATGGTTCCAATTGGATCAAAGAATCCAAAGTTAACTCTCACTCACCCCATGAGTGAGTTTAAATTATTTAGTGATGAATACCCCATCCATGGACCAATCATCCTTGATGGGTTCATCTATGGAAAGATGCAAAAGATACCCACCTGACACCATTCATGGGCCCTAACCAAGATAGATAATGTTGATGCACATGTTAATATCAAGCCATGGATAAGGTTTTTAATTAAGGAGGAAGAAAGAAGAATAATGACTATTGAAGGGTTAGAGAGTAAGCAGATGGATTCTATAGGAACATCAAGCAACACCTAGATGGAGGCCCCTGAACCTCTAAAGTATATAGAATAAAATAATACTATGAAATTCAATCCAAAGATAGCTAGATTATACAGAGTGATGACAAGAAAAGCCATGGTGGGGACTGAAGAGTTCACATTCCAAAATATTGAGCCATTTACAAGCCTAACTCTAGTTGGAGAATAATAGCCTAGTGAACTACCCATCCATGAAGAGGACATTGAAAGCCTAGCTGAGGCTCATTAAGCTCAGGTTAGAGTAGGAATTATAGGTATGAATAAAATAATATCCAACTTGGAGAAGGAAAATCAAGTTTTGATGACACAGTCTATCTTATCAGTGCTTGAGGTAATGATCAAATTACTAGATGAATACTTCTATGATATGTTTGAGGCATTGAAAGCAATGAAGCTAAGGCAAAGTGCATTGACATAGTATAATGCAGTGGCTAAGGGTATAGTAACCTAATGTAAATCTTCAAAGGATCAAATAATAGGGTTGATCAACATTCAGGTTGGAAAATAGATTTCTAGTTTTAAAACAATTAGTTTTGGACACTTGAATGCAATTCTAGGAATTGTTGTTAACAAGGTCTAGAGTTTGAATGCATGGTCACAAGAATTGGAGAGGATCATGAAGGATTATGAGGAGATAATGGAAGGGATTGAAAAAATCCAAGGAATTATGATAACTAATCCTACACAACTCACTATCTGAGGCATCATCAAGGATGATGAATTTAAACACAAGGTCACCTTGGTGATATAAGAAATAAAAAATAAGAGTCAATGCCAGTCTAGGGAGGATAATAATAAGATCCTAGATATGATCCTTAATGTAGGGTAAATGATAGATGATTCTAGAAGCATCAAGGAAGCCATGGCTAAAAATGACAAGGAATTGAATGCTCTAGTTGACAATGAGGAGTGTCTTTTGAGACCAGTTATGGACTTAGAACTGGTCAGTGAGCAGCACTAAAAGGCTATGAACATCCTCCAAAAAAATAGAAGGTTCTTAAGAGTAGGTCCCACCAACCAATTAGTTGAATAATATTCTATTTTGGAAAAACCTTGTAGTATTTTGAAAAGAGAATATGCTTTTGTAAAGGCACATGCTAGTTTGTTAGTGTGTTGCCTCTAGGTCAGTTTAGTTTGGAAAAGCATGTGTATTATATAAATTTTTGAATAAGGATAGCTATCCTATTTTTTTTTTACATTTGTATCTTGTAACTGACTAGTATACTACCTTGTCCTCTTATAAAAGGTAGTACTACCATCTTGTAAAGGGAGAGAATTTTGAGCAAAATTTGTATACTTTGAGCAATTAATACAATCAAGGAATTTTGAAAAGATTGTCCAAATTTGTTTGTGTCAATTGTTACATGGATTTTCTCTCAATTTTTAGTCTTAAGTATTAAATTTAAATAGTTTCTATGAATTTTGAGTTGCATCTTTGATTACAGGGTTGTTAATTTGTGCTTATGCTATATTTGTTGAATGATCTTGAATTTTATTCATTTTATTTGCTTTGCATCAGAATGTGATAATGTTATTTGAGTGTGGTAACAAATATTTAAAGTAAATTCAGTTCTTACTTGTATTTATTTATATCATCCTTGGATGTTTGCTTGGTGTGTAGTGAGATTTGAGCTTATGTTATTTTTTACTATATACTGGTTAAATGTATAATTAGTTGTAATTGAAACTTTGTCATAATGTTTGAGGTTAAGATCATCAATCACTTATTATCCTTCTGCCTTACACTTCTATTTTGATTATTTTTTAATCAGATCACTTTAGTTTAGATTTCATTGTAAATAATCATTTATATTAGTTGGTAGTTTAATCTTTGATCATAATTCACTAGTATTAGCATAGATACTTACACTTTGAAAATATTTGGTCCATGATGGCTCCCAACCATAAATTAATATAATTTTTGTGGAACAGATAAACATTACTCTACTGCTATTTCACCAAAGGTAACATAAGTTACCAAAACCTACTACTCATGCTCTGAATTACCACAATTCTAAAATGAGAAGTGTTATTTGAACACTAAGGACACCTATGGTACATCCAAAGGCATCAACAAGTCCTAATGGTGCTAGAAGGAGGGCCATATTTATGAATTGATTTGATCTTTGTTAATCTTAGTGTGTTTTGATCTAAGATTGATGCTATCTTTACACTTTTACATAATTCTTTGCTTAGAAGTGTAAATATCATTGATATTTGTGGCCTTTAACATATCTTTGTGCTTCCTTTAGACAAAGATAATAGTTCTTTGAATTTTGATGCCTAGTTTTGATAAAGATGGCTTAAGATTTGAAAATACATAGTATTTGAGGTTAGAATAACTTTTTTTTATTAAGTATTGGCATATCTTTCATAGATTTGAGTTTATTTGAGATTAGACTTATAAAGATAGACCATATTTACATAATTGGACACATTTTTGAGCTAGCTTAGTCAAATGTTGATGTCTTTTATCATTTTTTATAAAATATTTAAAAAATGAGCTTAATGTGTAGGTTTAATCCCTATTATTTTTAAATATTAACTTGACACATCATATTTCAAACAAGATCTTCAATCTTCAAGTTGGAATTGCCTAGGATTCAAACAAGATCACATTCAGCTTCAAGAAGACCTTTAATTGAGCTTGAATTCCATAGAATAACTAGGTGAGATAAAGGTAGGCATAGACATTCCAAATCTTTGCCAACCTCACCTCTTCAAGGTACCCCTTCCTTCAAACTTTTTCCAAGTATGGCTTGGTTGGAAAATTCTTCAATCAATGTGCCAGGTGTGGTACATGATCTCCTATGTAACCTTGAAAAATACTTGCCAACATTTAGTCCAACTGGTATTATAATTTCTAAAGAGCACATTAAATATTTTAAAGCTAATTTAAGGTTGTTAAATATCATACATGAAGATGTAGTATGAAGATTATTCCCCTTTACTTTTAAAGATTCTATATATGAATGGTTTCTTAATTTATCTGATAAATATATTACTAGTTGGGATGGTTTCACTAATGTTTTCATAGATCAGTTCAGAAAAATTATTAGTCCATGTGTCATATACCACCATTTCACCACCATTAGGAGGAATGCAAGTGAACCCATAAGGTCCTTTAATGCTAGGTTCCATAAAATGTATAGTAGGACCATAAAACCTTATAAACCTGATGAGGTTTAGATCTATAAATCTACAAAGATGTAGTAGATCCCATGACTTTTATATCTCTAAAAAGTTCTCTTCTAGCTATAGCTTCATTAACTAGGGCTTATTTTGAAGCAACGATCATCAATGATCAAATGCAACCCTAGGGAAAAATGGCCTTCTACATCTTAAATATCAACCCACATTTACCCATTCTAAACATCTTCCCCAAAAACAATCAAAATATTCTAACCTTGAATCAACTCCCAAATCTAAATCAATTACCTTTGAGTCATGATGCTCCCAATCAAAATTTAGGATTCTTGACTCATCTTGCTACTAATGAATTCAATGTAAATAAAGAGCTTTAGTACCAGCTACTGGTATTAACAATAATTAGGTATACAATTTTGAAACTTGAAATAATGAGAATGAGTCTATCCTAAAAATGGTCAAAAAGTTAAGCACTGATTTCCTTCAGTTGCAAAAACAAGTTGAAAATACTAGACAAAGCTCTGGTTGAAACTTATAATCCAAAGGTTTAATAGGCCAAATAATAGGTTTCTAAATGATAGTTTCCACATTAATAAAAATAATAAACCATCTTATAAAAAGAGTACTATAGACTATAATATTATTTATTTATCTTTGCTTGATTAATGTAGGGTGAATTTCATAGCCAAGCATGGTGAAATTAATTGCATTGATTTTTATAAGGTTTTTGAAGATTTTTGAGAAGAGTTAGATACATTTTAAGTGGTCCCTAAAAAGGATGGTGGAGTAGGTACTTCAAGGTCCAAGCTTGTTGATCAAAATTTCATGGTGGAGACATTTGATTTCCCTTTCCAAGAGGACAATGAACCTGATGATGTCCCTGAGGAGATCTAGGCCTTCCAAAAATTCTTGAAGAAGAATTATCCTTTGAGGAATAGAGACTAGAAGTAACCCTTGACAACCTCAATGCCTCCAAATAACTTTAGAAATCTTCTAAACACTTCTTCAAGCAATGATCTAGAACCACCCAAAGGGAGTACCTCTAAACTTAATGTTGATGTTCCTAATTCTTCAAACAACATTGGTTATAATATTATTAAGGACATGAAGAAGATAAAAGATAACATCAAATTGCATGAATTAACATAGATCATAGAATAAAGGGACCTCTTGATAGAATAATTGTCAAATAACTATAACAAACCACTCAACATTGACAATGCTAATGTGAATATGCACAAAGTTAAGGCAAAATATCCTCCTTTCCTACTCATAGTTAGGATGTTTAGTAAGAATTTTCACAATTGTTTATTGGATTTTGGTGTATCCACCAATATCATGCCAATAGGTATTTACAAATAACTTAGCTTGACACCTATTAAGTTTGATAGATTTATTACTCAATTAGATAAATTTAGAGTCAAGGTGATTGGAGAATTATTAAATGTTCATATGTAATTAGACTCTGAGCCTCGAGTGTAATAGTTTATTGATATCTAAGTTATTTAAATTCTTGATGTTTATGGGATCTTGTTAATTAGGAAATGGACCAAAGCTCTAAATGGATACATGTCCATGGATCATTCACATTTATTTCTACCTTGGAAAGGAGTTTCAAACTATATAAGGGTTGAGAGAGAGCCAATAATGAAGCACATGATCATTGAGTATAATGATGTGAATGAAAGGGTCAACATAATTGACTCAAACTTAGAGGTTTTCACCCTATTGACTACAAAGGTATATGATCTTAAGTGTACTCATGTTATGCCTGGGCTATGTAAGCTACATTTTGATGGGTTTAGTTGTAAGGCTAGATTTGGAGTTGGTATTTTCCTTACTGACCCTATTGGTAAAAAATACCATGCTTCTTATAGAATCTAGTTTCCTTGAACTAATAAGCTTGTTGAATATGAGGCCCTTATCCTAGGTTTACAATTTGATATAAAAAATAAAGTCAAAGAACTACTAGTCTATGGTGATTTATAACTAGTAGTCAACCAGGTGATAAACAAATATCAATGAAAACTCTCATACATTAAGAGGTATAAGTTTAAGGTCTAGGATCTAATTGGGTATTTTGATGATTTTAGTATTGTTTCCATTCCTAGAGAGGAGAACCAAGCTATTGATGAGTTGGCATTTGCTGCAGCCAACCTCATGCCTAACCAAGACTCCCCTTACTTCAATATTGAGCTGATACCTTATCCTTCGATCATATATAATGTGAATAATTTTTAGGTCTTTAGTGATGATAAATAGATATTAGATTTCATGACTAATTCTAGAGAATTTGAGGATCACATCATTGATGAGACTAATGAAAATTCACTTGGAGAAGGCAAGTTTGATGGTAAAGTCATTAGCTAAATGATAATAAAATTCCCAAAGGTATGATTGCCTTAGAGAGGATATTTGATAAAGAAAAGCTAGCTAAGGTTTATAAGATTCCTAAGGTAAGTGGGAAGGATTATAGTGTTTTTGATCTTGGCCCTCAAGATCAACCCCAAATGATTAACATTGGGAAAGCCTACACTAACATTGAGAACAAGAACACCAAAGAGCTGCTAACTAGGTATAAGGACATCATAGCTTGGTCCTATGATGAATTAAAGATATTTGATCTAAGATTCATCACCCATACTATACCCCTTAAACAAATTTGTAAACCCTTTAGGCAAAAGCAAAGCCCTGTGAACCCTGTCTTAAAACCAATGATCTTCAAAGAGGTTAAGAGATTACTAGATGCTAGAATTGTGTTTCCTATTAGGAATTCTACTTGGGTGGCTAATTTGGTGCTAGTAAAAAAGAATAATGGTGATATTAGGCTTTATAATGACTTTATAAATTTGAAAAAAGCATCTAAAAAGGATAACTATCCTCTTCCCTCTCTTAACCAGGTGATATAAGTTGTTTTATGATCAACCATGATGTATTTTTTAGATGGCTTCAAGATACAACCAAGTGTTAGTTGACAAAGAAGATAGGATGAAGATAATGTTCACTACTAAATGGGGCACCTTTGAATATAATATAATGCCTTTTAGGATAATAAATGTAGGATCTATTTTTCAAAGGGCCATGGACCATGCTTTCCAAGGTCTGATTGGTAAGTGTATCATTATATATGTGGATGATCTAACTATTTTTTCTAAAAATAGGGAAGATCACTTTATGCATTTAAAATAAGTATTTGAGAGATGCAGACGGTATGGAATCTCCCTAAACCCCAAGCAAAGCATCTTTTATGTTACTAAAGGAAAATTGTTGGGTCATATCATAATTAAAGATGGGATCTCTATAGATCCTAAGAGAGTGGAAGTTATATCTAAAATAAAGCCTCTAAATAGTAGGAAAGAGCTAAAATCATTTTTTGGTAAGATAAAATTTGTAAGAAAGTTCATTTTTGGCTTTGTAGAGATTTTCAAGCTATTGAATGGCATGTTGAAGAAAGATGCCAAGGTCACTTGGAATGAGGAATCCAAGAAGACATTCAATGATATCAAAGAAGCAATTAGCCAGGCTCCAGTCCTTATAAGTCTTGACTTTTCAAAGGACTTTTATCTCTATTATTTTACATCTAACCACACTATGGTTGCATTTTTAAATCAGAAGGTTGATGGGTGTGATCCCCCAATAGCTTTCATGTGTAATAACTTTAAAAATGCTGAATTGAAGTATTCATTGATTGATAAAAAAGCATATGCATTAGTTAAATAAGTGAATAAATTTAGGCACTATATCCTTATAAATAAGGTGCATGTTATTATACTTGACCCTCCCATAAAACTCACGTTGAGCCAAAATGAGTTTGGAGAATGTAGAGGTAAATAGATGTTAGTTTTGTAAGAATATGACATAGAAATGAAAATAGCAAAACTGGAAAGGTGCCAAGGTCTGATCCAAATGATTTCTAATACCAACCCTAAGCTAAGTATTATGTAAGTTGATCAACAAAAATTTCAACCTAGTGAGTGGTATGATTCCATCATTCATTTAATAATTAATGGTACCTATCCTATAGGAATAAAAAGGAGTAAAAGAGGGCCTTAAGGCTCAAGACAACCCATTATCTGATCAAATATGGGGTCTTATACAAAAAAAAACTTTGAAGGGGTCTACTTGAGATGTGTCTCAAAAGAAAAATCTACCCAAATCATGAGCACCTTCCATGAGAAGTTTGGCCATGGGCATCCATCTAAGAAGACTACAACCCACAAGATCTTCAAAGCTCGCTATTATTGGTCAACTATTTTCAAGGATGCTCATAACCACGTGAGGGAATATCACTCATGCCAAATATCTAGCACCAAAGAGCCTAAGGCAACAATGCCTTTGCAACTAGTCATGGTTGATAAACCCTTTACATAATGGGGGTTGGAATTTATAGGGGTAATCAACCCCAATTCATAAAAAGGTCACAAGTATATACTGACTACCATAATTATTGCACAAGGTGGATTGAAGCTGTAGCCACCAAATAATGCAAAAAAGAAGAAGTGATCAATTTCTTGGAGGAGAACATTTTCACCAAATTTAGAACTCTAGTATCTATGGTGTGTGATAATGGATCTACATTTATATCCATTGAAATGATGGAATGGATGTATGATAATGGCATTTATCTCAAGTTTTCATCCAACCACTACCCCTAAGGAAATGGAGTGTCTAAGTCTAACAACAAGAACTTAATGAAAGAAATCAAGAAGTTTGCCATAGACAAACCTAGGACTTGGCACAAACTTCTCAAGTATTCCCTATAGGTAGATAGGATAAGGATCAATCAAGCCATAAAAACATCACCATTTCTATTGGTGTATGGCCAAAAGCCTATCTTCCTTATCACTCTCAAGTTGCCCATGTAAAAATTCATGCAAGAGTTTATGGAAGAAGGCCAAGAGCTTGTAAATTCAATATTTCTATACATAATAAAGATGGAAGATGCATGAGAAGAAGCCTTTGAAAATTTTAGAAGATATCATACCATAATGAAGAGGTAGTTTGATAAAAGATCAAGATGTTCAGATAAGGGGACTTAGTTCTCCTTTGGGATAAAGCATTGGAGCCTAAGGAAAAACATTACAATTTCACACCTTTATGGATTGACCCCTATCAAATTATAGACACACTAAGAGACAACACCTTTAGAATCAAAAAATTATGAGTAGATTTCACATTGCCCACCAATGGGAAGTACCTCAAGCATTACTTCTCTACTGCTCATCTTAAGGTATTTATGGAGTAACTCTGTAAGATGGTTAGACTTAGTGTAGGTAGGCTAGTTAATCTCTTTTAGTTCTTTCCTCCCTATCCCTTGTTGGTATAAAAGAATGCATATATTTGTTTATTTCCTTTATATCTTACTTTGTTACTTTTGTTGTGTGTTTTCTTTTGTTGCTTTGTTCATTGCTTCTAATAAGTCTTTTTGGACAACCCAACTCAAAGTTTAGGAATGTGGGTATGAACCTAATATGTCTGTTGACCATGGATTTGAAATGTGAGCCTAATGTTATGATTTAAATAAACTGATAAAGACTAATGAATAAGTTAATTATTTTATGAGAACTTAAACATTGTCTTGATCTAAATTTTGTTTCAAGAAGATTTTTACTTTGTAGGATGAAATTTTAATCTATTGAAGCACAATCATGCTTGCACTTAACAAACATAATTTCCTAAGACAATGGTTATAACCATAGGTGATTTTTTGAGGATCAAACACTTGACCTAATCCTTAAACCTGGCTATCCTAGTTCCTTGATAAAAGCATAAAATATCTAAAAATACAAAAAAAAAAATGCAATGCAAAATCAAAAGATTTTTAAGCATAGTTGATTTTGGTAATCTCCACTAAGGCTATGGATGCCTTAATGGTAGTGGAACAAGGCCATGAGTGGAGCCAAAGACATTTCTATTAGGGTTATGGATGCCTGGATGGTAACAGAGCAATGCCCAAGCCTTTCCTAAACTAGAAGCAAGGTTCTTAATGAATATCTAAACATGCTCCAAGTCAATGTTAATAATTAAAGATATGAAACCTAGAAGTTGTCCCCTGAATCCCATGTCAAATAGTAAGTTGAATCAAAGCACATACACAACATGGTTATGTCTTAATGTTTGATCCCAATTATACAAGTACAAGGTTTGTTTTGACCATAAAATGATCTAAATAATGGCATTAATCAAGTGGAGTGGATGACTTAGTTGTTTGTCTGAAATAGAGTCTCTAAGTTCTAACATATTACTATGTTTCCCCCAAAATTTGTTATTTTTTGAGCTCAATATACCCCATTTTTGAAAATTTGGACCCTTGAGATACTTTAAAATTTAACCCTAAAACCATGGCATGTTTTAAACATTATTAAAATTTGAAGATCATCCACTTTGATAGAATTAAGCTTACTAATTTATGATTTTGCTTTAAGCTTGCCTAATGTTGCTATAATTGGTCTTCATGTCTTATAGTTATAGGTTTTGTTGACCAAATTTCACCTCAGTACAATTTGTTCAACCATTTTCATGGAGATCCAAATAACAGTTGTAAGAACAAGTCATTTTAGAGGTCCCAAATTGCAAGTCAAGGAGGCTAACATGTTTTGGCTCCATTGTAGTGTACGTCAAGTTATCCATAGGTCAAGTCTTGGCCCCTCATAAACCCAAATTACATTATCAAGACCAAGTCAAGTTCTCTAAATGACTTGACTTGTTAAAATTTCATGAGTATAAGTAATCTAGGTTTATGAACATGAATTACTCCTTATAATGCTTTATAGGTTTCCAACTACGCATGACTTTGGGTTTATAAAAGAGATTTGCTTATTATTTTTATAAGCAAAGGCAATATAAAAACCTAAAATGGTATTGATAATGTCCCCCCCCAAGTGTCCCTTCAAAAAAAATTTAAGGGAACTTTATTTTCCCAACTGTCCCTTCAGACTTTTTTGAAGGGCACTTTTCTTTCTAAGTGATCCTTTGGAAAAGTTTTGAAGGGCACTTTTCTACCTAAGTGTCCCTTTAGACTTTTTTGAAGGTAAATTTTCTTTCAAGTGACCCTTCAAAAAAGTTTTAAAGGGCATTTTTTAGCCCAAGTGTCCCTTCAAACTTTTCTAAAGGGCACTTTATTGTCCAAATGACCCTTCAGAAAAGTTCTGAAGGGCTCTTTTCTTCTCGAGTGACCCTTTGGAATTTTATGAAGGGCACTTTGTCTTTGGAAATGATCTTCAAAAAAGTTTTGAAGGGACCCTATGCCTTTCTCAAGTGCCCTTCAAAACTTTTTTGAAGGACACTTTCCTAAGTATCCTTTCAGAAAAGTTCCTGAAGGAACTAACTGTTGCCTTTTAGGTGAAATCCCTAAAAGAATTCCTTTGGAAAAATTATTTGAAGGAATTACTTTGGGAAAATTTCCTAAAACATAAAGTTGATAGATCCCCATGATGTGCCATATGATGTCAAGTTTAATATAACTAATTAACCATTGGGGTGCAAAGATGACATGCTATAGGATGTCAAATATAGGGTGGCCAACTAGCCATTAGGATTCAAAGATGACATGCCACATGATGTCAAATTCATGCCTAAAGTATTCAAGTAGGAAGTAAAGCCATTTTGAGAACCTGATAGGGTCTTAAGCAAGGATAGTTCAAATCGGGTTTCCCAAAGAGCTTTGCTTATGAATTTTACAAGTAAAAGTAATCAAAAATCCTAGAAATGAAGAGATAATTCTTTGTGAGTTTTCAAGAGATCTTTGCTTATGAATTTTACAAGTATAAGTAATCAAAAAACTTAAAGAAGCAAGTATAAGTAAAGTCACTTAGAAAACTTGAATGGGTTTGTAGTGTAAAATGCATGAGATTTCAAGAAGAAACCATTGATTTTGTAATGATCAAAGCCATTTATTATGGAGGGTCATCTCACCATTGATCTTGCAGTGATCTTGGTCATTTCAAGAGGGCAAATCAAAGAGAAGGACAAACTCTAACTGACTGAGAGAAAAACTAGAATCAATTTCACCAAGATGGTGACTACAAACAAATTTGGAGGTTTCTATTTTAGTTCCCAAGATTTTTATCTTCTCTCCCTCTTCTACTATAAATAAGACCCTTGGGCTCTAATTTTATTATCCATAGATAGTACGGTGAAGCCCTGCTAGAATGTTTTGCCATTTTCTTGCCTTTGAGCAAAGAAGCATAAGTCTATTTTATTTACAATTTTTAGACATTTGCTTGGGCATGCAAGAGACCTAGAGTGACAACAAGTGATGTTTTATCCTTATGTTCTTTGTCCTTCATTTTTTTGAGCAAAGAGTTGATCCAACAGGTCATGGAGAGTGCATTCTAGCTGTATGATATTTTGCACATGTGTTACTTTTTTTTAGACTATATAGGTTATCTTTTCCAATTATTTACCTTGTCTTATCTCATTCATTTTGTCTCTACATTGAAATACTTATGTTGGAATCTTTTAGAGATTGAGTTATAGACTATATTTTTTTGTATTATGCATAAGTATAGGGCATACACGTGGATACTAATTCTTGGTGTATCACCATCTCAGACTAGGATTTTCATTATGCAAACCTCTAATTATTTTCACTCATACAAACTAGTTCATCAGTTTTATTTCACAAAAGCTAATACAGGGAGCTAGCCCTTTCAAACTAGAGGTTCATTTCCCTTTATAGGCACACCCATAGGCTTGAAAATGTCTCAACATTGCCTAAATCTAGAGGAGGCTTGAACAACCCTCTTTTAGAGTGCAAGATTTGGAGACAATAGTTTTGGAACACCCGATGAGACCCAAATTATTGCTAAGTCAAGGTGAATGCTAGTCTTGACATGCCTAAGTAGTAGAAATACCCCTAACCTAGCATTTGGTGACTCCAAAAGGGTGTGAATCCTTGGTTCTAGACTAAGTTTTATACATTATCCTACATGGTCCTCATAAGGTCCTTAAGATTTTCTAACCAAGCCCCTTTAGCTGAAGATTTTCCTAAAGAACAATGCCCTGAACCACTCCTAGCCCTATTAAATCCTTAGTAGGGAGGTTTTAGGGAAGAAGTAGAATAGGTTTAAGAAGTTTAAGGAGAGGAGGAAGTTGAATAAGAAGAAAAAATAGAGGATCATAGAGGAAGAAGAGAAATGGGAGAAAGGGGATAAATAGATAGGCATCAACCTTTCCCTACTTTTAATACCCAAAACCCAATAGAGCTTCTTTCATATGACCCCATCCCTCCAAATGCTACCAAAAATCTTCCTAGTTTCAATGGAGAGGGTCCTATTACCCCATCTGAACATATTAGAGACATCTGTAATTTTTGTAATTTCCATAAGGTTACTAGGACCAACATAGCCATTAGGTTGTTTGCTATGTATTTAAATGGCAAAGCACTTGATCGGTATAGAATGTTGGAAGGGGGATGCATTACAAGTCCAGATGGTTTTGGAGACCTATTTGTGACAAGATTCAAAAATAAAAGTGATCATGCTTCCCTAATACATTAGTTTAATGCAATAAGAAGAAGTCCAAATGAATCCATAAGAGATTTCAATGAATATGGTATAGGCTGCCACCAATCATGAGACCTCTTCCTAGCTTTGTGTTCCCAACATACCTCAAAGGGATTGGTACTGATGTTGTTGTTATGTTATAGTCAGTGGGAGGATTCAATCTTTTAGGTGCATATAAACTAACAATTGAGGCTAAGAATGGCCTGATTCAGGCTGGAAGACTCTCTCCAAGAGTTTCCATGCCTTTACTATCCCACCATTTAGTTGAATCTCCAAGCATGTCTCAAGTTCCCAATGCCAATGTGAATCCAAGAGCCTTTCCCAAGAAGGTGGATAATATTGTGGACAAGGATGAAGAAATTAGATCATTGAGAGCTCAGCTCAAGTAAGCTCAATATCAGGCAAGTGCTCCTCCTAATGGATAATACTATCCTCAACAAGGATATAGAGCTCCATCCCAATACAATTATCAAGGGAGAGAAAAAAATCAACAAGGTCACAATATGCAACCCAATGCATATAATCCAAATTCTACTCCTCTCGTAAAGGCTATTATTCTAGTTCATGCAAATCTAGTGCAAGGAGAAGATCATGTAGATCAATGGGGTCAGCATCAAGGTCAATTTGCACATGATGATGGAGGAACCAACTACACTGTGACTACATAAGAAGAAGCTACTCCTTACATGATATTATAAGAAGCATGTCCCAACCAAAGGGACAATCATGCAAAAGGTAGCAACCCAAGTGGGGATGATGAACTTTCAAGAGAAGGATGATTTTATGTTAACTCAAGGCATGTCAATTGTAGATAATATAAGGTCTAAGAAGAGAGCCTTGGGAGAATTCCAAGAGACACAAATAGTTCTAAGTGATACCTCTCCAAGGCTAGAAAACTCTAATCAAAGTGATTAACCTTCTACAAGCCATATTCCTCAACAGAATTATAATGTAAATGCATCTGGAAAGATTACAACATAGCAAGCAAAAACTCCTTTATTACCATAAAAAATGTAGGAGAAAGTGAATACTCCATCTCTAAATATTATGGAATCATTAAAGATCACTAAGATAATCATATCCCTTTGGGAGGTTCTATATATACCTGGTCAAAAAGAGATTTTATAGGAGTAGTTAACAAGCATGTAAGTGGCTCCTCAATCTTCAAGGCATCATAGTGTGGCTCTCACAAATTATCTAAATAATATTTTGGATCCTTCCACTAAAGCTAAAAAATCCTCCACCCTTCTACCTCACACTCATTATAGGAGATAAGTTGGTCCATAATTATATTGTGGATAGTGGATCAAACACTACTATTATGCCTAAAGTAGTCGCTGATATGTTGGGTTTGAACTATGAGCCACATAGTAAAGGCATGTTGGAGCTGGATGGAACTCTAACCAAGATGGTAGGATTGGTCAAAGGTTTGAAAGTGTTTTTAATGGCTTCCCAAGCTTCCCTATCATGCAAGATATTGTGGTGGTGGAAATTCTAGAACACTTTACTATATGCTTGTCTAGGGACTTTATGGCCAAGATAGGAGGATACCTTTCTACTGATTGGCCCTTTCTAGCTTTCAAGACAAGGTATGGAACCAAGGTATCCATAAGGACTCATACTTTAGTAAGGTTCTACATTGAGCCATACTTGGAGACAATGACAAATCAAAATTGTCTAATCAACAAGGAGGAAGAGGCAGTCCTGAATAGTGAAACATCTTCTCCTCTTAAAGGTATTTATGACCTCTATCTTGACAAGTATAACACCAAAACACATGGCCTTGATCCTGACACTTTCATTGAGGAAACTAATTTGTGAGTTTACTGCATGTATGGGAAAAACATCCCAATTTATTCACTCACTAATGAATATCATGAGCTTGATGGCATGTGGGAAATGTTCTTTGATGGTTCAAGGAGAAAAGTTGGTGCAGGAGCTAGTGTCATGTTGGTTTCTCCATCAAATAATTGTTACTCCTCTTCTTATAGGTTTCACTTCAGCTGCACTTGTAACATGGTAGAATATGAAGTCTTAGTTCATGGTCTCAAATGGGCAAAGAAGAGAGAGTTGGAAAGTTTATGGAGATAGTGAGCTAGTAATTCACCAAGTGAGAAGTCAAGATGCAACCAAGAACCCCTTGATCAAGTCCTAAAAGCATAGGGTATGGGATATACTTGAGGATTTTGATGCCTTCAACATCCAGCCCATACCAAGAGACTTGAATAAGCACGCTAATAGACTGGCTATAATAGGAGTATGTTTTAACTCAACTACTGACATTGAATAAGAGAAAGATCAATCTCATATCAAGATTATTATGAGACCTTCCATTCTAGATAATGAAGTGTCATGGCAAGTGTTTGAAAATGATGAACACATTGCACACTTCTTGAAAAATGAGGTAGGCTTCTCTTCAATAAATCAAAATAAGCTGCATGATCATTATGAAGAGTAGATTATACAGCTGAAGATAAAAAAAATACCCAAGGGGCTAATTACCTTGGAGAGTGTCTTGAATGAGGATGATCAAAATAAAAACCAAATAATGAACATGTCAACAAAAGAAGAGAACTATGAGAGAGTTCTAATTATCAAGGACAAACTTTTGAAGATTGGTAAGGCTTGTTCTCAGCTAGAAAGGCAAGATTTTATTACATTATGTAAAGAATTTCATGACATCTTTGCCTGGGAATACAAGGACCTGAAAGGGTTTGACCCAATTCTAGCTCATCATACCATTGAGTTGGAGCATGGAGCTATACTAGTAAGGCAAAAGTAAAGGCCTTTCAACCCCAAGGTAGAAGAACTCATGAAGAAAGAGCTAATCAAATTGATTGAGTCTAGGATTATATTTCCTATCAAGCACTCAAATAGGGTAGCCAAACTTATGCTGGTTCAAAAAAATAATGTATAAATTAGACATTGTATGGATTTTCATGATCTAAACAAAGTATCTCTCAAGAATCATTACCCACTCCCTTCCATGGAACAAATTCTACAAGTTGTTTTAGGTTCTCAATGTTTCTCACTTCTTGATGGTTATTTAGGTTATAATCAAATATTGGTAAATGAAGAGGATAAATTCAAGATAATATTTACCACCAAGTGGGGTACCTTTGCCTACAAGAAGATTCCATTTGGTTTATCCAATGCTGGAGCAACATTTCAAAGGGCAATGGACATGGCTTTCAAAGGTTTGATCAATAAATTTTTGCTTGTTTACCTTAATGATATAACCAATTTTTCAAAGGATGTTTCTGATCATATGGGACATCTAAGGCAAGTGTTTTAGAAGTGTAGAGATTATGGTATATCCCTCAAACCAAAGAAGTGCATCTTCATTGTCCATGAAGGTAAGCTTTTGGGTCATGTTGTTTTGAAAGAAGGCTTATCTATTGACACCGAAAGGATTGAAGCTATTATAGGCTTGTCTTTGCCTCAACACAAGAAAGGGTTGTAAATTTTATTGGGAAAAATAAATTTTTTAAGGAGGTTTATCCCAAACTTTGCAACTGTGGTAAATCCCACCACAACCATGCTAAAAAATAACTAATTTTTTACTTGGACAAAGGAAGGTAAAGGTAGATTTGAGGCAATCAAATAAGTAATTATAGCCTCTTCCACTCTCTTAAATCCAAATTTTTCTAAGGATTTCATTCTTTATTCTTTTTCTAACCTGGACATAATCTCAGCCATGCTTATGCAAAAGTAAGACGAGGATGTTGAGCAATCAATTAATTTCTTCAGCTAAGGTTTAGAAGACTAGGAAGTGAGATATTCTTTTATTGAGAAGCAAGATTTAACCATCATTAGAGGATTGAAAAAATTTAGGCATATGGTTTCCAACAATAGGATCCATATCATGGTCTCACATCTTAGCACCAAGGAGTTTCTCCTAAGTAGGGATCTTAATGAGAGGAGAGCTAGATGGATCATGAAGGTGATGGAATCTGACATTGACATCAAGGTAACCAACCTAGTAAGAGGAAGAGGTTTATGTGAGAACTTAGCATCTAAATTTCAAGAGCCAAAAGAGCAAGCCTTGGTGAATCAAGTTTAAGACCAGTCAGTTGATCAAATGTAGAATCCAAGTTGGACGCAAGACATCATTTATTTTATTCAAAATGGTGAGTGTCCCAATGGCTTGAACAAATCTCAAAGAAGGTATTTTAGGCTACAAGCTATTCCTTATTATCTTGTGGATGGCATTATCTTTAAGAAGGATATAATCAATGAGTTTCAAAGATGCATTAACAATGACCAATTTGATATGCTGCTAGAAAAGTTTCATAATGGTGAAAATGGTGGTCACTTCTCTCCTAGAACAATAGCTACAAAAATAATGAGAGATGGTTACTATTGGCCTAGTCTTTTTAAAGATTGTTATCATTGGGCTAAGGTTTGGCCTCAATGTTCTTTCTTTATTGGCAAATAAAATATTGCTTCCCTTCCATTGAATCCTATCCAAGTGGACCAGCTTTTCATGTAATGGGGCCTTGACTTCATTGGCATGATCAACCCTCCATCAAGTGATAGACACAAATGGATATTAACTGCTATAGACTACTTCACAACATGGGTAGAAGTTGTTGATTTGAAGGAATCAAATGAAAATGATATATTGGAGTTCTATGCCAACATTATAACAAGGTTTAGATCTCCTCATGTCATCATCTTAGATAATGCACTTGCTTTCATAAGTACTAATTTTTTTGATTGGGTATCAAAGAGTGGAGTTTATTTGAGTACATTATCCAACTTATACCCTTAAGGTAATGGATTGGCTAAGTATACCAATAAGAAACTTATCAATATCATCAAGAGGACATTAGAAACCAATTTAAGAGCATGTTATAGTAAGCTAAAGATAGCCTTATGGGTAGATATAATCACTCCTAAGAAGTCAATTGGTAATTCTCCCTTTATACTTGTCTATGGGAGAGAAGCTAGGCTATCCATATCATAAAATTTCCCTACCTTGGAACTTGTACAACAACTGGAATAACTTAAAAACACTCTCATGGAGGTCAAATTGATATAATTAATGTAGATGAAAGAGGCAAAATATGATTCACACAAAACTTTGGAACACCATCAAGTCCTCATGAAAAAATTCTTTGACAAAAGGCAATGGCAAGAGTTTTCAAAGAAGGTGACTTGGTCTTGAAATGGGATGAAGATAGAGCAAAACTAGGAAAACATACAAAGTTTGATACCTTGTGGACTGGTCCTTACATCATCAACAAGTACAAGTAAAGAAACTCCTTTTAGCTATCCAAAATGGATAGAGAAGAGCTGCCTATTCCAATGAATGGAATCCATCTGAAGCCTTATTTTTGACCCTTGTTGGCCATTTCTTTTATATACTTTATTTTGGTGTGTTTCCTTTATTGTGTTTGCTTTCCCTAAGTGATTTATAGCATAGGTGTGTTTTCCTTCCCTTTACTTTGGTGTGTGTCTCTACCTTGTGTGTGTAATCAACCCAACTAGTGTGTTTTTGAACCAAAACTTATTTAATTCTCTTTTAAGTGCCTATATGCATGACTCCATGCCCAATGGAAGGATTTAGGTAGCTATTCTTTGACATAATAGGCATGCCTCCCCTCAAAATTACCAAGAATGTTGACCAAATTTCACCTTAGTATAATTTGTTTAACCATTTTCATGGAGAGCCAAACAATAGTTTCAAGAATAGGTCATTTTAGAGGTCTAAAATTGCAAGTCAAGGAGGCTAAGGTGTTTTGGATCCATTGTAGTGTATGTTGGGTTCTCCACAGGTCAAGTCTTGGCCCCTTATAAACCCAAATTACATTATCAAGACCAAGTCAGGTTCTCTTAATGACTTGAATTATTAAAATTTCATGAGTAAAAGTAATCTAGGTTTATGAACCTAAATTATTCCTTCCAATTCTTTTCAGGTTTCCAGCTATGCATGATTTCCTATTTTCAAAAGAGCTTTACTTATGAATTTTATAAGCAAAGGCAATCAAAAAACTTGAAATGGTCTTGATAATGTCCCCCCCAAGTATCCCTTCAAATTTTTTTGAAGGGTACTTTGTTTTCCCAAGTGTCCCTTCAGACTTTTCTAAAGGGCACTTTTCTACCTGAGTGTCCCTTCAGACTTTTTTGAAGGGCACTTTTCTTCCAAGTGACCCTTCAAAAAAGTTTTGAAGGGCACTTTTTATACCAAGTATCCCTTCAAATTTTTCTAAAGGGCACTTTGTTGTCTAAGTGATCCTTCAGAAAAGTTCTGAAGGGCACTTTTCTTCTTGAGTGACCCTTTGGACTTTTCTAAAGGGCAATTTGTCTTTGGAAATGCCCTTCAAAAAAGTTTCAAAGGGCCATTTCCTTTGTAAATTCCCTTCAAATTTTTTTGAAGGGACCCTGTGCCTTTCCTAAGTGTCCTTCGAGAAAATTTCTCAAATAAACTAACCATTGCCTTTTGGGAAAAATCCCTAAAAGAATTCCTTTGGATAAATTTTTTGAAGGAATTAGTTTGGGAAAAAGTCTCAAAACATAAACTCGATGGATCCCCATGATGTGTCACAAGACGTCAAGTTTAGTATAGCCAACTAGTCATTGGGGTGTCAAGATGATGTGTCATAGGACATCAAATTTAGGGTGGCCAACTAGCCATCAAGATTTAAAGATGATGTGTTGTAGGACATCAAATTCATGCCTAAAGTATTCAAGCAGGAAGTAAAGCCATTTAGAGAACCCGATAGGGTCTTAAGTAAGGATAGTGAAAATTAGGTTTCCCAAAGAGCTTTACTTATGAATTTTACAAGTAAAATAAATCAAAAATCCCAACAAGGAAGAGACAATAGTTTGAAATTTTTCAAAAGAGCTTTGCTTATTATTTTTACAAGTAGCAGCAATCAAAAAACCTGAAGAAGCAAGTAGAAGTAAAGTCACTTGGAAATCCCAAATGGGTCTGTAGTGAAAAATGCAAGAGCTCTCAAGAAGAATCCATTGATTTTTCTTGATCTAAGCCATTTATTGTGGAGGGTCATCTCACCATTGATTTTTTAATGATCCTAGTCATTTCAAGAGGGTGAATCAAAGAGAAAGACAAACTCAAATTAAATGAGAGAATAACTAGAATTAGTTTCACTAGGATAGTGACTACAAACCATTTTGGAGGCTTCTATTTTGGCACCCAAGATCTCTCTCTTCTATCCATCTAATACTATAAATAATACCCTTGGGATCTAGGTTTATCATCCATAGATAGTATGGTGAAGCCCTATTGGAATGTTTTGACATTTTCTTGCCTTTGAGAAAAGAAGCATAAGTTTGTTTTCTTTCTAAGTTATAGACATTTGCCTGGGCATGCAAGAGACATAGAGTGATAACAAGTGATGTTTTATCCTTTTGTTCTCTATCATTCATGTTTTTGAGCAAAGAGTTGATCCAATAGGTCATGGAGAGTGCATTCTATTTGTATGAGATTTTGCATCTGTAACCTTTTTTTTTACTATACAAGTTATATTTTCTAGTTATTTACCTTGTGTGATCTCATTCAATTTGTCTCTACATTGAAATAATTATGTTGGAATCTTATAGAGCTTGAGTTATATACTATATTATACTATATTGTGCATAAGTATAGGGCATACATGTGGATACTAATTCTTGGCGTATCACCATCTTAGACTAGGCTTTTTATTTATGAAAACTTCTAACTCTTTTCACTCATACAAACTAGTTTAGCAATTTTATTGCACAAAAGCTAATACTAGGAGCTATCCCTTTCAACCTAGAGGTTCATTTCCCCTTTTAGGCACACCCATAGGCCTATAAATGTCCCAAAATTTCCTAAATTTTGAGGAGGCCTAAACAACCCTCTTTTAGGGTGCAAGATTTGGAGACAACAAGTTTCATGGAGCCCTTGCTAATGGATCATGCTTCTAAAAACGCTAACATAAACCCTTGGTTAAAATTTGTAATTGGAGGGAGCATTTAGTAGGAATATTTTAAATTTATTTTTAGACTAAAGCCCAATTTTTATGTTAAGGCTTGGTTATATTTTTTAACAAGTCCAAACCGTAGCCTACAATTAATACTTGGTCCCTTTTATTTTCCCCCTTTGTTTCCTATATTTCTAATTTGGTCTAGTGTTATGCTAGAAGGGTCCTTTTATTTTAGCATGATCTTCTTTCTTAAAACTTTATCATAAAGCCTTAATGCTAAGGTCCCATTTGTGTTTATTAACATGAACGAGACCTTAGTCATAATTCTTTAGCCTAAGATTTATTTCTAACCAATTTTAATATTCATGTTGGTAGAATCCTTTTATGTTTAGTATGGTCCCCTTTATTATTACCTAATTAAACTAAAAACTTAATGCTAAGGCCCCATTCATTTTTATTAACATGAATGAGACCTTAGTATTAACATTTTAGCCTAAGTCTTATTTCATCCTAGGTCTTAACTTAAAAACCTTACTTATTTATATATTTGATGGTCTATAGTTCATCGTGGCCTTTAATCAAATGGAGCAAAGCCAAGCTAAAAATTCAAAGGCTCATTAATCTCTATGGAGTCACCACATGGCACTCCCACATTCAAAGTTTGATATAAAAGGGTCCCACATATTAAATAAAACCAATGGTGTGTGATTGCTCAGATCATAATCAGATGGCTCTTACTTCATTGTAGATTTTAATTAGATGGAAAAAATTGAACCCAAGATACCAGGAAGCCCTATGAAGTTTCCACATGACTCTCTTGCATTAAAACATAAGAATTTGATGAGCTTAAATTTGACATTTGTGTGACCATCATTTGATGCCTGTGAGGCCATAATTGATGTTTGCATAGTCGTTAATTTTAAGCCCACCAAAACTATGAACTTCATGAGCTTAAATTTGACATTCATACAACCATTATTTGACATCTACAAGGTTTTATTTGATGTTCATGAGACCATCAAATTCAAGTTCATCTAACATTTTTTACTTAGACAAAGGGGGCATATTTTATGTCATTCAAAGGGGTCATTTCATATTATGCTTTAAAAACTTAACATAAAATTATTTAACCTAAATCTTTTTGTGTCTATTAATATGAAATAGACTTAGTTAAAATAATTATAACCTAAGTCCTTTGTATAACTATGCACTGATTAAAGCTCATGCATCTTGTAGGATCTAACAGTCTATGCTTCATCATGGGGGATGATCTAATGGTGTGAAATCATTGATGAATTTTTAATGAAGCTCAGAAAGCTCACAGAGGTGCTAAGTGGCACAAACACGAGACTAGACATAAAGGTGGATAATGACATATTAAGGCTCAGATCATGATCAACGGCCCATGATAATCCTTGGATCTTTATTGAATGGTGTGAAGAAAAAGACATTTTGAAATGCCAATGACTAGTGCTTGAAGGCATTTATGAAAAATTCTATGAAAAGTGATAGATGGATGCTAAATAAGCATCTTACAAGCACAAAGCAACAAAAGTGAAGATCTTATGCACTTAAAAATAAAAATGTATAAAGGCAAAGGTCAAAATCAAATCTAAATATTGTATGAGCTGAAGTCTAAGTAAGCCATCACCTAATTTGAGCTTATATTGATCATAGTTAAGCTAAGAGAGAGTTTAATTGTAATTCAAACATAAAAAATTGACCGAAATACCATTTGGAGCATCGAAGTAAGCAATTTGAAAAGTTTGGAAGCCATGGAAGCTCATAGGCAATAACACAAGGATGAGATAGAGTTGTATTTATCATAGATAATGAAGGGAAGGTCTTCAAGGACATAGACCTAGACATTTTTACATTGAACATAGGTAATAAGAATTTGTCTGAGATCTTTTAGACCATTGAAGAGATGTAAGACATCACTAAAGAAGAATAAAAGATTGAAATTGTAGTTAGAAGGTACTATAACCTAATTTTAGTCTAGATGGCCAGTCTCCACCATACAATCACCAAACCAAAGGTAATCCACTGTACCTACATCTTGGCTCCCATTTTCAAGGATTGTAGGATTGAGAAGGGTTGGATTATTCATAAAAGGACCTTTAAAAGAATTACATTCATTTCCCCATTGGACTTTGAAATTTATTACATGCTTCCAAATCCACAAGTGGATTTTCCCACTATTAAAGAATAGACTGGTAAGAATGATCTAGACATCATTCTTAGGTCATGGTTTCTCTAAGGAAATCATGTGATTTGAGACCCTACTAGCAACATCCCACTTTCCTAATTTAGAAAGTGGGTTAGGGTAATAATGACTATGTTGAATAGAATCTTTGGAGCCCCTTTAACTACATATGTTAACAAGAGTTGGGTGTCTTACATCTACTTCATGGTAGAGGAAGGGATCACCCCTCTAATTGGGGAGATGATGAGCATATATCTAGAAATATAATTTAAAGCCAATAACAAGAAGACTAGTAACCAATTATTTATGATGTCCTATTTGTTGGATGTCTTAATAACCTCCATTTAGATCCCTCATATCAAAAATTGGTCCCCTGAGGGTAGATTCACAGTCTCCCACCACTACTCAAAGCTATACATATTCAAATATAATCATAACATCTAATTCATCTATGACTGTGTGTATCCAACCTTAGTAAAAGCCATAATAGGGATCCCTATGCCCAGGATAAGCCCTTTAGTAAAAAAATATGTGGAGATAATGGGATACTTTGGTGTATCTAGATTGTATAGTGATTAAAATTGAAGGGATTTTGATCCAACCTTATAGATTGCTTGTCTTTGTTCTCATCAAGCTAGTAGAGCAAGAAATTACATATAAAATCCTTAATGTCATAGATAGAGTGTGAAAAGACAAGAGAAAATGCCTCTTCTATCCATTTCCTTTGACTATTGGCAAGATTTTGTTATAAAATTGGGATTAGGTGAGTACTGTGGCTAGGCATAGAGACTCTTTAAAACTACAAATTAATACACTGAAGATGTGGTACCCCAATGGCATAGTTTCTACACACTTAAAATCTAAGAAATTATTGAAACCAATGTATGCACACTAACTCAGTGTCCATGACACCATAGATATCAAAGAAAATAACTTCAAATAAATATTGGCTAGGCTCAAGGGATGTAAAATTAAAATTGAGAATAGATTGACTAGTGATGAAAAGCCACTAGGGGACATATCGAAAATGGGACCTCTTCAATACCATTTTCTACCTATACCTTTAAGGACACCTCAAGAGCAACCAAAAATGGAAGGGAAATAGGTCTAAACATATATTACATAAGGTCTCAGTAAGGGAAATTTAGAAGAGAGACCTGGTGAGGGCCCATCATCCTCATTCCCTCTTGATAGACTAGAATCTCTAGTAGAATACTTGAAAATGATTGCCTTTGAGCCAAATGAAATAATGGAGGATGCCCTCAAGATCCTTGCTAAAGTATATGGCTCTGATGAAGAAGAGGAGCATGTTGAAGGAAGAGAAGCCCAAATAGAGGAGGCTAAAAAAGAAAAAGGGAAAGAATTTTCTCTAAACTTAGTCTTAGTGGCATCATTAAAGAAGAGAAAGGTAGAATTGGCAATGGTCCCAATTGGATCAAAGAAGTAAAATTTGACTCTCACTCACCCCATGAGTGAGGTTAACTTATTTGGTATGAATACCCCATCCATAGACCAATCATCCCTGGTTAGTTCATCTATGGAAAGATGCAATAGATACCCATGTGGCACCACTCATGGACCCTAACTAGGATTGATAACATTGATGTGCATGATAATATCAAGCCATGGATAAGGGATTTAATGAAGGAGGAAAAAATAAGAATAGTTACCATTGAAGGGTCAGAGAGCAAGCAAATGGATGCTCTAAGAGCATCAAGTAGTACCCAGATGGGGGCCCCTAAACCTCCAAAGTATACAAAAATAAATACTACTATGAAATTAAATCTAGAGATAGTTCAATTAGAGAGAGTGAAAACAAGAAAATCCATGGTTGGGATTGAAGAGTTCACATTCCAAAAGATTGAGCCATTTATAGGCCTAACTCTAGTTGGAGCATAAAAGCCTAGTGAACTACCCATCCATGAAGAAGATGTTGAAATCCTAGCTAAGGCTCATTTAACTCAGGTTAGAGCAAGAATTAGAGGTATGAAGCAAAGAATATCCAACCTAGAGAAGGAAAATTAGGATTTGAAGACACAGTCTATCTTATCAGTGTTTGAGGTAGTGATCAAATTGTTGGATGAATCATTCTATGATATATTTTAGGCCTTAAAAGTAATGGAGCTAAGTTAAAGTGCATTGAAAAAATATAATGTAGAGGCTAAGGATATAGTAATCTAATGGCAAGATTCAAAGGATAAGCACAAATATTTAAATATTTGCTACCATACTCAAATAACATTAGCACATTCTGATGCAAAGCAAACAAAACAAAGCAAATTACATATCATTTAACTAATCTAGCATAAGCACAAATTAGTAACCCTATAATCAAATATGTAACTTAGAATTTATAAAAACTATTCAAATTTAAGAATTAAGACTAGAAATTGAGAGAAAATCCATGTAACAATTGACACAAATAAATTTGGGCAATCTTTTCAGAATTCTTTGATTGTATTAACTGCTCAAAGTATACAAATTTTGCTCAAAATTGTCTCTTTTTAAAAGATGGTAATACTACCTTTTATAAGAGGATAAGGTAGTATACCAGTCAGTTACAAGATAAAAATATGAAAAATATAAGGACAACTATCCTTCAAAAATTTCTAGAATACACTTGATTTTCCAAACTAAATTGACCTAGAGGCAACACACTAACAAACTAGCATGTGCCTTTAAAAAATAATATTCTATTTTCAAAATACTATAAGGCTTTTAAAAATATAATATTATTAAACTAATTAGATGTTGGGTCCTACTCTTAAGAACCTTATTTCTATTGCTAGAGGATATTCATAACCTTTTGGTGCTGTTCACTGACCAATTCCAAGTCCATAACTCATCTCAAAAGACATTCCTCCTCATTGTCAACCAAAGCATTCAATTCCTTATCATTTATGGCCATAGCTTCCTTGATGATTCTAGCCTTAGATATCCTTTCCCCTTATTAAGGATCATATATAGGATCCTATTATTTTCCTCCCTAGACTAACCTTGACTCTTATTTCTTATTTATTACATCACCAAGGTGGCCTTATGTTTGAATTCATCATCATTGATGATGCCTAAGATAGTGGGTTATGCATGATTTATTAGAATGGTCCCTAGGAGTTTTTAATTCCTTTCCATTATCTCCTCATCATCCTTTATGAGCCTCTCCAATTCTTGTGACCATGCATTCAAACTTTGGACCTTGTCAACAACAATTCCCAAAATTGTATTCAAGTGTCCCAAACTAATTTTTTAAAAACCAGGAATCTATTTTCCAACCTGAATGTTGACCAACCCTATTATTTGATACTTTTAAGATTTCCATTGGGTTAATATACCATTAACCACTACATTATGCTATGTTAATGTACTTTGCCTTAACTTCATTGATTTCAAGACCTCAAACATATCATAGAATGATTCATCCAGTAATTTGATCACTGCCTCAGGCATTGGTAAGATAGATTGTATCTTCAAATATTGATTTTGCTTCTCCAAGTTTGATATTATTTGCTTCATACCTCTAATTCATATTCTAACCTAATCTAAATGAGCCTTAACTAGGCTTTCAAAATCCTCTTCATGGATGGGTAGTTCACTAGGCTGATATCCTCCAACTATAGTTAGGCATGCAAATGGCTTAATATTTTAGAATGTGAACTATTTAGTACCCACCATGGCTCTTTTTATTGTCACTATCTCTAATATATTTGTCTCTATATTGAATTACATATTAGTATTTTTTTCTATATACTTTGTAAGTTTAAGGGCATCCATCTAAGTACTACTTGATGCTCTTAGAGCATCCATCTGCTTGCTCTTTGACCCTTTCGTGGTCACTATTTTTATTTATTCCTCCTCATTCATTAAATCCCTTATCCATGGCTTGATATTATCATGTAAATCAATGTTATTAATCCTAGTTAGGGCCCATAGGTGGTGCTAAGTGGGGATCTTTTGCATCTTTCCATATATGAACTAATCAGGAATGATTGGTCCATGGATGGGGTATTAATCATTAAATAAATTAAACTCACTCATGGGGTGAGTGAGATTCAACTTTGGCTTCTTTGATACAATTGGGACCATTTCTGATTCTACCTTTCTCTTCTTCAATGGTTCCTCTAGGACTAGGTTGAGGGCAACTTCTTTCCCTTCTTATTTTTTAGCCTCCTCTATTTGGGCTTGTGTTCCTTCAACATTCTCATCCTCTTCATTAGAGACATATGATTTAACAAGGACCTTAAGGGAATCCTCTAATGTTTCATTTAGATCTAAGGAAATCATGTCTAAGTATTCTACTAGAGATGTTGGTCGATCAGGAGGGATTGAGGATGATGAGCCCTCACTAGGTCTCACTTCTAACTTTTCCTTGCCAGGACCTTACGTAATCTATGATTGGGCCTATTTACCTTCCATCTATGGTTGCTCCTAAGGTGGCCTTGAAGATTTAGGTAATAAATGGTATTAAATAGGTCCCATTTTAGATATGTCCCCTAGTGGCTTTTCATCACTGATCAATCTATGCTCAATTTTAATGTTATATCCCTTGAGCCTCGCTAATATTTCTTCAAAGTTATTTGATTTGATATATATGGTGTCATGGACACTTGGTACACATACATTGTCTTGGGAAATTAATTATATTTTAAGTGTGTGGAGACTTTGCCATTAGGGTCCCACATCTTTAACTCATCAAGTTATAATTTGAAAGAGTCCCTATGCCTGGCTAAAGTACTCACCTAATCCCAATTTTATAGCACAATCTTACCAATATTCAAATGAAAGGGATGGAGGAGGCCTTTCCCCTTATTTTTTCACACTCTATCCATACTAATAAGGAGTTGGTATGTAATTTCTTTCTCTACCATCTTGATGGGAACATATATATGTAATCTATAAGGATGGATCAAAATCTTTTCAATTCTAATCAATGTACAATCTAGAAACAACCATATGTCTCCCATTAGCTCTAGATAT
The DNA here is from genome assembly GCA_037957365.1 of Torreya grandis. Taxonomy (NCBI): domain Eukaryota; kingdom Viridiplantae; phylum Streptophyta; class Pinopsida; order Cupressales; family Taxaceae; genus Torreya; species Torreya grandis. The sequence goes on from JARHVA010001714.1 coordinate 2,352,095, forward strand.
TTTTTGATTAAAGGGATTATCCTAGGCATAGTGATCCCTATGATGGATTCTAAAAAGGCTAGATATACACAATCATAGATGAATTGGATTTTATACCTATATTTGATGTGTATCTTTGAGTAGTGGTGGGAGACTATGAATCTACCCTCAAGTGACCAATTTTTGATATGAGGGATCTAGGTGGAGGCTAATAAGGCATTTAATAGATAGGACATCATAAAGAATTGGGTATTGGTCTTCTTCTTAATGGTTATAAATTATATTTTAGATATATGCTGATCATCTCCCCAATTAGAGGGGTGATCCCTTTCTCTACCATGAAGTAGATGTAAGACACCCAACTCTTATTAACACAGGTGGTTGAAGGGGCTCCAGAGATTCTATTCAATAGAGTCATGATTACCCTAATCCCCTCTTTGAATTGGGAAATTGGGATGTTTCTAGTAGGTTCTTAGATTACATGGTTTCCATTCTTGTCAGTGTAATCCTTAATAGTGGGAAAATCCACTTGGGGGATTTAAAAGCTTGTAATAACTTTAAAAGGCTAATGGGAAATGAATGAAATTATTTTAAAGGTCCTTTTATGAATAATCCAGCCCTGATCAATCCTATAGTCCTTGAAAATGGGATCTAGGATGTCGACACAATGGATTACCTTTGGTTCAGTGATTGCATGGTGGAGATTGGCCATCTGGACTACAACTAGGTTGTAGTACCTTCTAGTTAAAGTGGAAATATTTTCTTCTTCTTTAGTGATGGCTTGAATCTCTTCAATGGTCTAAAATAGCTCTAACTAATTTCTATTACTTATGTTTAATGAAAAAATGCCTAGGTCTATATCCTTGAAGATCCTCCCTTAATTATCTGTGGATAAATAGAACTCTATCTCATCTCTGTATTGTTGCCTCTGAGCTGTCATGGCTTCTAAATTTTGAAAATTTCTTACTACAATGCTCCAAATGGTCTTTGGGTCAATTATGTTATGTTAGAATTACAATTATACTCTTTCTTAGCTTAACTATGATCAATCCAAGCTCAAATTAGGGATTTTATACAAGTTTAGGGATCTCTTGAAGCTTTAATGGAGATGGATTACTTGGAATTTGATCATACATACTTTATATTTTATTTTGACCTTTACCTTTAAATATTTACATTTATAAGCACACAAGTTCTTCACTTTTGTCACTTTGTGCTTATGTGGTGCTTATTTGACATCCATCTGTCACTTTTCATGGCATTTTCCATAAATGCCTTTGAGCACTAGCCATTGGAATTTAAAAAATCCTTTTTCTTTGCACCATTTGATTAAGATAAAAGTATCAACATGGGCCATTGATCATGATCCGAGCCCTCATATGTCACTAGCCACCTTTGTATCTAGTCCCATGGTTGTGCCACTTATCACCTCCATAGGATTTCTGAGCTTTGTTAAAAAGTCATCAATGATTTCATGCCATTAAATCATCCCTAATTATGAATCATGGAACATCAGATCTTGCAAGATGCACAAAATTTAATCAATGCATAGATATACAAAGGACTTAGGTTAAAATTCTTTTAGCTAAGTCTATTTCATATTAATAGACATGAAAAGACTTAGGTTAAAGCATTTTATGCTAAGTTTTTAAATAATAATATCAAATGAACCCTTCAAATGACATAAAATATGCCCCCTTTAAATAAGTAAAAAATGTTATATGAGCTTGAATTTTATGATGTCATAGATGTCAAATATAGCCTCATGAATGTCAAATGATGGTCACATGAACATCAAATTTAAGCTCATGAAGTTCCTAGTTTTGGTGGGTTTAAAATTGATGGTTGTACAGACATCAAATATGAATTCACATGCATCAAATTATGGTCATATGAACATAAAATTTAAACTCATCAAATTCCCATGTTTCAATGTGGGAGTGCCATGTGATGACTCTATGGGGCTTCTTATGATCTCAAATTCAATTCACTCCATCTAATTAAAAGCCATGATGAAACACGAGATGTCTGAATTTAATATGAGTAGTTGCATACCATTGGTTCCATTTAATATGTAGGACCTTTTTCTATCAAATTTAGAGTGAGGGAGTGTCACATGGTGACTTCATAGAGCTTCATGAGCCTTTGAATTTTTGGCTTGGCTTCACTCTATTTGATTATAGGCTGTGATGAAGCATGGACCATCAGATATGTAAAGAAGTAAGGTTTTTAAGTGAAAACTTGGGATGAAATAAAACTTAGGCTTGTTATGACTAAGGTCTCATTCATGTTAATAAATATGAATAGGGCCTTAACATTAAATCTTTAGGCTAAGTAGGTAATAATAAAAAGGACCACACTATACATAAAAAGATCCTACCAACATGAATATTAGACTCGGTTAGAAATAAGTCTTAGGCTAAAGAATTAAACTAAGGTCTCATTCACGTTATTAAACATGAATGGGGCCTTAACATTAAGGATTTTGGCTAACGTTTTAACAAAGAGGATCATGCTAAAATAAAAGGACCCTATTAGCATAACATTGGCCATGTTATACATATAGGAAACAAAGGGGGAAAATAAAGGGACCAAGTATATTTTTTATTCTAAGGTTTGGTCATGTTAAAAAACATGATTGAGTTTTAAAATAAAAATTGGGATTTAGTCTAAAAATAAATTTTAAATATTCCCACCAAATGCTCTTACAAAATGCAAAAATGAACCAAGGGTTTATGTTGAGGTTTTTGGAAGTGTGATCCATCAACAAGGGCTCTATGAAACCTGAAACTATAAGACATGAAGACAGATTATAGAAACATTAGGCAAGCTCAAAGTAAAACCATAAATCAGTAAGCTTACTTCTATCAAATTAGATGATCTTCAAATTTTAATAATGTTTAAAACATTCCAGGGTTTTAGGGTTAAGGTTTAAAGTATGTCAAGTGTCCCAATTTTCAAAAATGGGGGTATGTTGAACTCAATAAAAATGAAACCCCAAATTTGATCCAGATAAGGAACACATAAAACTTATGATGATTTGGGTTAGATTACTAGGGATTATAGTAAAATATTGGGAGGAAGAGATCATGATTGTAATTTCCAAGACATTTGGAAAGCTGATCACCTTTGATGTAGTAAAAAAATCTTAAAGAAGACTAATATATGGAATATTTTATGTAAATATTTGTGTGGATAAGGATCTTCCAAGTTCCATTAAAATATCATCTAAGTTTGAGGACTATATCCAACCCATTAAATATTAAAACAAATAATTAATATCCAATAATGTCATAGGTTAGGTCATTTGGATATACTATGCCCTTTGAGGAAGAAAGACCAAATAATGTGGAAAAGAAATGAGGACAAGTACTGAGTTAATAAAGATAAATATTTAGAGGAGAAAAATTCAAAATAAAAATATAATGAGAAAGACAAATAAATATAAGAATAAAAAATATGGAAACTAATATAAAAAGCCACAACTCAAAACAATCTTAGGAAAGAGGTAGGAGTTAGTGAGTAGGATTGGCTACATTAAAAGGAGTATAAATTAGGATTCAGGAAGAAGAACCACAATCAAAGGAGAGAAATGAAATTACAACACCCAAATATACTAAATAGATCAAAGAAGTTCTAGAAAAACTAGAAGAAGGGGAAATCCTAGTTAAATGTAAATATATTGATAAATAATCTTCTGATTTTTTTAGAAAGGAGAATAAAGAGGACAATAAATAGGAAATTATAGTTGAAAACCTTGATCATATAGGTCTATATTTTGAACCAATGATGATTTTAGAAGAGTTTGATCCTTGTTTTATAGAGTCTTGCAAACTTATTGTCAACTCCAATATCAAAAGGTTTAAACTCTAGTCAGGACAAGCCTCAATAATATAAGGAAAGATAGGCTAAACATGATATTACCACTAGGAGTTAGAGTCTTATTGATCTAAGGGGATACAAGGGAGAATAAAAATATAAAAAATGAAATTTATATCATAGAATATAAGGGGATTAATGGTCCCAACAAACAAAGGATTCTTAGAGATTATATAAAACCCACATACCTTCTTTTTTGGTGATCTAAAAAATCCAAATGAATGAAAAAATCCATTATGGAAATAAAAAATAAAATTTGGCATGGAGCTTCTCTTATGAGTATTAGTTTAGATGGTGCTTCAAAAAGATTAACAATTTTTTGGGATGATTAGATGGATAAAGGGGATTTATTATTCAAAATTAATCAACATATGTCTATTCTACTCAATAATAAGATCAACAACTCTTTCTGGATCCTGTCCAACATTTATGCTCGTAATTTAATTACCAATAAAAAGGAGTTATGGAAAGAATTAAAATATTTTAGGAATTCTTGTAAAGCCATAAAATTTATGGTGGTGGGATAATTTAATACCCCTCTCACTCCCCTAGATAAAAAGAAATAAGTCAGGTTTATATGGATAGTATGGAACATTTAGTTGCATTCATATTAGATTGTGATATTATGGATGTGGAGCTAAGAGGTGGAGGTTATGATTTGACCAATAAGACTAGGATATAACCATATTCAAGTCAAACTTCGTAAAATTATTATTTTTATTGACTAGTTTATTAGGTATGATATCAACCTTTCTTTTTTACCCAAAATTAGACTAGATCACAATCTGTTGGTGCTAATTCTTTCACCAAATGAAAATAATACCAAAAGTCATTTAAATTTTAAAATTTGTGGTTGTAACAATCGTGATTGAAGGATAATATTAAATAATGGTAGAATATTGATTCTCAAAGAACATTGATGTTTAAAATTGTGAAAAAACTCAAGAATGTCAAATTCAACTTAAAAAAGTGGAATATGGAGGTTTATAGAAAAAATGAGCAAAATAAAAGAATTACATAGGATAATTCAACTTTGGAAAAATCAATTTAGACTTGTGACATGAACAAGGAAGTGTTTCAAAAATAAAAAGTTGTTCACTATGAGTATCACTCTATAACAACTAAAGAAGGGACTTTTTAGAGGCAAAAGTCAAGAGTTCCATGGCTTAAAAATGGAGTTATAAATAGTATTTTTTTCATATAAAAACTCTTAGGCATAGAAACAAAAATAAGATTTTATAAATTATCAAAGAGGATATTACTTTGATTTCAAATAAGGAATTCATCAAGGAATAAGTTGTTTGTTTCTTTAAAACATTACTTTTAGGGACAATTGATAGTAGATAGAAGGTGGAAAATGATATTTTGGATACTATCCATTCTTTCTTGAAAGATGAATACAATGAAACCTTTGTCAATCCAATCATAATGAAGGAATTTAAATTTACATTTTTTTTCAATGGAAGGAGACAACACTTCAGGATCTTACAAATTTCTTGTAGCCTTTTTTTTATCATTTCAAGGAATAAATTTAGAATGATATGACAATAATTTTGGATGAATTATTTTTATTATGGAATTGACTCAAGGAAATTAATAGCACTTTCCTAGTCCTCAGTCTTAAGAATCACGAGAAAATAAATTAAATGATTTTAAACCAATTAACTTATTCAATACTTTTTATAAAATAGTCATAAAAATATTGGTTCTCAGGTTATAACTGATCCTTCCTAATATCATTGTTATCAAGAAAAGTTGCACCCTTGAGGAGGTTGTTCAAGAATATTCACTTAAGTGATATCATGGAGACACCTCTACACTGTGGGTGACATAATTAATGAGGTCAATCTCTAGATAGGGCTAGCTCCCTTGATGTTATCACCCTTAACTTACTACTAGACCTATTGCTTGTAAGGGAAAAGGGTAAGAGAACTAAAAATAAACTAATTTAGGGAGCTAATGCACTTGATTAACACCCTCTACTTGACCATCATGTAATAAGAACATGAATTAGGCCTGAATTTGATCACACTACTCAATAAAGACCTTCAAGCATGAGTGTTTCAATATAGAGGTCATAAACAATATATTAAATGAGAGGGATAATCAATAGGTCTAAAAAAGACATTAATGATTAAAATCCACTTCCAAACTATGCAAATCCACCTAAAACTCACCATGTGACTTTCAATAAGATAATCCATTTGAAAAGAGGTAGGAGAGGAATAATGAGAGAGAGAGAAAACAATACTACTAGCATTCATAAACAATCACACAAGTATACTAGTTGCAAACATTTGAGAAGGTAAGAATCAAATTTATTCAACATTCAAAGGCATATTACAAGTGTTTAGTTTAGCAAGGCTTCACCATACTCAACCAAATTATTCATAACAAGCCATTCAAGGCTGTATATATATGATAAAGTGAGAAGGAGAGAGAGAGAGAGAAATGTATACGAAGATCAATGATAAGTGACACCTCTTGAGAAAACAAGTTATAATAAATAAAAATATTAAAGAGTAGTTTTTATAAATATTTCAACATGTGTAAACTTGATTTTATCTTCTCCCTTATCAAGGGTGGTATGGAATGACCCTTCACCTTATAGGATGACTCATGGACCTTGCTTGAAATTGCATATTCTTGGTCAAAGAGGAGTTACAATCTTATTTTTGACACTTAACATTCTTGATCAGGCTTCCTTGAGCTCTCCAATGCTATCTTAGGCAAATTACATGCTCTTTTCATCTTGGGATAGAATGATAAATGAGTTTAACACTTGTTCATACTACCAAGAACCTACAATTCAACCCTCTTGGTACAAGATTGATCACCTTTCTTCTTTGAGGCCTAGTTGACCATTTGTATCCTATACTATTATTATGAAGACCTCTCAAATGAATTTTGAAGTGACATAATACTTGTATCTTGTTTCAATAACACTCTAAAAATGGTTAGGAAGACCTATAGAGATTAAAACTCTACAAACTAACTCCAAAAGGTAGTTTTTAGGCCATATATCCATATATTTCCTCCCAAACATGCCAAGTAGTTTATTCATTCAGGTGATAGTAGGTGTGTAAAGGTCATTCTAGTGCTTATTTGGTCATTCAAGGGAATTTTAGGTCATTATAAGGACTTACATCTCCATCAATCTCTTAGAAGGGTTTAGAGAGGGTTTAAACAAGCCTATCATCTTAACGATGATTCGTAAAGATGAGGGCCCTAATCCCTAAAACAATGCCACAAGTTTTTATTACACCAAGGTCCCCTTAAATGGTTAATATATTCATGTCCCATGAAAATACTCTTGGAATTTCTATGCAAAATTTTAGGCCTTCTCGAGCTCTTCTTAAGGCAAAATAATGATTTGGTCTATCCCTTTTTATTAATGATTGTTCATACATGTAGGACCTTGATAAAAATACAAAATACATGAATTTTAATTAGTATATCCCCCCCAAAAAAATCCTCTGATATCCTTTTGACACCATGCATATCCTTAGTGAATTTTATAAACCTCAAAAGTAGCCTCTTGAACTTGAAAAATTGTGTGAGATTGAGAGTGTTTGGAATTAAAATGAAATTTTAATGATTGGTTTAATTTATAAATGATATATTTAGGTATGTAACATGATTAAATATGTCTGCATGTGGTCCTCCATCTATATAAACCTACCATTTATTCAAGCATCTTATATAAGTACAAGTTAAGGTTTGTAGGCAATTAGGCCAGCCTGACCTTAATGGCCTTGTTTAGAGTTTTTATTCATTATCAAAAGATCCAATAATTATTAAAACCAATTTTATTATTATTAATTCCTTTATTAATATTAAAAACCCAATTTAAATTCAAATTTTCATATTTTCCTTACACTTTTGAAGATATATTTGAAAATCCATTAGGCATGTAGGTGCACAGTCTAGTTTTCTTGAATATTAGACCTTGAATATACATAATAAATTGGTTTTAAATATCTCCAATGGTATATAATTTATATTAATCTCACTCTTACCTATATATTTCTTTAAAAAATCAAACTTTTAGGTTTTTTCATCTTTACACATAGGCCTGTAGGTGATTATTTAGGTTTCCAGGCCTACCTAGGATTTCTTGTAACTCTTATTCTTATTGTAGTAAGCTTAGAGATTTTATAAAATTATGACATAGTATTATTTATCTCTAAAAAATTTTAATTCTCCAAATATCCTTGGTATGTATAAACTTGTTTATATTCCTCTCATAGGCTTATAGGCCCCAACTAAGCCAGTGGTTGCTTCTTCTTGGCCTAATTCTTTGTTGGTGCCCAAATATGGGTCTTACACTGACTATTTAACTCTCTTATAATATACACACAATTTATAAAACATCACCCATAGTTTCCAAAAATTATTTTTTCCTTAAATCTCCTCTTCCAATATAGGATTGATTGCATTTTTCTTGAAATAGAGACCTACAAGTTTGTAGACCTGTAGGTTTGCATTTTTGTCATTTTAAACCCACTATGATTCATTCTCTAGTCATTATAATTTTAATACTATATATATATATATATATATATATATATATATATATATTACCTCAAAACAATATTCATGAGGTTTTATACCTTCATACCTCTCATGGAAATACATGATTAGTCTCTTTAGTTCATTCTTACGTAGGCATATTTGCAAACAATCTCAAACCTAATATCATAGTAGGTTTGATTGGAGGTGTTGGTGATGATATCACCCATATTTTTGGAAAAATATTAGATTTATGGTCTAATATTTAAATTATTATTGATATAAAAAATAAGTTTTAAGGTGAAGTTTTAAATTTGACTATTATTTTATTAAGCTCCAAATTTGATATCAATACACACAGTTTAGAGGTGAAATTTTAATAACTTTGGTTATATGAATACTCAAACATTTAAACTAGGTTAAATGGATTTACCATGGATTAATATTCATATTTTATTTTTACATCAACAACTAATTTTTTTTAGATCAAAAGTTATAGTCCAAATTCTACATACTATTTTTTCCATTTGTAAAAATCAAATATTCAAATAGCAATGGTCATAGTTAAAACTCAACCACTTGCCTTCATATTATGCTCTTTATTATCTTAGAAAATAATGATACATCTATATTCTTAGAATATTCTTGATCTTTAAATTCAATATAGGTCATTAAACATCAAATAGGTTGACCACTTTGACTCAACACGTACCATAGATCTCAATCAGTATGAACATATACTCACCATTGATCTTTATCCTTTAGCTTTGTTTAGTCATTAAAAATTATGCACTTATTTCCATCTCACTACTTCCTGACATCTTGGATAAAATATGCTTCTTTGATCTCCTTGAGACTTTATCGATCTTTACCTCTTGCATATTTGACCAAGTATGGGGATCATTGCAATATGTCTAGAAGGTCAACTTTAGATAGGTATATGTTTTACCTCAATCAATATCATGTCCCATAATTTACATCATATGTTATTTATTCATAGGGGAATCCAACCATGTATTAAACTACTCCTGAAACCTTCACACATATAAGATATAATGCCATTAATCTACTCACTCAATTTATTTTGCCACAGAGCCAACTATGTTAAAACCTACCTAGAAGACCGACTTGCTCGTGAAAATATTTTGATGCACTTCATTGCATGATCTAAAATTAGTGTGAAAATAAACGATGATCAAAATTAAACAAACCTATATGATCAACCTCTCTTGAAACTGCCACACATGCAAAATATAACACTATCAAAATTCCTACTTAGATTTTCTTTTCATATGCAAATTTGGTTATGGGAAAACACAGTCAAACTGCCTAGGAACCTAAATTTGCACATGCATATATTTTGTCACATATAATCACATGAACTAATAATTAGCACATAAAAACTAGGAATAAAAATGAACAAACCCATATGATCATTTTGTCTTGACACCTCCACATGTTTGAATGCTAACCTCATAAACATGATTACTCAGCTCTACTTGAACCCTTTTAAAAATTTGGCTATGGGAACTTAGTGAATTCTATTTTAGTAGCCAACTTTAAATCCTCATATCTTCAACTGCACTTCATTTCATGACTTGAATTTTTTTACATAACAACTAGGGACTAATGTGATCACAATCATATGACCAACTCCCCCTGACTCATCTACACATGGTAATTATGACAATGTAAAACTACCTACTCAAAAAAAATTCCACTAGAACCATCTACCAAGATGACCATAATGAATAACTAGATGAATACCACTCATGAAAATAATAAATCTAACCATTATAGACATTTGATAGGACCCCTTACACATTCTCAATGCTTCATACTCATCCATAATCACCTCAAACCATGCCAAACTTTGATGATCAACCAAGCCTAATTTAAGCATATTAGGACAAGCATATTACACACTTTTTCATTGTCACTTATGCTATCAAGGCACTTCATCCACTAACTATAACATATCCATGAAATTACCATGACATCATTGACAACTCTCCAATAAAACTAGCCTCAACTCACCTAGGGTTAGTTTGAACCCACTCCATGTTTAAGATTCACCTTCACTCAACTTGGGTGAGAGTTAACTTTGGAGGCTATAAATACAAGGCCATATATATTGATCTCTAATCTTCATTGGTGTAAATTTATTATTCTCAAATAGATTAAAATATACCTTTCAAGTAGTGTTACCATGCCAAATTCACAATCTAATAATATAAGCCAAGGTTCCAAGGAGAGAAGGAGCAAATGGAACTTCATTGATAAATACTTCTTGGTGCACAAAACTGATCAAACCACTTCAACATGCCATTTTAGAGATACAATAAAGGTAAATGTATGATTTATTTTATTTTATAGTTGTGTTTTCATTTCTATACTTATTACCTATGCTCTCCCTAGTGTCTAGGCTAGAGGTTTTAAGTTTTTAGTGTGTTATTTTGATTTTGTTTTATTGGAATAACACTATAATAATATCCCCTCTATGGATTCCTTATTCACAAACTCAACTTTATTGGAATGTAGCTTAGAGTTGTTCAACTAATGGATTCCCATGTTGAATGGGGAATCATATTAACTGTATTCTTAAAGTCAAATAATGCATTTGGGATTTCATATCGAACCAACTCAATATCCATTTATGAATCCACATCCTAAGGATTCTTGGTCTTGACATACCAAACTAATTTGGCATCCTTTATTTGTCCTTGTTGTGCACACTCTAGGAGATTGTATAGGAGGTTAGTAATATTATTAGATATATCTTTATTGTGTAGTGTACTAATTAGTTTCATCAAATCTGACAAAGTGATCACAATGCCCTCTTGATCCATTATCCTAACAATTTTCCCATACATTTGAGAATCAATAGCAGTGTTATCATCATTAGAGACTATTTTCTATTGTATTTCCTATTATACTTATGTAACTTGATACATTAAATTCTTTTTTGATGCAAGATCAATATAATTATCTCATTGAACTTTAATAATAGCATGATCACAAGGCATTTCTAAAGGAGGTAAGCCTTGTTCATCTCTTTTTACCTTGTGATGGATTTCACAAGTGAATTTTCATTTGGTTGTGCATTAATCATGTTTACATTGTGCACTAGCTTCTCCTTTTTCTATTTCTTCAAAATAGGACAATCATTCATTTGATGTTAACTTTCAACCCTACAGTATACACAATAAAATTTTATTTGAGGATTTGTGGGATATTTCATCACATAATGATTATATGCTCCATATATATAACATTAGATGGGAGGTCAATTTTTTTGATTATCATTATTGTAACCTCCTTGATATCCTCATTATTTCAACCTCCTTTATATCCACCATGGTATCCTCTCCTATATACCCCTCTATAGCCTCCTCTATTTTGTTGATATCCCCATCCTTTAGATTATTGTCTAATATATCCTCCTTATTGATTAATATTCACATCATATCACCTCTATTGATGTTAAAGGTAACTTGGAGTCCAATTTTTTTGATGTTGATGAATATTTGTGTTATTTTAGGGTTGTGCATATTGACCATAATATTGATACGAGGGAGATGAGATATTATTCCATCTTGCTAGACCCTATTATTGGTAATATGGTGATGAAGTCACCCATCCTAGATTACCTTGATTCATATTTATCATTTACACATCTGGTCTTAGAATTACTTACTTTACAGTGGGTACTTGTTGGGATACAACTATGAAGATGCTCTTCATTATATCTTGTTTTAACTTTGAAAAGGCTTGGCAACTTGTCTTATCATGATTTGTAGATTTGTAAAAATTACAGTACATGTTATGTGACTTTTGGATATATTATTGGAGAAGATATAACTTAGACGTAGGATGCCCAACTACCCTGCATATTTAACAAAATTATGTTTTAATTGTTAGACATTCATTCCTATGATGTCCCTCATAGCCACACTCTATGAACCATAAACCTAATTTTTTCTTATCATATTCATGCATCTCATTCATATTCCTCATAAAATAATATAAATTATCTTATAATTTTCATCCCACTAATGAAAGATTCATATAATCTTCTATCTGTCAACTCTTATGGTAGCAAATCGAGCATCAACTTTAGTGGATAATTGGGTTTGCATAATAGTGAACCTTATTCTTGGTCATAATACCTATACAAACCAAGCAACCTTATATTTATATTCTAAAAATATATATTTTATTTCATCACATCAAAGAACTTGTGATCATATTCTCCAACCATTTTGCCTAATCTTTGTTGAATTTACTTTAGGTCATGAATCACTTAACTAGAACATTTTTTTATCTTAAATACTAATACTAACAAACCTTTAACTTGTTCAAAGGTAAGTGCATTTACATTTATTTTGTAAATGAACTCTAAATAATGCCCTCCCAAATCCCTTATGAGTTTGCATTTCTTCACATCATCCTATGTTACCTCTTTTATGACCCATTTCATTTCATGGGTTACCAAGTATTGTTCAGGGTCTAAAGATCCATCATACGACATTAAAATTATAAACATACTAACATGATTCATCATAGTTGTTAGTATATATGTTTGAATACTAGCAACTATGATTGGTGGTGTTTGTGCATTGGTTATTACATTTTTCAGTGACTGTGTAGTGTTTACTATGACTATAGGTTACTTCACACTACTCTTTTTAAGAGTAACAATAAATCCTACTTCTTGTAACTTTGTTATTTCTAATGCTTGCTTGTTTTTTATACTGATCCTTTCAAACTTATAGGTAAAGGAATCAAACGAACCTAAATCAACTTATCTTTATAATTTTTCTACCTTATATAAATAAATTAGGCTTGGGGGGTGTGTACCCTTGAAATGAATGACATTTATTTCCAACTTATTCTCACTTCAAACTTGAACCTATAATATTGCTACCTTCAATTTAAACATTTTTCTAGGAACTTTCTTTCCTAGTTATAGCTTAAAACCCCTCCCTTAACAATGATCTACCTCTACTTCCTAACTGATCTACCTCATAATCACTACTTCTAGCATCCTCTTTCTCATCGAGCCCTTTCTCATACTCTTCATACCCTTCTCTTTCAACAATTTTCACATCTTCTCTTATCAACCTCTCTTCTTTAACATCTTTTCCTTGTATGTCTTCAGCTTTAGCAATTTATTATCTACTCCTAGTCCTAATCACAATTATTTTAGGGTCATTTGTCTTATTCTACCTTCTTTTTTTTTGTAGTTCCCTTTCAAGTCCTAGAATTTTATTCTCTCTTGGAGTCTTTTCACCTTCCATTTTCTAGGATTGGGTTCAAGTTCCTTTTACTCAACTCTTTGTCATCCACTTTTTCTTGTATGTACCCCAATGGTATTCAAAGTGACTAATCCATGCTGGATGGAGTAGGCACCACATCATTTTACACAACTAGCATATTGATTAGAAAAAGTAGTCTCTACAAAAATTTCCCTTTGATTCCTTAGACAAATCAATCTTATGTAGTCTCAAAAGATAAGTATCCTTGTACTATAAACTCTATGATATAGATGTTGATTATAATGTTCATCTAATAATCTATTACTTTGGACTAATCAATATCTAAGTTATTAGTCTTTACCATTTTTCATCAATATAGACTATAAATTTTTTTCTCCTTGGACTAAATCAATAGTATTATAATCTAGCTGGCCATAAAACTAATAATACAAGCAATTTACACCAAAAAAATTCATAAATTTCACCAGAGAGGTGTTCTTAGATAATCTCCTCTTTAGTTCTTCCAAATCTTGATGATTCTTCCTCTACAAAGTTCCTGATTCTCTCATCTAGCTATCTTTCTACATCTCTCTACCTTGACAACCATCTCAACATATTTCATCCAAATAGGTTCCATGCTCACTACACCATTATTAGTAGAGGTTCTTAGAATTACTCTAGAACATGATAATTATAGGGATAAATTTCACAATGGAGAATACTAATAGGTGTAAGAGAGATGATAATATTATATTCCATCTACAATGTACAAGAATAAACCAAAGAGTAAGATGAAGTAGATAAAAATATAAGTTGAACCATAACTAGTATCACATCATATAACAGATTCAAGAAAAATAGATTAATCATTATGCACAAACCATACATAAAATAAGATAAAAAAAACCATAATAGAATTATGCTATTACTTTTTATCAACTTATTGAACTAGATTCTATTACATCAAAGTGTTATTTATAGTATTTTACCATCATGTTGTCTCTTCACATTCTACCCTTTTGAGATATAAAAGGAAAGACTCTTTACATTATTATATTACCAAATTAGGATTACAAGGCATAATACATACAAAATTTATAAAAAATACAAAATCATACACTTCACACATATGTTCATCTCATATACTTCACATTTTTACCAAGTTCCATTCTTCATCCAATAAGAATGTATAATGGTTAGGGGATGAATGAAAATTAGGAATTTCAATCACACACAATGTTTTTACTTTTGGATTCAACTTGATTTTTGTTGTGGTAAGGTTGATATTAAATTTAATAATGTCTTCATAAAGCAATGAGGAACTAATTGGCTCAGCTATTGGTGCCTTGATTATGTTTTCACCAAGAAAGTCTTCTTGATTTTTTTAATTTGGATTGTCCAATAGCATCTTGAATAAGGTTTCACTAAGGGATGATGATAAATAATTTTGATTATCTCTTATAACCTTAATCAAAGTTTCACTAAAATATTCTAATTTTTTATTCTACTTAGCATCTAGCACCTCAAACAATGTTTCACTAGAAGATATTGAGTTTAAACTCTGATTGTCCCCTAGTGCCTCAAACAAGGTTTCACTGGGAGATTATTCATCTACCTAAATGTTGTCTTGGATCCCTAGAGATCATACCATTGAAATTCCACCATGAAATAAGTTCAATAATGTGTGATTATGTTGGTCCCAATCAACGTTTTTGGGAGGTGGAATATCAATATAATGGCTAGGATGGTTAATGGAAAGTCATGTATAATGTCATTGGAAGGGGAAAAGGTAGGGAAATACTTATAGAGGATACTAGGATAACTTGTGTTAATTCCAAATGAAAAATCCTTAACAACTATATAAGGATCAAAAATGTTTTTTAAGATGTTCTGCAAGAAGTGTGTAGTTTATGTCATAACATCTACTTAAGTATGATGATTTTGAAGCTAATTCAGACTCAAGTAGATATAATAGAATTATATAAATTTTTTTATGATATACACTATTATAATTTGATTACAAAGCTAATTCTAACTCAAGATTATCTGAACCTGATGTTGAGACTAAAATTGATTCTACTTGTGATGCTGAATCTGATAGTGGTTTTAGAATAGATCCAATTTTACCATTGGTTTGAAACTAGAACTTAATTTTGATGTAGATTTTGATCTTGATTATCATTTAACCACATAGATGACCTGATATATTTATTTGTCCAAAAGTACCTTTTTCACCATGTTCTTGGAAATGAAGGCTTTGGGATAAAGGAATTTTTTGAAATGAAGGACTTTAGAGGATGGGAGAAAAATAGATAGTGTATCAATAATGGGTTCTTCAAAGATGGACTCATAAAAGAAGGGTTAATCAAAGATATGTTAATGGTCATAGAGAGGATCTTAAAATCAAGGCTCATCAAAGATAGGAGGATGGTCAAAGGATGAATCGTCATATATGGGTGATTCAACAATAACATCATAAATAGGTGATTTATCTTGATCTTGACTTGAAATTGAATTAGTCTAATTATGATTGGGAAAATGATCTTGATATATCCCTAATGAGTCATTCTAAGACTTGGATGTAATTATATATTTAGTAACTTATGTCTCTTGTAGTGGTAATTACAAGACATAATTGGATTGCTATATTATTTGTGGTTCCAAGACTGAAATAGGTATTAGAGATTTGAACCAAGTGTCAAAAGTAGAGGCAAAATAATCTTTAGCCAAATTGATGGAATATCATACCTTGATTTATAAATTGGATTGGATTTGGTGGTTGACATGTTTGTTATGTCTCAATCATGTTATCACCATGGTCAATAAAACCTTGGACATAAATCTTGAACCCACTACATCAATTAAGGGAATGGCCTTGAATCTTATGATACTCACAATACTCTTAGTTTTGGTAACACTTAGGTTTGGGATAATTTTCACCAAAAGGACTAGTATGTAGATACACAATCATGTTTTTTGTGACCAATTGGTAAAACATGTCTTCCAAAGATTCATTAAATGGATTTAACATTTGATGTGGTTGTTGTGTCTCAATCATGATATCTCTATGGTCAATCAAGCCTTGGATATAAATATCGAATATACTACATAAATTAAGGGAATGGCCTTGAATATTATGATACTCAAAATATTATTATTTTTGGTATCACTTAGGTTTGGGCTCATTTTCACCAAAAAAATTAGTATGTGGATATATAATCACATTTTTTGCAACTAACTTGTGAAAGATGTTCTTATGATTCATTTAATGGATTTAAAATTTGACATGAATGTTTTAATTTAGAAGTAAAATGGGTGTGGGATAAAGGTATAAAAATGGGTTCCCTTTTGTTCATATGATCATGATCAAGTGGGTAACTAGTAGATGAAATGTTTGATATATGTCATTGTGAAATAATGTGAATAGTCCTACTTCAGGTAGAATCTAGATTTGTTAGATAAAATTATGTAGGTACTTGTAGTCATACTAAAATTTAATTTGTATAACTTGAAAATTAATTATGACACCCAAACCATAGGTCTCTCATACTCACTTACACATCCCACTTAGGCATGTTTTCACTATTTCCTAGTCATCTGAAGCCTTCTAGATTTATCCCTTGCTATCCCAAACTCCTTTCCAAAGAATAGAATATCCCATAGGATCCATTTCCCCCTAGAAAATAGTGTTATAGGTTGGATTATAGTGTTGGGACCTAGGGTGTCCACCTTTTAGTGTTGTTTTCCAAGTCCACAATAGCCTCAAACGATCAGATTTTATTGAATCCTTATCTTTTCCCTTATCAACCTAATGCAAGTTAATCTAACCCAAGATCACTAGTTTCCATATAAAATCCCATTAAAATTTAATTTATAAAGGTTGGAAATCATTCAAAAGGCACAAGCTAGATATATACTAAAGCACACTCAAGTAAATCTTCCTATTCTACGCATACAACCAACCACTATTATTTATAGCCTATCCAAGCTCTCGCACTAGTTAGGAGTCATCTCAATCTTGCCCAAATTTGTATACACTTGCATTTCATAAATAATATTACACAATACACATTCAAATTAGGAGAACTACATTGGATTTATTCCCTCTTCAGAGTATTGGTATGTAGGCAATGTGCTCACACAAATAGTGTGATCAGATGTTCAATGCATATTACATACTAATCCATTTTTCTAGTTGGATTTGAGATTAGCTATTAAGGATGAAGAGGAAATAAGATCCTTGAAGACAAAATAAAGTGCACATAGAGCTTCATGAACAACTAAGACTTGATATTTTAGGCACAAGGTCTCCCAAAGCAGATAGACAGAACCCAGAAAGTTTAGAAAGCTCAGACACTAAGGACTACAACGCAAAAACTTGGACTACAGTTTTAGACCTCTAAGTATCCCATTTACAATTCTCCTATATAGGTAGAAAACAAACTTTTAGATCCTATTTATGATAGTCTACCCAGCCAGATTAGTAATTTGTAACTTTTGTCTCCTCCATCTCAGCCTAGAATCAGCTAAGTTTTACTCTCTATCCCCTTGTTTGTTATTTTTAGAAATCAATTAAGTACTTCTAGATTTAGTAAATTATTAGGTTAATTAAGGAACATTTATTTACTAATTTTCCCTTTAATCTAGACCCCTTTACTATTTAGGAAATTAAACCCTATAGTTTCCAAAATTTAGTAAAATAATAATTAAACACCCATTCTAAGAGTCATAAAAAGAGATCATCCCTATTGTCAAACATGTACCATTATTGATTTGGTGTTAATGTCATATAGTTGAATGGAAAAGTAATATAAAAATGATCATAGGATGCCCCCGAGTAAGGATACATACAAAGGGGAAATTTTGGAATGGAATTAGATTCAAACAAAAGAAAGGATGGATGTCATGAATTCATCATTCCCAAATGATAAATGTTGGAGATTAAATGGAAAGATAATAAATAAATTGGAAATGGATCTATAAAAATGATTTGAAAAAAGATAAATTAATGCTTTACTTGAATAAATCTAACTTTAGAATAGATTGACTATGAACAATTGATTTTGAATAAAGTTGACTAGATTGGACCTAAACTTAGAATAGATCTAGATAGAAAATAGGAATATGAATTGACAATGATTGGAGAAACTTTAGACTTGAAAAAAGTTAGTTTTAACACAATGGAATAGTATCAAGATGATAAATGTTTGATTTAAATAGGTCTTGATTTGGAAATGACCTTAGAATTATGAACTTAGGAAAATGACTAGAATAGTTTCAAATTCACAGAGATAACATAAACATATGATTTTAGTAATATAGGTATGATTTGAAATAAAATGGACACAATTTATAGAAATGAATAATTTAGACCTAGAATGTGGATATAGTAATGGTATAATTTCACACAAAGAAGGTATCAATCATACGTGTTTGATTAATTTTTTGACCAAGAACATGGATAGAGTAAAGTATATTTCACACAAAGAAGATATGAAATATATGATTTTGAAAAATTTTAGACCAAGAACATAGACATAGTAATGGTATAATTTTACACAAATAAGATATGAAATATATGAGTTTGAATAATTTTAGACCAAAAACATGGACAAAGTAACACCTCTTTGTGTAGGTGTATGTAAATTATGAAAAAGTTTTGACACCATAAATAATTAAGAAAATACTCAATCTAGTGACCCTATTTTAGTGATTGACATGGGATTACTCCACATTCATCAAGTCTTTTGATATACTTACCTTAAGAGAGGATAAAATTTAAGATTCATTAAAGAAATTATTGTAGTTATTGGTAAGGTTCTTAAGCCCCCATTATATCAAAAGGTTTGTACATAAAAGATATCTTCAAGGGTTTTTAACCTTTGAACCCCTACATCAATGAATGTTTCATGGTCAAAGTGTCTTAATATAATGTTTTTGAGGGATTTATATATGATCTCAATATACCTTTTGATATGTAGGTGCTTTAAAACTATCCATCAATTAGATGTAAGATCTTATACGCCATTTTCCAAAGGGTCTAGTCCCTTCATGACCACTTCACCCGTAGGGGTTTTAGTGAAGAGTTACCAGTATAATCAAGTTTTGAGGGACCAAAAGCTAAGATTTCAGTGCTGTATCCTCAATTTATATACCCCATTATATAATGAATTTGGTATAATGCTGGGTAATGATTTCCCAGTCAACACACCCTAGGGAATCATGAAAGGAAATGAAACCCCAAATGTAGATCCAAAAGAAAAAGGAAGGTATTACCATTCTGATTCATGCATCTCCCATTAAGGGTGAGTGAAGAGAATAATAGGTAAATCTTAGAGATTTAAAACAAATAGGATATTTATGTTTCTAAGTCACTCAAAGGGGATAACATACACATAAAATGTCCCCACTAAAAACTTAGTTAACAATAATCAATAAAGAAACTTTCATGAAATGAAAAAGTTTGAAAAAATAAGTAAGTTTTCTTAGAACCCAAAATGAAATGTGAATTGATTTTTAAAGAACCAAAATGAGATGTGAATATAGAACATGATTGTTAGAATAAATCACCCCACTTTCAAGACTTAAAAGTAAATAAGATGATTAGTTTTTCTTGGTAGGTATTTAACAAGTGAAGGAGGTTGATTTTTTAGTTTTTTCCAACTCTTATATTTTGACACAAAAATTAATTCATCATTTAGCAAAAAATAATTTTATCGATTTCATAAAACCTACAAAGAATAGAGAACAAAACATAGAAAAGTATAAATAGATAACGATTTCACCAATTAATAGACAATTTATTCGATTGGGAGAATAATTTCACTAATTAGTAGTAAACCAAATTATAATATACCTAATAAATTCATCAATTCTAAGATTATTTCACTGATTATGAGATATTTTATTTGTCTTCATGACCATTTATCTACTTTTGGATAATTTCACCATGTTACTACAAAAACAAAAAAAACATTTTATGGTTGTATGTGTCTCTTCAATACCTTATTTTTCCACAAATGGGATGTCAAATAGATGCCTGAGTCAAAAGTTATGGCCTTCAAAAGTTAGGTCTAGCATGTAGAAATTTTTAATGAATTCATTATTTTTAGGACCAATTCATTGTTTTCAAGGATGAATTCACTATTTTTAGGGATGAATTCATTGATATGATAATTTTGACATTTTTAGTGATGATTTCACTAATTTTGAGGTTAATTTTACCATTTTAAATGATGATTTCATTGATTTGGCCTAAACCTACACACGACATCGAACATAAAGCATATAATGGTGAATTCACTGATTAAAAGGTTGATTTCATTATTTTAAGGCCAATTTTAATGATTTGGAGATGATTTCACTATTTTTTTTATTATTTCATCAAATATAAAACCTAAGTATAAAATAGAACAAAATAAAAAGCATAGAGGTGATTCTATTGATTATAGGATGATTTCACTTATTAGTAGAAAAATAGAGACAATTTCACCATTTTTAGGACAAATTCAATGATATTCAAAGACATAAAATGATGTAAAAAATGAACATGAATGATCCAAAACATCATGATTCTCTACAAAGGAATATTACTATAGGATCCAAAGAAAGGTATGGGTTCCTAGTCCCATCGTGCATACCATAAGTGTCATTGGGAATCTTGCTTAGTTATATGTTCACCAAGTTAGTTTTAGTAAATCAAAAACAAAAAAAATAAATGAAAAATATATTGAATTCTAAGACCTCATGAGCATACAAAGATTGGTCAATAATGTATTCGATTCAAACTAGAAACATGCAAACCTCCATTAGAAACATCTTTGTATAACATGTCGCTTGGATGTAGTGTTAAATGATCTTTGTCAATACCATTTATGTGAATACATCTCTATTGAATCTTTGGACCATGTTGAATTAATCACAATAATAAGGTTGGTGAATAAGTTCTATTTAACATGTTGAATTACAATGCAAAGAGGTCTATTTATAATGAACCTAGATCAGTGAGAATCCTTCATCTTAAAATCAAGATGAATGATTGTAAATGAGTCCTCAAATGTGTACATAGATCAACACATGGATCAATAATGTGATCCATTCACCTTTATTGAGATAAAGTTTGGAGGATGATCTTTGAAAATATAAAATAAGGGTTAATATAATCCCTTCATCTTGTTTTCAAGATGAAGGGTGGAGAGTTATTTCCAAGAAGACACATGGATCACCAATGTGGGCCCTTCATCTTGTTTTCAAGATGAAGGATTATGAATGCTCTCACATAATATTCATTATGGGCCCTTCATATTGTCTCCAAGATGAAGGGTGAATAATAATATTATATATTAATTTACTTATCAATTAAATTATCTCACAAAATAATATTCTAGAGGATCTCAAGATCCTTTTTTTGCATGAAGATGCCCACTTAGAGGGAAAAAGAAGACATAATTAATTTCAAGATAATTATAATTGTATTTACAATATAAATATAATTAGAAGAATGATTTAGATAAGGGTAATTAATAGCATTAATTGATCAGAGAAGGAAGAATTATTGAATTGATCATAATAGTATAATTGACCAGAGTGAATTGACAAGAATGATAATTGAACATAGAAATTGACCAGACTGATAGTTGAATAAAGAAATTAACTAGAGTGATAATAATTGAACATATCTAATATGGTGAATTGTCCCACCTAAAGGTGTCCCAAGGTGAATTCAAACACCTACATTAGATGAACATACTATTTTGGACTATATTGTGTGTAAATGTAGGAAGTCATTCCATTTTGTAACTTGATATAGAAGTGATAAAAGTGGAGTGTCTACAATTGTGTCTTCTCATCTTGATATTTTTGAAACATTTATTGCTCTAACTTGGCCTTTTGAATATTTTCTTACTCTAGGTTTAACATTTGCAATTATTTTGGCTTTGAATTAGGAATAGTATCACCACTATCATAATCATTTGGAATTGTGCCCTCTTATTTTTTAGTGTTGTGTGATAACAAGAGTGCACATGGATTAGGTTATAGCGGTTTTAAGATAATTGGTTACTTTGGTAATTATATATCATTTAAAATTTTTAAAACCTTTGGTAATGGTATTTACTCTATTTATTTTTTCTTTTAACCCTTCTCTTGCTTTGAATTATATTTTGGTACCCATATTTGTTATTTTATCACTTGTGCTTTAGGAGAGGTACTTAGGACATGAATGGTTTTCGTAATTGATGAATCAATGATAGGATCACCACTATGTTTATGACTTTATATTAGGTTCTTCAATGTAAAATAATGATCTGTATGATGCCCATGCATTCTATGATATGGACATTAGTATTTGGATTTGTATATAGGATGTATAGGAGGTAATTGATCACTTTATTTTAAAGTATTTATCTTAGGATTTCACTTGATCTCTTATTAGCCTTTGGTATAATATTTAGATCACTTATTTTATATGTGTTTTATTTTAGCTTTGAATTTGGATGTGAAATATTTATAATAACATTGGTATATGAGGATGCAAACACATAATTAACATGACCATGCGTTGGATTCTATAGTAGTGTAATCTGATTTTGTAAATATTTTATTAACTTGATCATACTAGTGGTTTGATCTCTTAGAGGTTCACAAGCACAAATCCTAGGTATCTTAAATTGAACATGCATATATACCATCTACCTTACCCCTTGAAAGAGTGATATCATGAACCTGATTAGAGGGATTATATCTATCACCCTCCTTATGGAAAGGAGGAGGAAGGGGATCCTTTGTATCTATTTTAACTATTCTAAAATTTGATATGAGAATAGGATAAGAAATACATACAAATGCTAAAGAGTAATCAATCATGATATAATAAGGGTGTATAAATTTTATATTATTGGATGAGTTTTTAAAAAATATGAAATAAGTTTTTTTTTTTGAAAAAATAGAAAATGAGATGAACCCATAAAAATAGAGAAACAAAAGTATAGTGTATGGCCTGTAAGTCTAAATTACTAAAAATAGTAAAATACTAAATTCATAAAATCCATATAATATTTTTGAAAAAAAATATTTTTTTATCTATATCAAAATATTTATAATAAACCTCTAAGTATTTTAAAATTTGATCTATGATGAATCATAAATGGGCCAAACAATGTGAATGCTTCACAAGAAAAACCCTAGAATATTCCCAATAAAGAGTCAATTTTTTTGATAAAATAGAAATTTATTTCAAATATTTGAGATAAGTTTTTGAATAAAGTATTATTTTTGACAAAAAATTGAAACTAATTACAAAATAAGAACACCATTCACCTTTTTTGCCAACATTTACTAAAAATAGTAAATTTAAAAAATTGAAAAATCCATAGCAAATTTTGGCAAAAAAAGAGTTTTTTACTTACTAACCTAGGTATAAAATAATCTAAGGAAATTTATAATGGATATATTTGGAGGCCAATATACACTAATCAAGGAATAATCCACTTGCAAGTATATTCACTTATAACTAGAAGAGGGTAAAACCCTAGGGTAAAGTTTCAAATCTAAAAATCCATCACAACCATTTGAAACCCCTAAAAGGATTGGAATCCCTAGATCATTAATTTAAAAAAAATTAAATTCACACAAATTAGGTTGGATAAATGTTTAATGCTAAATTGGATATGGATCCTAATATAAGTATATAGGGTTAAGAATATAGAAATGAATACACACAAGGGTGATAAACAAATCTATAATAGGCCAATTAATTGTAAAACTTGGATAGAAGATATACTTAATATATTATGTTGAGATATGATAAAAATGAAAAGTACAGCTATATTAGATATTGAAATGATGAAAATAATATACTTAGTTGGTTATGATGCTAATGCGGATCTAGATCTAGAATAGGCTGGAAGTAGACTTGAATAATATTTTATAATAGTCATAAAATTCTAGGTTAAGTGCCTTTGTAATCATAGATAATTGCATCATTTTGGGATTATTGTATCAATTCTAGTGTCTATATCAAATTCAATCATCCCATATTAAATAATTGTTGAAACAAGATGTGATCACCTAGATGATTTTAGGTTCATCATTACCTTTGCTCTAGTGCATTCAGATTTGGGTCATGAACTATTGTTCCTTGTCAAATAATCAAACCTTAGTTCTTCATATTCATAGTGGGTGTGGGAAAAATGGGTTAGTGGGCACATGGTGTCAAGCTTCCCCAAATACCCCTCTATCAATGAGCATTTCTTACATATCCAATCCTCTAAATAGGACCTCAGACTTATGTAGTTCTCCCCTACATGTTGGTTTGTGTGTGAATCATGAAATTTTTAATAATCAGGTAAAATAATGACCTAGATTTTAACTTATAAAATATAACTCTTGGGTTGCTTATTTGATTATTTATACCTATATATGTGTTGTCCCTATGATTAATATTAAAATAAGAGAAAATAGGGAAGCCTTTTACTCAATTAAATGCTCTATGAATGTTAGTTTGTGCTAAGTGAGGAATGAATGAGGCTTGATCTAATATTTCTACCAATCCCTTTGGAGAATATCTCACATAATATCACTTAGGTCAACCATTAGGATACCTTTCACTTGAAAATTTTATGACTTTAGGGCATTGGACACTTGTATCGAAATAAGACACCTATGTTGAGGTAGGTTTCAGTATGGGAAGTAAGTGTCCAAGGATTAAAAAAATAGGTACATGCTTAGAACTTGTAAAGGCATAAGATAAGTAGGTTTTCATCATTATGGGCATGATATAAGTCCTGGGTCATCAACATAATATTGGTCAAACTAAGATATAGTTTAAGGGGCATAAGAGAAAGTAGATATGAGATTTGTAGAAGTAGGAAAGGTCTAAAATTGAGTTGAATAACCAAGGTATGAGTTTGACAAGTGTACAAGACTGAGGAGTTATATAATTCATAAATACCATCTATAGTTCTAAGGGAAGTAATAGGTGCTTAGAATCCTTCTCATCTTGTTTATTTTAGTTTATGAACCTTGCTCTTTTTATTTATTTTACAACCCCAGCTTTTTCATGCTAGTAATATTTTTCTTCTACATATATAGTTGTACGATCAAAAACATGGTTTCATACATGATAAAATTTATTTTCCTTTGGGGAATCATACCCAAAAATCATCTTTATTGAATAGATCTATGAATCATCTTTTCCTTTAGGGTCATTTTACCCTTGTATGTTTCTCGCTAATGTATTATGAGTTTCTTTGAGTGTGAATTTATTAGAATCTACCCATGGGGCATGAAATTCATAGTTTCATCCTACACATTTTGTAATCAATCATGTATCACATTAAAAAGTCATAGTAGTTGCATAACCTTACCTTATTACATTATTTAGGTGTTACACCCTTAACCTATAATGTGTTTATAGATATATGTGGTCGAATTGTGGCTTACATAACCTTTCATATTATAATTGTTAATAAGGTTGGCCTATTGAATAACCATGGATTAAGTAGATTATATATAGGAGTTAGTGGTTAGTCTTTATATATCATATTTTGAATTCTAATCTCATAACATTATTATGGAGGTTGCCACCTCAAATTGGATTAGTCATATTTATCAAGTATTCTTATTTATTATCAATTATTGTTATGTATTTGCTTATTTTTATCATATTTCTAAGATATATTACTCCATTGGGGTGAATTATTTAAGTAATTTTAGTACAAGTAGTATCAGAGCTTCAATTTGGGCAAGTTTATGTAGTGTAGGTTGTCCTAAGAAATGGAGGATAAAAAAACATAACTTTTGATCTAGGAAGAGTTTAGTTTTTCATCACCATAGTATTATTTGAGTTTTTTTAATGAGTTTGAAAAAAAAACCACATCCTTGTGTAATTTACTAGTCATTAGATTCATCTTAGTGAGTGGATCACAATGGTATAATCCTTTGGTACACTTTTTTGGCCCAAAACTCTAAACCCTAGTGTTCATGCATGGATGGTCTAAACACTTGTGGCTTTATGAAAGGGAAAGAAATGTCAGTAAAAATGCCTAACAAGGAGGACATGGAATCTGAAACTTTAGAGTCTATAATTTTTGGGTTGATTTTCTAACTTTAATCATATATGAATAGCATGGTGAATAAATATGATCTCAATGTGGTAAAATGGGGAACCAATGATGTGAAGTATTAGTTGGGAGATATCAATGAGATATTGAACTCTTTTTTAGATCATATTTTGTATCCAAATGATCCTACACCATTACATTTAGGTTCTTCTAACTAGAATAATCAAAACTCAAATACTAGATTGAATAACAAGCGACCAAAAGTGGAAGTGTGTAATTTTATTATAAGGGTCCAGTCACTTAGATAAATTTGTAGACACTATTTATAAATTATATATCACAATATTATTTTACACTTGAAATATACATATCATGGATACAACTTTAACTTCTATACCTTCTCATCTTCAAAAGGCTCACATACACTATCTCTTTGTGCCTATTGCTTATCTCTAACTTTGACCAATGTTATTTTGATGACTCAAACCTTCTGTCATAACTAGAATGCTAAAAACATGATTATATTATGTCTCTAAAAAAATTTACTTGTGTTTTTTTTTCAAAATTTTAGACACTTATGTCCCAATCATACACCTACATCAATGCTAGTGTCATATTCCAACACAAGTGTCCAATGCCCTAAAGTCATTTAATTTACAAATGAAATATTTTCCTATGTTCATCCTAAGTTTTTAATGTGAGATATTCTAAAAAATATTTGTATATATACATGATCAATCCTCATTCATTCTTTACCTAGAACAGACCTAACAATTTCTTACCTCTCACAAGGAAACTTACTAAATGCATTCAAACAAACACTCAAGCAAGTAAAGATGATATATTTTCCATTATTTCCATATCAATCATAGGGATACCACATATAAAGGTACAAAGTACTAAATTAGTATCCCATGAGCCACATTTCCCAAGTTACAAGATACATCACTTTTTGTACTTACTTATCACACATTATATCCTTATGTGCATATAAGCTAATTGATATGGGAGAACTACATACATCTGAGTCCCTATTCAAAGTATTGGTTGTGTAGGTAGTGCTCATTTACAGATGGGTTTTTAGGGTATCTCAACACCATATGCCCATTACCCCATTTTTCCCATAGCCACTATGAATATGAATAACTAGGGTTTTTATATTTACCATGGAGTGATAACCCATGTTCCAGATCTAAAACACTAAATCAAAGGAAACATAGAACCCAAAATATTCTAGGTGGTTTCATCTAAATCTAATAGGTTTTATTTATAAGACACCTGCATTTAGGTTAGATAGAAGCATCAATGCAACCTTTTGAGGTTAATGCAAATGTCAAAGATCATAGAAGTGCTTAATACAATATTTAAAGGTAGTCCTAAAATTCACTTCCAACCTAATTCCTTTTGTTCTAAATCTAGATTTGTATTAGCATTAGAACTAGCTAATTATCTTATTTTCATTATCATTACAATATCTAGCATAGTTATACTTTCTATTTTTAGTATATCTCAACATAATAAATTCAATATATGTCTATATGAGTTTGTAAATTAATTGGCCTACTTCAGAGATAGTCTACCATCCTTGTGCCCTAGGCTATCTCTACCCCTCTAAGCCTAGATTCCCAAATGTAGATATTAAGGTTAAACATTTTGTAGACTCATCCTCTATTTTTGAACCAAACCCTAGTTTGAAAATTAGGGTCTTTATCCTTATTCAAAAATTTATTTCATCTTTTTATTTTTTTAGATCTGGTTTATTTCATGGGCATAGTTTAAGTAATCCTTACTTATATCATTACTATAAGACTTGTGCTTGATTTATTTTACATTGGGTTAAAATTTAATGTCCTTATGGAGTCCTTTATTATAATCCATGCCAAGACACATCTTTTCAATAGTTTGTTCAATTTTATTGATGATCAATGTATTGCATATGAAGATCTTATCACATATCAAAAATAGGATAAAACCTCTTTTTTTGCTTATAAATATGATAATGAAAGAACTAATGAATAAAATGAAAGTATAAATTAACATGTTAATGATTATAGCATTTTTACATATGGTTATGAGTGTGAAATTGTTCCTCTTGGGTATGTGGAGCCTAGTTCTCCTATTTCTTTGTTTTTCAATGATCAAGGGTCTAAAAAATCAAAAATGATACATTTTTTTATTGCATTGACTAAGTATGATACAATATCCATACAATAATTTATCATTCATGATGTTTCAAGTCAAAATGTTGCATGAATACATTTGAATGAGGTAAATGTTAAAAAAATTAAATACTCCTCCCCTATTTCCAATAATGAAAATATTTAAGAAATTGAGTGTGTGCTTTGTTTTCAAAGTGATGCTTATGTTGAAAACATTATCCCTTATTTATATCACTCAAATATAAATAGTGAAATTATTTCTCTCTATATATATCTCGATGATACAAATTCATGTGTTATATCTCTTCCTTTTATTTTAGATTGGAAAGATGAAAATGATAATACTATCCAAAGTAGTGTATATGTATGTTCTTCTACTTTTATTTCAATTCAATAAAAATAACACATATTTGCCAAAGGTTTCCTAATGAAAAAAGGTCCAAATTCAAGTATAAATAAGGTAACTCAAGATTAAAATGCTAGTTATGCTATTATCTCTTTCTCATATAACAATGATGTATGTAAAGTAAAAAGTGACATTTCATATTCTATCCCTCTTGCATGTAATAATTATCTAGGTTCTCAGTGCCTTTCAAATAATGATTGTATTAACATTCATGGTATCTAAAATGATATAATGATCTCTCTTGAATCATCATTCAAAGTGGATACACCTTTACCTAATGTTGACAAACCACATGATGATCCTATCCTAAAATACAATGAGTGTGGTAAGGATCCTATTATTCCTATGTTCCATGTGGATGGAAAAGTAAAACCTCCAAGTAATAATTTAACATCTTTACCAATACCTCATAGTGATAATCTATCTCTAATTACTACCATGGGATATCTTCAATTACAATTTTCCTCCCATGAGGCTAATTTAAATGATAATATCTTAGAGGACCAACCCCTTACTAGAGATGTTTTTTTATTATTCATATCATTCCACCTTTATCATTCCTATTATCTCTTCCTTTGATGGAAAATGAGATCCGACAAACCATTTTAAATAATATATACATTCCTTTGAACATTGGGCTAAAGATGGATTCTTGTTAGTAAAATCCTTCTATAGAAATTTAAGTCAAGAGGTTCTTGATTATTTATATACACTCCTAAATGGTTCCTTATCAATCTTTAAAAAACTTTAGGATGTATTCTTATCTAATTTCCATAAGTACACAATACCCAAGCTACCATTAGAACATATTCAGGCCTTAACTCAAAATGAGGATGAATCCCTTCAAGATTATGCTATTAGATTTAAGGATATATATTATTCATTAAACTATACCCCTCAGATTTGGAAGTCAAATTTATATTTAGTACGGGTCTTCTTTTTCCACTCATAGAAAGTGCATTGTAAAATCCTTTTGCTTCATTCAAAACTTTATATTGGAATGTGCATAACTATGCATGTGCTTTAACAAACTCTATAAATAAATTACCTATGTCCCCACCTAAATACAAACATGGTATAAATAATGATTTCAAAGAAATAAATCAAACTAATAAGGGTCATGAACCAATTATAAACCTTTTTTCAAAACCATTATTTCATACCAAATAATAAACATTAAAGGTATTAAACAAAATAAAGGAACATACTTACATAATACCTCCTACAGTTAAACCATATGCCTTTAGAAAATGGTAACCACTTCAGTTTGATTGGTACCAAGATATACCACATGATATATTGCATACACTATTTGTTAAATGGACGATAAAACTTCATCCTAATTCTTACCATTGACCACATAGATTTAAAAAGGTAAAAGTACAATATTTTTTCACTTATCATGGTATAAATGGGTACTAAGATAATGATTGTTTTGATCTCGAGAAAAATATTACATAGTTGGAAGATCAGGGACTTATTGCATTTCAAAAAGATACATTTAGATCTCCTTCCCCTACTTATTCTAGGCATTATTATAAAAGGGTTGATACATCCCATGCTAATCTTTTTAAGAAAAACATGGTCCATCAACCTTTACTGAAGAGAACCACTAGTATAAGTTCTTCTCCTAGTGTTCCCTCTACTAAGACCAATCTCTCCCACACTGATCCTACCACGAAATCATTGGTTGATCAAGATGTTGATAGAGGGACACATGGAGGAGGCATACATACACAACATATTTGGGTACCTAAACTTTCACGTACATATATGTGAGATATCTCTATAGATGCATTAGTGATAGTGACATAAAACAACTAGAGGTCCCATTACTAAATGTTCATTATAGTCAAGCTTTCTTGTTTCCAACCAATTTTCATTGCATATGGTGATTACCTCATTATTAAAAAAATTTAAACTTCATTAAATTAAAATATTTTATACCATTTTTCCATTTATCATATCCAAATATTAATTACACAAACAAATAAAGCATAGATCCTCTTTAAAAGATAGATTTATACACACCTACTAAGGTTGATCCTTCACAAAAGGTTAAGCAATAAGCAATCCCATTTAATAGGAATAAGTGCTTGAGAACCATAACATCATAGATACATAGTGGGTTCCATGGAATCCTCATATATTACCCACCATATTCAGATTTATAAAGCACCTAAACATTTTCCTATTATTATTTGTCCAAAGAAACCATAGAGCATTCAACGATGGGTTCCACGAACCCCTACTAATCCTACCATTTTTTTCCATGGCCATAAATTACTTTATACATACATAGAGAATCATAGATACTATAGGGATAGATATTTCACCTATACATTCTCCTTAGAAGTACCACCAATTTATTCTACCAGGGTTGTAATGGGGAGATACCTATGATCATCCATTTGATGAGATGATAGGATAGTCTTTTTGGAATTCAAATGTTTTATTATCTCCTTGGAATATATTTTTTTGGTTCCATGTTGGTAGATAACAAATAATTTATTTATATATATACACATGTTTCATGCATCTTTTGAGTGTGATATATACACAAATACATGATCTATGTACTTTCTAATGTTGGGCCTTCCCTCTACTCATGTTATGTGGACATTAGGGACATATGCTTATTTGATCATGATACACATAGGATATATTATTTAATGATCATTTTCCATTATCATATCTAAACTTATATAATTACACATGCCTTTATCCATGATTATATCTTTTGTAGTATACTTGATATGATATGTACTTAACATTTTTTGCTAACACATATATCCATGTGATACTATGTTATGTTTATGTTGGTTACTTGTGTCATATGTTTTTCATTTATTCACTTCCTTGAGTGTCTTATCTTTCTTGTTTGAGCTTTTGAATATGCTCCATTGAGTGTGGCCCCCATGCCTAGTTTTCCTATTGTGACATTTTTATATGTCATGGTTTGTTGTATGTTAACACTTAAATATGTCATTATTTTATTTATGTAATTTTGAATAAGTAATGTCCCTTAATTTTTTCAACATTTGAACATGCCCCTTATTTGAGGTCTCCTTAGACCATTGTCTTTTTATTTTCTCTTAAGTGCTATTGTGTGTGTGTTTGATTACATTTTGAGCTTGTACTATTACTATCTAGATGTTTAAATGGTTCACATCATGCATATTATGACTTTATATGATCACATTATATGTGGTTTAATGATATATCTACATAGACATGTTCCTTTTACATTACATGGTTCATACATAAATTATACAACTATCTTATCCTTTTGAGGTAAGGTGACTATTAGTTTATACTTCCCATCACCTCAAAAGAGGGGGAATATTAGTGGGGGCATGTGATAGAGGTGTGGATTTAACATATTCCATATTTCACCATATTCATAAATACATTGGGGGAATGTTATGGAAACATGTTCTCCCCGCACAGTTTTAAAATTGGCTAAACATCACAATTATATGATTTAGATACATGGCTGTGGTAGAATTCTATACATTGGTACAATTAATATACCTAGGATTCAGCATGATACATATATGAGGTGCATATTCTATGCAAAGGGCACCAAAATTGCAAAATAAAAACTATTTTTAGATTTCAAAACATTTTTATGGACTGTCATCACCCACTAGGTTGGACTTTTATGGATTGTATTAAGCCAATCTACTATAGTATTTGGTTCACTTTTGGTATGGTTGAGGATATTAAATCACTCAATATTTCTAAATTTATAGGTTGGACTTGATAAAATCATCTAGCCACATCAAATTTATAGTGTGAGTTGACTTGGTTCACTCACACTCACCAGGTTATAAGTATGATTGTGTTACATGATTGAGTTAATCTCAACTATCGAGTGGAAACTCACCTTTAGATCCAAGGTTGGGGAAATTTTTATATTTCAATATTTATATATTTATGCACTTTATAGATTTATATTTGTCCTAATATTAGTTTTAATGATTGATAATGGTACATTTTTTCCAAATCAAATTACCAAAAGGTAAGGTGGTTTCATCGATACTTAGGTGTACTCCTAAACCTTGCTCTTTTTAATTTAAATCATTTAAAATGATTTAAATTTCAGATTATATGCACTGATTACATATTGTAGCATGCTCTTGGTTGCAAGTTAGTCACCATCAAAGCACTCAATTTGGATTCATGTGAAAATAAGGAGTGTTATACACACTAAGATACACATTTATTTTCCTTTAAACTATAAATTTCATTACTAGATTAAAAGGGGGAATGTATACACTATTTTTTAATTATATATCACCTTAGTCTTGTACACTTGAAAAATACATATCATGGATGTACCTTAAGTTTCTAGATCTTTCCACTACTGAAAGGTTCAAATACACAATCTCTTTTTGCCCATTTCTTATTTCTTAGTCTAACCAATGTTATTTTGATGATTCATACCTTCTATCATTCCCAAAATGATACAAACATACTTATCTTAAGTCTTTGAAAGTTCTATACTTGTACATATTTTCTAACTTTTTGGACACTTGCATCCCAATCACACACCCACATCAATGTTAGTGTCTTATTCCAACACAAGTTTATAGTGCCCTAAATTCATCTAATTTATAAATTAAATGTATCCCTATGGTCATATTAAGTGATTTAATGTGAGATATTCCCCAAAAAGATTAGTATATATGCATGGTCAATCTTCATTCATTCTTCACCTAGCATAGACCTAATAGATTCTTACCTCTCACAAGGAAACTTACCAAAGGAATTCAATCAAGCACTCAAGTGAGAAAATATTCCCTATTAAACCTTATTTCAATATCAGTCATAGGGGAAACACATCTACATGTCTAAATTATTGAAGGAGCATCCCATGAGCCACATTTTTTAAGTTATAAGCTAGGTCACTCTATGTACTTACTTATCACACATTGCATCATTATGCACACATAATCCACCATTTAAGGAATAAATACATAATTTTGAGGCCGTATTCAAAGTATTTGATATGTAGGAAATGTTCATTAACATAGGGGTCTTTAGGGTAGCTCGACATTATATGCCCAATAATTCATTTTTCCCATAACCACTATGAAGATGAAGAACTAGGGTTTCATTATTTGATAAAGAGAAACAACCCATGATCCTTATTTGAGCACACTAAAGTGAAGGAAATTCATAACCCAACATATTTCAAATGGTCACATATAGATCTAGTAAAAATTCTATACAAGACACATGTGTCCATGTTAGATAGAAGCATCAACACAACTATCTAAGGTTGACAAAAGTGTCTATGGTCACATAAGTGCTTAATTTAGAATTTAATGATAGTCCTAAAATCCACTTCTAATATGATTCCTTCATATTATATGTCAGGGAAACCCCCAGAACAATAAACATGCTCTGATCCCTACTGAGTCAAGATCTTGCTCTACCAATTAGAACACATGTGATTACTTCTTGTATTAGCAACTAAACACAGAATTATACCAGAATCAATAAGTAACTAGAAATATGAAACAACACAGGAATATGAGAGACAATACACAATTGTATTAATAATCACTCAGAAGAATATACAATAAGGAAGATGCCACTTCTTCCTCCACCTCAAAGGTTCACCACACCTCAAGACCTTCTTCCCTCTCTCTCTCAGTCCCAACAATCAACTCCAATATAGAATTGATGTTCACCTCTCCAACCAGTCAGTAACATGCTGCCAGTTCACCAAGTACACAACCGTACTCCAAGTAGATCCCCTGCTCTCTGCTGCTACCTGCAAATCACTAGACCTTACTCACCATGTAGATATCTCTACACCCCTGAAGAACCCTTGTCCTTGCCTCACCAGGTCCTTATGATTCTTCAACCAGTACCCCGATGGATCAGCTCCTTAACCTTGCAGACCTTGCAACTCTCCCTGATCATACACACTCAGCACCCCTTTGGAACTAGGAGGAGCTACACTAGCTCTCTCTAAAAGCTCTATGGCTTTCTAGCACACTTTTACAATACAATCATGAGTCTATATATAGATCTCATCCAAACAATAATTAGACAATAATATAATAATTAAATCCACAGCTCTTAGTCTAAGAATAGCTCTAAACATGCAAACACTTGGTTCGTCAACCAACTGCCCGTAACATACTCACAGCTCGAACCATAGGTGACCGACGCCGGTCCCTGACTGCCTGGGGGTGCCGACGCTGGCCGATCCATGACCGACGTCAGTTGCCTTCCTATCTCCCACCTGCCATCATCGATTGTCCTGACCGACGCCGGTATCTGTGACACTCTGCAACTCTTCCCTGCAACCTCCATAACTTCTCCTATTTGCATCCTGGTGAAGCTTTTAGCTCCACAACCTAACAATCTCCCACTTGGAGATAAACAGCTACACTTGTACCTGTATCTGTAGCCCGTCTAATCTATTTCCTGGTTTGTATCCCTCTTCAAGATGAATCTCGAAGACCAACCACCACACAACCTGTGATGCAATACCTGTCATTCAAGTAACCTGCCACATCTGAACCTACACATCCATGCAGTGAAGAACTTGACCCTGCATAACAAGAATCCCTACTGTTAGTCCCACTGAACTGCCCTCTAGTACTCCTTCCCCGAATTGGCTCCATACTTTTTGACAACCCCCACTGAATTGGGAAAACTCAAATCTACAATAGACCTCATGTGATTTTGAACCCTCTTTCAAGCTAAGCTTGAACTGTCTAGCCATTGGTGTGCTTTCTGATTCTGCATCCTATGTAATGAACCTCGCCAACACCGTCTTCACATCAGCTCCCACTGGAGATAAAATCTCCATGTCTCTTATGCCAAAGAATTTCGCTACTCCAAATTCTTCATGACACACCTCTGAACTAACCTTACCTTTTAGCTCAGCAAATCCCTGTATGTACAAACAATGCTAGCAAACCATCCACATACAGTAACTGGATAATGTCACGACTCATCATCCAGCTGGTAAGAACAAAATCACAATAGTTACACTGACATTGACTGAAGCCATGCTTAGTCATCCACCTATCAAAACCTGTACCACTGTCCTGTAGCTTCTTCAAGACCTTATGCCTTGGCCTTCCGTCTCTTGTATCCATCCACTCTCTTCTTTAAAATGGGAATCCATCTCTCTCAGCGCTTTCTTCCAGCTGACAACTCTACCAACAAATACCTGTTTGGTTATTCTCCAAGGACTCACACTCCTCATCCATGCCAAGCTCCCACTGTATCTGGACTCTACCTGCATTACCTCTTCACATCTTCCTGGTTCTCGACCATCAGTAAGCAATATAAAGAAGGTGAACAATGAATATGAGGTTCACTTACCCTTTCTAACCTCCACATGAGCGTTTGAGACTTGTTGTCTGCCCAATATCTGTTCCAGTGACCGATCTCGGCCATCTTCTAGTTTGCTCCCGACTGATGTCGGTTCCCTGCACTGACCCTGACTGCCGACGTCTTCTCTCTGGCCGATGTCGGTATCCTTTCTATTGCCATCAGTTCCTTCATGACCAACGTCAGTCATGTTGCCGATGTTGGTTACTGTGTGACTGACGCTGGTACTTATGTTCGTCTGTGAGTGATAACTTTTTACCCGCGAGATCTCCATGGATCAAAATCCTAATCAAACCAACCCTGCTCTACTCAGAATGAATCAGTTCCCTCACCTGATCTCTATCCGTCATCTCCTCCATGAACACCAAGGCTTTCCAATTATTTAGCTTGTCAAAAACATCTGTCTTCCACTTCAAAACTTGCATTCTCCTTCTACATATGTAACCAAGCCTACAAAGCCACATCTCTATAACAGAAGGTGAATCAGTAATATAAGTAGATAGATAAAGGATACCTACTTTCTTACCACCATCTAATTCAAGTGTATCCATTATGAGAGTTACAGTATATCTCCCATCACCCAAATTTCTTGAACAAATTAGACTCATCTCCAAGACCGGTACCTGCATGACTTCCTTCAACCACTATGTGTCACTCATCTGCAATTTCAGCTTCACTTCCCCTTTGTCAATAATCTGACAAGGCTCTCCAGCTCCTAAATAAATCTCTCCAAAGTCTCCAAAGACATACCCATGAAAAGATACTCTATTTCGAACTGCATGGAAAGAGGCAAAAGAATTTGTGAACCAAGATTCCACTTTATCCAGAACATCCTGTGTAACACCACCTGTAACATCTGCTCCTCCCTATTGATCTACAACCAACCAATAATCTTTATTTACCTGCTCTTTCTTTCCATCAATCAGACCATTCATGCTATTCAGTTTCTCCATTCGTAGCTTACTTCCTTCTGCCATTGCTATACTCCCACTCAATCAAAAACCCCTGTGAGTAACCTGTAATCAACAAACACTACCAGATCTGAAACCACCTGTTAGTAACCCAACCAAAAGCTCTGATACCACGTGTCAGGGAAACCCCCAGAACAATACACATGCTCTGATCCCTACTGAGTCAGGATCTTGCTCTACCAATTAGAACACATGTGATTACTTCTTGTATTAGCAACTAAACACAGAATTATACCAGAATCAATAAGTAACTAGAAATATGAAACAACACAGGAATATGAGAGACAATACACAATTGTATTAATAATCACTCAGAAGAATATACAATAAGGAAGATGCCACTTCTTCCTCCACCTCAAAGGTTCGCCACACCTCAAGACCTTCTTCCCTCTCTCTCTCGGTCCCAACAATCAACTCCAATATAGAATTGATGTTCACCTCTCCAACCAGTCAGTAACATGCTGCCAGTTCACCAAGTACACAACCGTACTCCAAGTAGATCCCCTGCTCTCTGCTGCTACCTGCAAATCACTAGACCTTACTCACCATGTAGATATCTCTACACCCCTTAAGAACCCTTGTCCTTGCCTCACCAAGTTCTTATGATTCTTCAACCAGTACCCTGGTGGATCAGCTCCTTGACCTTGCAGACCTTGCAACCCTCCCTAATCATACACACTCAGCACCCCTTTGGAACTAGGAGGAGCTACACTAGCTCTCTCTAAAAGCTCTATGGCTTTCTAGCACACTTTTACAATACAATCATGAGTTTATATATAGATCTCATCCAAACAATAATTAGACAATAATACAATAATTAAATTTGCAACTCTTAGTCTAAGAATAGCTCTAAACATGCAAACACTTGGTTCGTTAACCAACTGCCCATAACATACTCGCAGCTCGAACCACAGGTGACCGACGTCGGTCCCTGACTGCTTGGGGGTGCTGACGCTGGCCGATCCATGACCGACGTCGGTTGCCTTCTTGTCTCCCACCTGTCGTCGTCGGTTGTCCTGATCGATGCCGGTGTCTGTGACACTCTGCAACTCTTCCCTGCAACCTCCATAACTTCTCTTGTTTGCATCCTGGTGAAGCTTTTAGCTCCACAACCTAACATTATAGATCTAGATCTATATTATCATTAAAACCATCTAAGTATCTTATTTTCATTATCATTGAAATATCTATAAAATTTGTACTTTCTATTTTAGGTATATCTTAGAATAATAAATTCCATATATGTTTACCTAAGTTTGAAAATTAATTGTCTTGATTTAGATATATTCTACCATCCTTGTGCCCTAAGTTATCTCTACCCCTTTAAACCTAGTTTCCCTAATCTATATTTAGGGTTAAACACAATCAAATGGAAAATTTATTTTATCTATATTAGACCCCATGTGCACAGAAGGTGGTCATGACATTTGTGTATCTATAACTCAATCAGTTCATTTGGTGTAGGTTTTTATGTGCTCAAAATAAAAATAAGGGCCTTCATGTCACCTGATTAGTGTTTATCAATGAGCTACAAGTGCACTATTAAAATAATGTCATAGAAAACTACTTCAGGTAGTTAGCCAAGTTGTGATAAATAGGTCTTGTCAAGCATTATGACTAGTGATTCTAGAATCTATCCTTATGTGTGGATGACATCAACAAGGACAACATGAATGACATGTTCTTGGGTGGAGAAAGCATCTAACTTGATGTTCATATGTTTAATCTAATTTCAATGGTTGAATCCATAGTATTCATACATAAGGTATAAGAAAGATATATGGTCAAATGAATGGATTTCACTAATGGTCGAGAACACAATTTCCATAGGCAATCATTTTCTCAGCCTACTAGAATGAACCCTTAATAGATTGAAGAGAAGTGTGAAAAAGGATATGTTTTAGTTGTGGTATAAAGTGTATTCAAGGACATAAATGTGTAGAGAAGAAGTTATTATACATTAAAGGAACTAATAAAGATGAAGAAGAAGATAATGCCTCAAGTGAAGGTGAGGAAGAGGCATAGGAGTAATCTAATGATTCTAAATATAATATCTCATGGCATACACTTTTAGATATTAAAACTCCTCAAACCATTAATTTTGTGACATTTTTCAAGAAATAGAAGATGACATTGTTGATTGACTCAGGGAGTATGCATAACTCATCAATAGAAAGTTAGCTACTAATTTGAAATGTTTCATTTACCTAGCTCTAAAATTTTAGGTCATGATTACAGATGGTGGCACAATAAATTATTTTTATAAATTCCATATTATGAAGTTTGCTATGGGAGACTACAGTCTAGATTATCCTATGTTTTCTAATCCCACAAGTGGGTCAAACATTATTTTTGGATTCCAATGGCTCATAACATTGGGCACAATAGAGATTAATTTTCATGGAACTATTCATATTATTTCATTCTGAAGGTAATACATTTGAACTATGTGGATAATGAGGGAAATATCCAAAATTGATTAACTCACATCAAATGTCAAAGATTATCAAAAAAGTGGTTAAAGGATTTGTAGCATGATTGTTTTCTATATAATTTCAACTAACAAAGGTCTCTACACATCCAAATATATACATGATAATTGATGACCACCCAATTATTTTTGATGCCATGCCAAAAGGACTACCACCAAGAATAGAACATTATCATGCCATTTGATTGCTTCTAGGGAGTCAACCACCAAACATCAAACCATACAAGTATCGATATGCCCAGAAGAGTGAAATTGAAAATATAATCCATGAGATGATGGAGGCAAGTATTATCAAACAAAGATAAAGTGATTATTTATCCTTGATGGTCATAATGTGTAAAAAGTCTAACACTTGGAGGATGTGCCCAAAATACAAAGAACTCAACATGTACACCATCAAAGATAAGTTTCCTATTCTAGTAATTGATGATTTTATAGATGAGTTACATGGCATTGTTTATTTTATAAAACTATATCTTCATTGTAGATATCATAAAATTTTAATTAGAGATGAGGATATCCCTAAAATAGCTTCAAAAACTATTGAAGGTCAATATGAGTTTTTGGTCATGCATTTTGGTGTCACAAATGCACCATCTACATTTTAGAGTTTTATTAACATTCATTTTTGGCCTTTTTTGAAGAAATTTATGTTGGTGTTTATTGATGACATCCTAATATAAAAAAACTTGGGAATAATATTGACAACATGTAAAATAGGTATTGTTAGATCTAGAATAGTATTAAATTTATACAAAAACTTATAAATGTGTTTTTGGAGTCTAAGAAGTGGATTATTTAGGTTTGATTATATCACACAAAGGATTAAAATTAGGCCCTAAGAGGATCAAAGCTATGATGGAGTGGCAAGTACTAAAAACCCTCAAAAATATCTAAAGATTTTTGGGTCTGATAGGTTAATATTGTAGATTGGTGATAAAACATGGCACTGAAGCAGCACTACTCATAACTTTGTTGAATAATTACTCCTTCCACTAGAAAAAAATAGCTACCAAGGCCTTTGAGAAGTTTAATGAGGCTATGTGCACCATGGCATCCATAAATAAAGTAGCAGACAAAAACATAGCGGTTAAAAATGTATCATGAAAAATGTAGTGAGGATAAAATATAACAAGGATAAAACATTGTAAGAACAAAACATATTTAAGGATGCATTCACATAGAAGATGCCACAACTTTCAACTAAAGGTCCAAACTCTTGAAATCACATTTTCCTCTATTATTTTGATTATAAATTTGGTGCATTACTTTTCCACCATGAAATGTTAACTACTATCACCAAAATGAACTAGACAACAAATAAACAATGTGATAATCACTAAAATTTCCCAATTATGCTCTTCACAACATTTTTATGACATTATCAATACTGCTACATTTTTCCCTCACTAAGTTTTATTCTCATGACATTTTTATCATACTAAATTTTTGTCATACTATGTTTTTATCAATTTATTTTTTACTACTATGTTTTTATCTGCTATGTTATCACATAGAATCATGCACCACTTCAGTTTTGGCTACCCCCAATTTTTATAATTTTTTTATTGTTGAATGTGATACATCAAGATATGGCATGTGTGTAATACTCATGCAGGAAGGAAGACCCATTCATTTGGGAGTTATATAATCAAGGGTAAAAATAGGATAATCTAATCTATGATGGCTATTCTTCATGTAGTCTAGTAATGGAGACCTTATCTAATCGATAGACACTTTAAGGTAAAGATTGAACATGATAATCTAAAATATTTTACAAAATAATGATTATCATCAAAAGAATAAAAACATAAATGACTAAAATGTTAGGATATGACTTTAAAATCATATATAATAAATAAAAAGAGATTGTTTTAGATGATGCACTATCCATAAAGAATTAAAACACTGAGGCATTATTATGTATAATGATGATTTGGTAGGTAGATTGGTTGGAGGATTCAAGATCATAATGGGAGAATGACAATGATACATAGGTTTGGATTTTGAATATCTAGCATGGTTCTAGTGTTTTTGATAAATTTTAGTGTAAATGTAATGCATTATGGTATAATGATCGATTATACCTATGTAAGAATTTTATCTTCAAGCACAATATCTTTAAGGAGCTGCATGCATCTCCAATAAGGGGGTACTTAGGATTTTTGAAAACCTATTATAGAATTAAGTAGGGTTTTTTTGGGGGAATAAATAAAGGGGGATATATATAGATTTGTATCTAAATGCATGATGTGTTAGTAGAACAAGGGTGAAATAATTAAGACATCGGGTCTTCTACAATTTTTATCTATTATAAGCCAAATTTGGGGGGAGGTTTCCATGGATTTGATTATAGGGTTATCAAGGTTTGAAGGTAAAAATGTTATCATGGTAATTTTGGATAGGCTCAAAAAATATTCTCATTTTTCTCCTTATCATAACCATTTATAGTTATTATATTAGTTTTTACTTTTGGGATACATTTCAAAAGTTACATGGTGCTCCTAAGATCATTGTAAATGATCATGATCCCATATTTACCAGTAATTTATGGAATTATTTATTCTCATTTTTGGGAGCTCAGTTAGCTCATAGATTTTCATAGCATCCTAAATGTAATGGGTAAACATAAGTGGTCAATAAATTCCTATAATGGTATCTCCTTTTTTTTCATCAGGTAAACAAGAACAATGGGTTCATTGGCTGCTACTAGCAAAATCTTGGAATAACACTTCCTTCCATACTTCTTCCAAATTATGTCATGTATAATTTTACTAGAAGATACCTATCTAGCAATTTTTCCTAGGGTTATTAATGTTGAATTTAAAATTTTGAATTAAGGATCTCGAAGATTTGATAATCGACACCTTGGAGTATGGAATTAAGAGTCTTTTAATGTGACATGACTAATTCATCAAGGAGAGTCATTAATTCACATATTTGGAAACAAAAAAATTAAAAAATATTTTTAGTCTCATTTTCCTCACCATTGATCATAGAGTTTACTTAGAGCCAAGTGAAGAACTATTATCTATATTCTGAGTCTGAGCGAGCAAAGAATTGAAGCAAGAAGTAACAAAGAGTATTTTCAGCCAATATTCTCAATTGAAATGGCCACTTCATCATCATCAAAGTCATACACCTCAGCTCCTACATAGCCCAAAATTACATTTTTAAAGACTAGTGAAGAAATGAAAGGTATTTTCAAAGATTATTCCCTGTTCTTGATTGCGTAGATGAGATTTTTGACCCTATTTTACCAAAAAGGACCAAGAACCTAAGAGAGGTAGAACATGCAAGGATGTTAAACCAGATAAAGCTTGAGACTTTTGGTATAAGGATTTGGGCCTTAGGGTTGGCCTAGTACATGGTGCCAATAGTGTACCCATACCCAAAATTGGTAGACCTGTGTGGTCAAAATTATAATTCTACCAATGTGATAATGAAAAAGGGAAGAATTAGGGTAGTGATTGATCCATAAGCTATCCATGACATGCTAGGTTTACAACATGACCCTTCAACTAGTTTTTAAAACATGGCTCAACTAAAGCATGTCTAGTCTTAGGTGTACCAAAAAATTGTATTCTTAAATAAAGAAATTAATATTGTAGATGATAATACAAGACCTCACCCCTTACCCTTACCCTTGGGCATGTTGACTCAAGATTCACAAGATACATGTTTGATGCTTACTTTCATTTTTTGGGAGGATAATGATAAAATGATACATGATTGGAAGCTGGTGGATCTTTTTTGAATGAAGACTACAACTAAGACTTAAGTATATAAATTTAATTTCACTGAGCACATTGCCTACACCTTATGCCAGTAGTTGGAAAATTTTAAAGTTAACCCTACCTTCAAGTATTCATCATATCTATTACACCTTATTTTGTATTAGAATGCCTAGTTCTTTCAGCATCACATAAATTTCACTCTATGGGACCTAGAGGGAGCAGAACCCCATAAAATTATCCTTGTATCCACATGGACTCCTATGTTGTTGGAATCATCAAACATTTATGAGGTTGCTAAGTGTTTTATGGTACCATTAGTAGGGGAGTTTGATTCAGAGGGTATAAATAATATAATGAATGATTCTATAAGGTCTATGTTGTTTGATTCCCATCACCCTTATGACTATTTATTTTAATCCCATCATACATTTATTAGGGTCCACAGTTTTATGGGAGAGTCTTTTATGCTTTTCAAGGGTTTAACTAGTAGAATAGTGGGTTTGAAGGTGACCCAGTGGTTAGTTGTTATAGGCTCTAAGTTTGGGGTAGGGAAGAATAAAATGCCTTCCATGAACTCCCATTAACCAAGGGTGGTATTATAGTGGTGAAATGGCAAGTAGAATTCATTCTAATAA
The DNA here is from genome assembly GCA_037957365.1 of Torreya grandis. NCBI lineage: Eukaryota > Viridiplantae > Streptophyta > Pinopsida > Cupressales > Taxaceae > Torreya > Torreya grandis. The sequence goes on from JARHVA010001714.1 coordinate 2,396,548, forward strand.
GAAAACTAGCTATGTATGGGCTAGTATTGATTCAAAATTTATGGAAATATGACCTTGATGGTTTTATGACTTCTTGGCTTGCGAAGAATAAGGTCTATGCCTCATTTAAACATGAGAGTAGAGAATTATTCAAGGATAGGAGGTCCCCCAGAATGGATACATTAGATAAATATGTTGAACTAAAGGATTTACCACTCCTACCATGGGAATCATTGTATAATCTCATTCAAAATTATGACCCAATAAGGATAATGATAAAGGGGTTGAGATAGGCCTTGGTAAAGAAGAGTTAGAGTTAAAACAAAATAATTAACTACTAGAAATATAGGCAAGAGATCTATGAGTTTACTCAAAACATTGAAGATGTAGACATAGATGAGAAATGGGAGACTATGTTGGATGAAGCTCATGTTACTCCAGCTTCTAGCTCAAATACAAGCAAATTTCTTGAATTACAGGAAGAAATAGAGGAGGAAGGAACATCTAAAATAACACCCACATTTTCCACCTAACCACCATCTCTAAGTGAATTGGAGAAGAAGAAGTTAGACCAGTCTACATCTAGGAACCTTGTAGCTAATCCCCCATTAGATTCATTACAAGCAACACCATCCACACCAGATGTGCTAAATTTGTCATAGCTAGTAATAGCCCAAATAAATTCTAAGGATCCTATAGAGATCCCCCCAAAGAAAAATTAAAGAGTAGAGTCTCAAGAAGGAGACAATGAATAAGAGGCAAATCCTACATCGTACATGACTCCTCAATCGATTATCTCTAAGGTAATTTTATCTCCTCATTCTCCCCCTCCTCAACCTTCTACTCAAAGATTGACAATGCCACCCCTTTCAACCATCTTGACATTCATAACCATTTCATCTGTACCAACTCAAACATTATTACCATCTGGCTCCCTACTTCTAATCGATTATTAATAATTAAATTTACCAACCTTTTCTCCTAGGGTCTTAGAAGGTCTATCTTCATCAAATACCCAACCCCAAAAGTCAATCACTGTGCCTTATTATTTACCCCATGGGTATCCTTTTACTGTTAGTATAGTGACCTCTCCCTCAGACTTCCACACTCAGTCAGACATGGCTAAGAGGTATAGAGAGGTAAGGAAGGAGAAGTAGAGGGAAAAAGAGGGTAATACATGGGGTGTACAACAAATAATATCTCTATATGACCATAAACAATATTCCCTTACTATCACCCACATGATCCCCAATGTTAACAAGCTACTTGAGCAAATGTAACCTGAAAATTACATAATTAGTGTAGTGGTCATGGATCTGACTCAGTTTAAACACCAAGATAAGGTGGAGCTAATGAATAAAATAGTAGTTGTGGTTACCATAGATTATCTTAAAGTCTTCTATAAATTGTATAAGGTAGAATTAGTCTTAATTCAAGCCCAAACCACTCTGAGCTACATTAGTTTAGAGCTCAAGGCCAAGGATAAAGAGATAGCCCAACACAATAAGGATCTAAAGGGGGTAGTATCCAAAGAAGTCTTGAAGACTTCAGAAGATAAATCAAATTCTATAAAAAAGGAGCTCAACATAATTAAAGCCTTAATGAGCTCATTGGAATATGAGAAGAATCTCCTTGAGAAAAGGATTAATGATAAGGAATTAGAGGTCACTCAGATAAAATAGAATCTAAATTTTGTCGAGGAAGAAAAGAGTAGTTTGTAGGTTCAATACAAGAACTTTGAGGATGAATTTAAAAGGTTGACTCAAGAGTTAGCCCCAAAAACCCAGTCAGATGGAGTTGTAGCAATGGTCAAAGAACTCTATGTCTCTTACTGGAAGAGAATACTAGTAGATGTGACCCAATTGAAACCTATTCTCAAGTTTATATAATGCATAGACCCTATGTGTGAAAGTGGATTCTTCTATAGAGAAGATCCTAATTTTAGTTGCTACCAAGATAACTAAATCACAACCACTAATTCAAAAGTTATATGACATATCAGGGAAACTCTATAGGTAGCTAAAATTACAAATAGGTGGGCAGTAGTGGGAAAGGTAAGTGAGATTTTGAGTTACAACAAAGCTACATCTAAATGAAAAAATCTATTAAACCTTTTGGAAGAAAGGGTCAAAGGAATGAAAGGGCATATTAAAAAATTGGTCCAATCAAGACTCCCTTCTCCTTTCCCAAATAATAACATAGCACTAATGAAAGACTAGATTCAAAATTTTATGGTCATAAATCAGAATGATCAAATGATTTTCTAGTCCCTCAGTGATTCTTTAACTATCACAAAGGTGGAAATCATTTTGATCGTAATTGAAAAATTGGAGTTTCAATTGCATTCAGTGGTACAAAACCTCCAAGCATTCTCCCATAAGGAAATTATCAAATTAGATAGAGATTTCCAAGATATACAAAAGAGGAAGTATCCATCAAAGATAGAGTGGGTTAGTTTATGGGCTATATTATAGAAGCTTTAAGTGAGATATAATTGGTGAATACAATTTTTATTAAGTTTTGGTTTGAACAAGTTTGTGGTGGTTCTTTTATATAGGCAAAGAGTCCCGAGTGAGTCACCAAGAACTATAGAATTAATATTATACATTTTGTTTTATACTTTGGGACACACACACACACACACACACACAATTTGGTTAAGTATATAAGTGGCTAGATAATATTTTGGGTCATATTAATTCACAAGGTTGAAGGGGTCTCTTTTTATTAAAGCCTTGGAGACAATTTTTAAGACTTTAAATGTATGTGAACAATGCCACTTGTCACTTCAATGCTCTTATAAAGGACATAAATATCAAAAATCCTCTGTTAAGCATGATATTACCATATGGATAAATGGTGATTCACTTTGAAGGTATAAAATAATAGTCAAATCAATAATGCAGATCACAATGAAAAATCTAATGGTGAGGGCTAAGCCTTAGAGGGAAGCATGTGGAAGCTGCCACATATCAACACAACAGGTCCTAAAGCCCAAAACGAGTTGAGAAAGCTAAAGAGTCTAAGGAAAAATGAAGAGTCAAATAGTTAAAATCTATGAAATCCTCCATGTGTCAATGCTTTGAGAAACTGTAGGTTAAAGACTTATAGAAGCAACCGTTGAAATAGAACTAAAGATATAGTTAGCAAAAACAATAGAATTAAGCACCAAATTGCTTAGTTACAATGGCATGCAAATTTTAGACCAGAAATTTATGAGTATGTAATTGGAATCCAAGCAAGTTATAGTGACTCACGAGGGATATTTTGGGCTATAAGTAGCAAATCAAAGGGTTGAATAAAAAATTAGAGATCATTAAAGACTCATCTAGACCAATAGGGAGTTTAGTAGTTAGTTTTTGAAGCATTTTACTACCTTAATAAGTGCCTCTCTTAAGGGATCAAATATTGTATCTTGTGTAATTTTACCTTATGTACTTTGTTCTCCTATCAAGATATGAAGAGAGAGTGGTGTTTTGTGCAATTTTAGTGTATTTACAATTCTTGCTTCTCACTTTCTATCGTAGGCCTTTTATTAGTTTTGCATAAATACTAATATTATTAATCATTATATATGCTCTTTAATTCTATCAGTAAATATTGATAAATCCAATTAATATTCTATTGGGATAGAGGATGATCTGAGTCTTCTTTTATATTATGAGCCTTTGATTAGTCTAAATTTTATGCTAGAATTATTGATCATACTTCATGCTCTTTGATATTTTCAAGGAAGGGATCTTGATTTGTATATATATTTAGAAACAAATTCTATTGGAAATTGGGACCAATTAGGAACTACATTATATGATAGATTTAGTGAAAAGGGGGATAGATCATCCCTCCTATAATAATTGATCACTATTAAAAGATCTCAATAAGAAGCAATGACTAATTTTAACGCTAGATTTTAGAAGACATGGAAAAGAATCCTAATCTTGGCTCATTCTCTTATAGGTATGGAAATAGTTTTTTACATCAAAGCTTTTAATTTTGATAGCTCAATTATGATCCAGTCACTAGGAGGGTAGACCCTTTTTGATGCTTATGATCTTGTTGTAAGAGTGGAAAATATTTTGATAGACACTGGGAAATTACCCCTAAGGCCTCCTATGCCTATGTTTCTTGAATTATCTCCCCCTATTCAAGAAGATGTTCCTAGCACTTCTCAGACCAATACTTCTATATAAAACTTTCCCTCATTTCAAGGAGCATCAACCACAGTTCCATCTTCTTCCTCATCAGAGATGAATGATGTCAAAAATATCCTTGGAACCTTTTCTAATGAAATTATCAATCTTAAGAGGCACCAAGATTCACATTAACAACCTCCTTATCAAGGCTTCTAAGGGAATAGACCCGCATACTAGCTGGATCAGTATCAAGGGACTCAAAGACTAGCTCCATCACAACCATCCAACTAGATTGTCCCTGTACCCACACCATTTTAGATAGTTCTACCAAGCTCAATAAGAGAATTGGTCCCTAGTGAAAATAACATGTTTAAAGAGACAAATACATGGTATGTTCCTTGTAAAAATTCTCACATGCCAAGATATTACTCTATGGGAAATTTACAACAAAGAGTAGCCAAATAAAGAGAAAATAGGAAACTAGGACGCTATGTCATCAAGATCATATCAATCATCTGGAGTTTAAAGTGTAGCCATGGTGGCTCATATGCAAATAATGCCACTAAAAAAAGGAGAGATTACCCCTAAACACACTTTGTTCTCATGGATTGAGGATGAAAAATCTGTGTTCATTAATGAGGCATCAACCTCTAAGAACTCAGTTTTGTTTGATTATTTTACATGGTTAAAAAGGAGGATGGTTGAGTCTACATATGTTATTCCTAATATTAATATTAAATCAAGAAAAGTGCCATTAGATCTAGTTCCTTATGTCCCTATGACAAGACAAGAAGTTATAAAGACTACATAAAATCAAGGAATCCCCAACATAATAGTTGAAAGGATAAGGTATCCACATTAATCCAAAGTATAGCCACTTCGACTAATCAATGTGGTAGAACAACTAAACAAATCTCCTGCTAATGTCTCATTATGGGATATGTTGGCCATTTCTAAACAAAAATAACTATTGAAAGATCCACTAAAGGATAAAATTAAGGCAAGGAGCAAATCAAAACATCTTAGTGACAATAAGGGTTAGCCTTGGTGAATTCCAAAGAAGAGGTAGGGAAATCTAAACCTAACCCTTTATTTATGACTCTTATAGTGGGTAATAAATTGATTCATAATTATATGATAGAATCGGTGTAAGTACTATGGTCATGCCTAAGTTAATAGTCGATGCCCTAAAGATCAAGTATGAACGATTGACCAAAGGAGTCAGGCATCTTCATGGAAAATTAGTGCAGACCATAGGGATTATTATAGGGATTTCATTGTAATTGTATTCTTATCCAAACATAAATTTTTTTAAAGATATATTAATCATATATATCCCTCCCATTTTTGGTTTATGCTTATCTAGGGACTTTACAACTAAAATTAGAGGGCACATGTCTCTTAACTGGTCACATCTTATTCTAAAAACCAAGTTTGGTTTAAAGATGAAGGTATTATCATAACCCCTCAACAAAGAGCATATTACTGGTCATGTAATATCAAATTTCAAAGCATCTCATGTAATGATCACCAAAGAGGAAAGAGTATATATAAAGGAATGTGCTGAAGATGATGATAATCAAAAGGGTGAAAATTATCTCTCAAATATGACACCTAGAGATCCTTTTGGTAATTTTGACTTTATTGGGTTGGCAACTTATGTGATTTTTGATGAAAATATTGAGATACCTAGGAGTATGGTAGAGGCAAATAATTGAAAAGAGAGACCCATTGATGATTCCTTGTTACAGAACCTAAATTTTGATGGAGCAAGAAGCAAGAATGACTCAGGAGTAGGCATATGCCTTATCTCTTTAAAAGGGAAAAATATTCTTAAGGCAATATGTTTTTAGTTTAGCTGCACTAACAATAAAGATGAGTATTAATCTCTAGTGCATGGCTTAATCGTTACCCAAAAAGAAGGAATAAAGAATTTGAGAGCCTTTGGTGACTCAAAATGAGTGGTCAAGTCAATTAGGGAGATTGTAACAAAAAATAATATAAGGATGAGGTCTTACTATCATATAGTGTGGGACTTAGTTGAAGGTTTTGATGCCTTCAATATTGAAGTCATCTTAAGGTCTCAAAATGATGAAGCAAACATGATGGCTCAAATTGGATCCCAATTTGATTCAGCCAAAGATCTACTGGTTAACAAAGAAGTAGTCAAAGTGGTCATATTTCTTGACATTCTTGATAATGCAAATAATTGGCAAGTGTTTGAGAATCTTCAGATCATTCTATTTTTATAGTAATTAGGAGAATTTGTTGAATAACTATAGCCTAAGATTGAAGAGGCATACAGTGACCAAATAATACAACTAAGGTCTAATAAGCTTCTAAGGGGATTGATAACCCTTGAGAATCTATTCAACCCTGATGATGCAAACTTGGACAAAAGAAAGTTCATAGCAAGCAAATAAGATTATTCAAAACTTGAGATCTCAGAGGGGAGAAAACTAAAAGTGGGTAATATTACCACTCAAAAGGAAAAAGATAGACTGAGTATCTTTATGAAACAAGTAAAATAAGGTGATAACATGGATGTATGAAGATATTCATGGTTATAAAAAAATAAATTATCCAACATACTGTCAACCTGATAGAAGGATCAAAACCCATTCACCAAAAGAAAAAGCTAGTGAATCCAAGAATGGAGTCTCTCATGGCAGAAGAGCTTAAGAAATTATTGAAGTCTAAGATTATCTTTCCCATCAAACAGTCCACATGGGTCTCTAACTTGGTCCTAGTGAGGAATAAAAATGGATAAATCAAACTCTGTGTAGACTTCAAGGATCTCAATGAAGCTTCCCTCAAAGATCATTACCCCTTACCTTTAATGGAACACATTCTACAGATGGTAGCTAGAGAAAAAAGGTTCTTATTAGATGGCTTCTCAAGATATAATCAAATATGGTTGGTAGAAGAGAATCAACACAGTACCACTTTCACAACAAAGTGAGGGACCTTTGCTTATGCAAAAATTCCATTTAGACTCTCCAATGCTCGAGCTACATTTCAATGAGTAATGGATGTTGCTTTTGGGGAGCTAATAAATAAAATGATTCTAATTTATCTATAAAATCTCACTATCTTCGCCAAATCTACTGAAGATCATTTTGATCAATTAGAGGCCATCTTATAGAGATGCCAAGAGTTTGGTATTTGTCTAAATCCTAAAAAATGTGTGTTCTAAGTACCTCAAGGTAAGCTACTCAAACACATTATCTCAAAAGAAGGAATTTTTATAGACCCAAATAGAGTTAAGGTAAAATCAGGGTTATCACTACCAATGAATAAGAAAGTAGTATAATCTTTCTTTGGAAAGATTAATTTTTTAAGTATATTCATCTCAGAATTTACTAGAATGGTTAGACCCATTACTCTAATGTTAAAAAAAAATCTTAGTTTCAAATGGATGAGCGAAGGCCAAAAATATTTTGAAAATATTAAGAAGGCCATTGTATCTACCCCAGTATTGGACAATCCAAATTTCTTCAAATATTTCATCATGTATGTTTATGGAGGAGAGCATAACATAGCAATAGTGTTGACACAAAAGGACATGGAAGAAGAAGGAGAGCACCCAATTGCCTTTTTCTCAAGGACTCTCTAAAATTATGAATCTAGGTATAATTTTGTTGAAAATAAAGCTTATGTTATTATAAAGGGGTTTTAAAAATTTAAGCACTTAGTAACAAGTAACAAGACTGTAGTATTGGTGGCTCACACAAATATCAAACAATATATAATGGAAGGGGAAATAACTAAGAAAAGAGCCAATTAGATAACCAAGATATTAGATTATGATATCAAGGTAAAGCCTACCAAGATGATAAGAGGAAGGGGTATTTTTTAATACATTTCCCAATATTCTAGAACCTTACTAGAAAAAGAATCTATTATAGATACCATGTTACGTATATAAGAGAATGAAATAAAGTCTTGGGTCACCAACAAAATTCATTTTGTGAAGTTTGGTCAATATCCAAGCCAATTATATCCTAAAAAGAGAAGATACTACTGACAACAAGGATCAAATTTTGTTCTAATAGATGATTTCCTTTTGAAAGTGAATTTTGATGGAATCTTGCTCAGGGGTATAAAAAGAGAAGAAACTAAGAATATCTTTCATGAGTTACATTATGGAACATTTAGAGGGCATTTTTTAGTGAGAACTACTACTATCAAAATACTCCAGGCAAGGTATTTATAGCCTAAAATGTTTTTTTATTACCATTACATGGTTAGTAAGTGTTAGTCTTACCAGTATTACATGAGTAAGAGGAGAAATGCAGCTTTGCCACTTAGTCTAATAATTATTGAAGAACCTTTTGCTCAATGGGGCCTAGATTTTATTGGGATGATTAATCAATCTCAAGCATAGGGAAAAAATGGATTCTTACTACCACTGATTATTTTACAAGGTGGATTGAGGTAGTTCCTTTGAAGGAGACCACAAAAATATGATCTTTGATCTCCTAGAAGAGATTACCACTAGGTTTGGACCTCTTCATGCTATCATATCTGACAATGCTAAGGCATTCCTTGGGACAAAGGTATCTTATTTTTATTTGAAGAATGGTATATAGTTGAATACTTCTTCAAATTATTATCCACAAGGAAATGGTCTAGCAGAATCAACCAACAAGATTTGACCAGACTCATCAAGAGAATGGGTAATGACCATAACAGAGGATGGCATGAACATCTAAAGGTAGCCTTATGGGCAGACCAAATTTCACCCAAACAAGGGATTAAGACCTCACCATATTAATTGGTATATTAAATGAGTGTAGTAATGCCCATTTCAATTGAAATCCCAACCTTATAGTTAATAAAGTACTTGGAAATGGAAGAAAATGATCCAATGTAAGTTAGACTTGTAGAATTATTAGAACTCCAAGAAAAGAGAGAATTGGCTCATGAGTCAATGATAAATCATTAGCAAGTGATTAAGAGATAATTTGATAAAAATACATGTGAACTTGAGTTTAAGGTTGGGAGTTGGGTCTTAAAATGGGATGTAAGGGTTGTAAAACTTGAGAATCATTATAAGTTTGATTCTTTGTGGATAGGTCTTTTAAAAATAATTTCATGCAAACAACACAATGCTTATGAGCTAGAAACGATGGAGGGAGAGGCATTAGAGATTCCTATTAATGGGATCTTTCTAAATATCTTCACATAAGAATCAATTGACCCTATATATTAGTTAAATTATTTTCCCTTTCTATTTTCTTGTTTTGAGGTTATTTACCTACCTCTTTTAAATAAGTGTTCTTTAAACACATGTCAGTTGTGGAAGCTCTCTAAGTTTCCATATGAATCTTTTCACCTATGACCATCCCAAAAGATACCTATGATCATTGGATAGGTATCTTCTGGGATGGTCATAGGTGAAAAGATTCATATGTAAATTTAGAGAGTTTTCATGGTCAACACGTGTTCAAAGAACACTTATTTAAAAGAGGTGGGTAAACAACCTCAAAAAAAGAAAACAAAAAGGGAAATTGATTTAAATAATATACAAGGTCAATTTATTCTTATGTGAAGATCTTTAGAAATATCTTATTAACAAGAATCTCTAATGCCTCTCAGTCATAGGTGAAAAGATTCATATGGAAATTTAGAGAGCTTCCATGGCTGACATGTGTTCAAAGAACACTTATTTAAAATAGGTGGGTAAACAACCTCAAAACAAGAAAATAGAATGGGAAACTAATTTAACTAATATATAGGGTCAATTGATTCTTATGTGAAGAGATTTAGAAAGATCCCATTAATAAGAATCTATAATGCCTCTCTCTCCATCATTTCTAGCTTGTAAGTGTTGTGTTATTTGCATGTAATTATTTTGAAAGAAACCATCTACAAAGAATCAAACTTACCATGATTCCCAGGTTTTACAACCCTTGCATCCCATTTTAAGACCCAACTCCCAAACTTAAACTTAGGTTCAGATGTATTTTTATCAAACCAAATCTTAATCACTTGTTGATGATTTATCATTGACTCATGAGCTGATTCTCTCTTTTCTTGGAGTTCTAATATTTCTAAAAGTTTGACTTGCATTAGATCATTTTCTTCTATTTCTAGCTACTTTATTAACTATAAGGCTAGGATTTTAATTGAAATGGGCATTAGCTATTTGAGTGTAATTTGTTCTACCCATAAGGATACCTTTAGATGTTCATGCCATCCTCTCTTATGGTCATTACCCATTCTTTTGATGAGTCTAATCAAATTCTTATTGGTTAATTCTACCAGACCATTTCCTTTTGGATAATAATTTGAATAATTTTTCAAATATATACCTTTATTCAAAGCAAAGTTAGATACCTTTTCCCTAAGGAATGCCTTAGCATTGTTGGATATGATAGCATGGGGAGGTCCAAACCTGGTGGTAATATCTTCTAGGAGATCTAGGATCACATTTTCTATGGCCTCTTTCAAAGGAACTACCTCAGTCCACCTTGTAAAATAATTAGTGGTAGTAAGAATCCATTTATGCCCTACACTTGTAATTGGATTAATCATCCCAATAAAATCTAGGTCCCATTGATCAAAAGGTTCTTCAACAATTATTAGACTAAGTGGAAAAACTATATTTCTCCTCTTACCCATGTAAAACTGGCAAGACTGACACTTACTGACCATGTCATGTAATCAAAAAACATTGTAGGCCAAAAATACCTTGCCTGGAGTATTTTGATAGTAGTAGTTCTTGTTGAAAAATGTCCTCTAGATGTTCCATAATGAAACTCATGCAAGATCCTTGTAGTTTCTTCACTTTCTATACACCTAAGCAAGATTCCATCAAAATTCCTTTTAAAAATGAAATTATCTATCAAAAAAATATTTGATCCTTATTGTCGATAATATCTTCTCTTTTTAGGAGACAACTAGCTTGGATATTGACCATACTTCACAAAATGAATTCTATCGGTGACCCAAGAGTTTATTTCATTCTCTTGTATATGCAACATGTCTTTTGTAATAGATTCTTCTTCTGGTAAGGTTATATAATCTTAGGAAATGTATTAACAAAGACCCCTTCCTCTTATCAGCTTGGTAAGCTTAACCTTGATATCATACTCTAATATCTTGGTTATCCAATTAGCTCTTTTCTCAGTTATTTTCCTTTCCATTATATATTCTCTAACACTTTAGTGAGCCACCAATAATATAGTATTGTTACTTGTTAATAAACGCCTAAATTTTTTAACCCCTTTACAATAGCATAAGCTTGATTTTCAACAAAATTATACCTAGATTCATAATCTCAAATAGTCCTTGAGAAGAAGGCAATCAGGTGCTCTGTTTCTTCTTCCATGTCCTTCTATGTTAGCATTACTACTATGCTATGCTCTCATATATAAAAATACATGATGAAATCCTTGGAGAAATCTAGATTGCATAATACTAGGGCATATATAATGGCCATCTTAATATTTTCAAAATTTTGTCAGCCTTCACTCATCCATTTGAAACTAAGATCTTTTTTTAACATTAGAGTAATGGGTCCAACCATTCCAAAAAAGTTTGAGATGAATCTACTTACAAAATAATATTTCCAAGGAAATGTTTTACTAATTTCTTATTCAATAGTAGTGATAAGTTTGACATTGCCTTAACTCTATTTGGGTCTATAATGATCCCTTATTTTGAGACAATGTGTTTGAGTAGCTTACCTTGAGGTACTTTGAACACATTTTTTAGAATTTAGAGAAATATTAAACTCTTGGCATCTCTAAAATATGGCATTTAATTGATCAAAATGGTCTTCAATAGACTTGGTGAAGATAGTGAGATCATCTAGATAAATCAGAATCATTTTATTTATTAGATCCCCAAAATCAATGTCCATTGCTCGTTGAAATGTAGCCTCGATATTAGAGAGTCCAAATGGCATTTTTACATAAGAAAAAGTCCCCCACTTTATTGTGAAATTGGTCTTGTGTTGATCCTCTTCTACCAACCATATTTGATTATAGACTAAGAAGCCATCCAATAAGGATAACCTCTCTATTCCAACTACCATCTACAAAATTTGTTCCATTGAAGGTAGGGGTAATGATCTTTGTGGGAAGCTTTATTGATATCCCTGAAGTCTACATAGAGTCTAATTTTTCCATTTTTCTTCCTCATTAGGACCAAGTTAGAGACCCATGTGGAATGTTTGATGGGAAAGATAATCTTGGACTCTAATAATTTCTTGAGCTCTTCTACCATGAGAGACTCAATTCTTAGATTAATTTCCTTTACTTTTGGTGAATGGGCTTTGATCCTTCTATCAGGTCGATAGTATGTTGGAAAATTTATTTTTTATAACCATGAAGATCTTCATACGTCTATGCTATTATCTTATTGTACTTATTGCACAAAGATACCCATCTATTTTTGTCCTTTTGAGTGGTAATATTACCCACTTTTAGTTTTATCCCCTCTGAGATCTCAAGTTTTGAATAATCTTCTTTGCTTGATATGAACTTTCTTTTGTCCAGGTTTTCATCATTAGGGTTAAATAAATTTTCAAGGGTTATCAATCCCCTTGGAAGCTTATTGGACCTTAGTTGTATTATTTGGTCACGGTATGCCTTTTTAATCTTAGTCTATAGTTGGTCAACAAATTCTCTTGATTGTTATAAAAATATATTGATCTAAAGATCACTCTCAAATACTTACCCATTATCTGCATTATCAAGAATGGTGGGATGTATGACCACTTTGATTGCTTCTTTGTTAACCAACAAATATTTGGCTAGATCAAATTAGGATTTAATTTGAGCCATCCTATCTGCTTTATAATTTTGAGACCTTGAGATGACTTCAATATTGAAGGCATCAAAACATTCAACTAAGTCCCACACCCTATGATGGTAAGACCTCATCCTTGTATTCTTTGCTACTGTAATCTCCCTAATCTACTTGACCACTAATTTTGAGTCACCAAAGACTCTCAAATTATTTATTCCTTCCTTTTAGGAAAGGATTAATCCATGCACTATAGATTCACACTTAGCTTCATTATTAGTGTAGCTAAACTAAAAACATAGTGCCTTAAGAATATTTTTCCCTTTTGGAGATATATGGCATATGCCTAATCTCAAGCAGTTCTTGCTTGTTGCCCTATCAAAATTTAGGGTCCATATTAAGGAATCATCAATGAGACTCTCCTTTTCATTATTTACCTCTACCATAATCCTAGGTATCTTTTGATTCTCATCAAAAATCACATAAGTTCCCAGCTCAGTGGAGTCAAAATTGCCAAAAGGATCTCTGGGTGTCATATCTGAGAGATAATTTTCACCCTTTTGATTATCATCATCTTCAACACATTCCTCTATATAGAATTTTTCTTCTTTGGTGATCATTGTGTGAGATGCTTCAAACTTTGATATTACCGGATTAGTAATATGCTCTTTATTGAGGGGTTTTGATAATACCTTCATCTTTGAACCATACTTGGTTCTTAGAATAAGATGCAACTAGTCAAGAGACATGTACCCTCCAATTTTAGCTATAAAGTCCCTAGATAAGCATAAACCAAAAATGGGAGGGATATCTATGACTAATATATCTTGAAAAATAGTTATGTTTGGGAAAGAATATAATTACAATGGAATCCCTCTAATAATTTCTATGGTCTATACTAATTTTCCATCAAGCTACATGACTCCTTTGGTCAATGGTTCATACTTAATCTTTAGGGTGTCAATTATTAACTTAGGCATGACCATAGCACTTGCACCTGAGTCTATCATATAATTATGAAGCAATTTATTACCCACTATAAGAGTCATATAAAAATGGCTAGGTTTATATTTCCCTACCTCTTCTTTGGCATTCACTAAGGTTGACCCTTGTTGTGGCTGAGATGTTTTTAATTGATCCTTGACTTTATTTGATGGAGCTTCCTTTGTGGCACTAAACATTGGCTCATTTTGATCTTTTAGTGCTTCTTATAATAGTTCCTTTTGTTCAAGAATGGACAACATATCCCATAATGAGACATTAGTAGGAGATTTCTTTATTTGTTCTACCACATTGATTGGTCCAAGTGGTTTTACTTTTGAGTACTATGGATACCTTGTCCTTTCAATTTCTATGTTGGGGGTTCCTTGATTCTGTGTAGTCACTGGAACTTCTTGTCTTATCATAAGGACCTATGTAGTTAGAGCTAATGGCACTTTTATTGTTTTGATATTAATAGTAAGAAAAACATCTATAGACTCAATCATCATCTTTTTTGACCATGTAAAATAATTAGACTGAACTAGGTTCTTAGAGGTCGATGCCTCATTAATGAACACAAATTATTCATCCTTAATCCATGAGAACAAAGTGTGTTTAGGGGAAATATCTCCTTCTTGTTCTAGTGGCATGCCTTGCATCTGAGCCACCATGGCTGCACTTTGAACTCTAGGTGATTGATATGATCCTGATGATGTAGCATATTGGTTTCCCATTCTTCTTTGTTCAACTACTCTTTGTTGTAAATTTCCCATAGGTAAATATCTTGGCATGTTAGCATAATTACAAAGAAAACACCATGCATTTGTATCTTTCAACCTATTTTTTGGTTAGGGACCAATTCCCTTCTTGAGCTTAGTATAACTGTTTAAATAGTGTGGTTAGAAGGAAAATCTAGTTAGATGGTTGTGATGGAGTTGGTCTTTGAGTCCCTTGATACTGATTTAACTAGTATGGGGGTATATTCCCTTAGAATCCCTAATAAGGAGGTCATTGATGTGAAGCTTGGTTCCTCTTAAGATTGATAATTTCATTAAAGAAGGTTTTAAGGATATTTTTGACATCATTCATCTCTGATGAGGAAGAAGATGAGAAACTATTGCTGATGCTCCTTGAAAAGAGGGAAAGGTGTACATAGAAGTATTGGTCTGAGAAGTTCTAGGAACCTCTTCTTGAATTGGGGGAGATAATTTGAGAAACATAAGCATAGGAGGCCTTGGGGGTAATTTTTTGGCATCTATCAGATTATTTTCTACTCTTACAACAAGATCATAAGCATCGAGAAGGGTCTACCCCCCTAGTGACTGGATCATAATTGATATATCAAAATTAAAATCTTTGAGATAGAAAATGATTGCCATACATGTAGGCAGTCGAGCTAAGATTGGGATTCTTTGCCATGTCTTCTAAAATCTAGTGTTGAAATAAGTCATTGCTTCTTGGGTAGCTCTTTTAATAGTGATCAATTATTATAGGAGGGATGATCTATCCCCCTTTTCACTAAATCTATCATATAATTTAGTTCCTAATTGGTCCCAATTTCTAATAGAATTTGGTGCTAAAGATCTATACCAATCAATAGCCCTTCCTTTTAAAGAGGTAGCTAGTAATCTCAAAGCTACATTCTATTATGTGATAAAGTGGATAGTACATATATCTACCACATCTTGAAGATGCTCTGCTAGAGTCTTGAAATCCTCTCCATTAAATTTATGTAATGATTTTATAGCATTAGCTGGTATAGGGTCCCATGTATCAAGAGGTGTTGGTAGAATAAGTGGACTTCCACCATTCTAATTGATAAAGTTCCTAGGTAGAGCTTGAATAGTTATTTGACTTCCTAGTGTATTTTATTGAGTCAGTATTCTTCTTGAAGTAGTTACCAATGGAAGTATTAAGAGTCCTAGATTTATAGTAGATTAAGATCTTGTAGCTATTCCATGATTTTATTTCTTGAAGGATTTCCACTCATGCACTTTTAGTTAGAATTTGTGTCCCACCAGGTGTGCTATGAAAATAAGAAAACTATTGATGCTTAATTTTGCAAATGATCACCAAAGTCATGGAAAGTTTCAAAGATGTGGGACTTGACCCTTGAAATGACCTCCAAGTTTTAAAGAATTTGGCTCTTCTCTTTGGGGTTTGATGTAAAGGGGAAAGAAATAATACATAAAATAAATACTTAAAATACTAAAGCGATACACCAAGATTATGGTCTTATACATAAAAACACAAAACAATACTAACAAAATCCACTGAAAAGATCAAAGAGTATGAAGTATGATCAATAATTCTAGCATAGACATTAGACTAATCAAAGGCTCATAATAGAAAAGAAGACTCAGATCATCATCTATCCCAATAACACAGTAATTAGATTTAAAAATATTTACCGACATAATTAAAGAGCATATAGCATGATTAATAATCTCAATGTTTATGCAAAACTAACAAAAGGCCTATGAAAAAAAGTGAGAAGCAATAATTCTAAACATAATACAATTGCACAAAACACCACTCTCTCATCATAGCTTTTTTTTAGTTTTGCATAAACACTGATATTTTTAATCATGCTAAATGCTCTTTAATTCTATTAGTAAATATTGTTAAATCTAATTACTATGTTGTTGGGATAGATGACAATCTAGGTCTTCTTTTCTGTTATGAGCCTTTGATTATTCTAAAGTCTATGCTAGAATTATTTATCATACTTCATTCTCTTTGATCTTTTCAGTGGATTTTATTAGTATTGGTTGCTATCTTGTTAGGTAGAACACCATAATCTTGGCATATTACCTTAGTATTTTAAGTATTTATTTTATGCATTGTTTCTTTCCCTTTTACATCAAACCCCAAAGAGAAGATCCATCTTATTTAAAACCTAAAGGTCATTTCAAGGGTCAAGTCCCACATCTTGGAAACTTCCCATGACTTTGGTGATTATTTGAAAAATTAAGCATCAACATGTCCATTTATGAAATTTTATCATTATCATCCCTTATCCATAACTTCATCATTGAGGGTAAATCCCAATCATTTTTTTGTTGAATAACACATTCAACATCAATAAGAGTTACTAGTTAGTCTAAGCGAGAATTTAGCAATGGCACATAATAGAATGAAGCAACAAGCATATCAACATCATAGTGAGAGGAATTTTAACATTGGTGATTGGATTTTTGTGGGATTATAGACATATAATAAAATGTTTTTGAAGCAATAGAAAAAGGATAACAAACTTTCTCCTAAGTATAATGGCCCTTATAATATCTTGCAAAAAATTGTTAATGTTGCATATAAGCTGGAGCTATCCTAGTCCACTCGCGTACATCTCATATTTCATGTATCTTAATTAAATAAGGTAAATGGATAGAGATTTTTTACCCATACTGAGTTACTATAATTAGATGAAGAAAGATAAGTCATTCTATAACTTAAGTAATTACTTCACACATACACTAAAATGCTAAGAAAAAGAGAAATTAAGGAGTATTTTATCAAGTGGAAGAATAATAAATGTGAATTTGCAACATAGGAGGATGAATATTTCCTATAGAAGCATCCAAGGTTGTTCAACATTAAGGGAAATGTTATTTTTAAGGGTAGGGTCATACTACACCCTTAACTTATAGCACGTCTAGGGATATATGTGGCCGACTTATGGCATACATAACCTTTAATATTATCTTGTCAACATTAGTTTATGTATTTATATTGTTAGTAGGGTCAACCTATGGAATAACCATGGATTAAGTAGAGTAGATATAAGAGGTGGTGGTTAGTCTTTGGATATTATATTATGAATTATGTTATACCCTAACACATACACCCCATTTTAAAATCCAAATAGGGACCCACTATTGATTGAATATCCTAATTCGAGGTCTTGTGAGCTATAATTATATGACATAGAATTTGAAAAGCAAAAATTTAAGGTCATTTCAAATTTTGCATTGTGTTTCTAATCCTTATGGTTTTAGGCCTATTGTATGCCACTTATTGAAGAGAAATATTTGTTAAAATGATATAGTGATGTTTAAGCCTTGTTTAGGTCATCACATGAAGTCTTATTTCATATTAGGTTACTATCTATGGTATATTCACTCAAAGTAGTTTTCAAGCCTTCATAAACCCCCTAAATCCATGAATTGATCATCAAACCTACTATATGAGCTAGATTGCATTATGAACATTTATAAAGGAGAATGTTTTAATGAAAATTACATTTGAATGGGTCTTAAAATGGATCTTATTGATAGTCTAAATTCATTTGGGATGGTTTTATATACATAGGGGGTTTATTTTAATAGTCAAATTCACTTCCTACCCACTAAATGGGCCACACACATGGGAAAAGTGCCTCTTCAACTCCCCTAGCCATACCGTAGGTTTTTAAATATTATTTAACCTCCATTTCCCTCATCCCATCCTCTAATGGCATTTCAAAGTTTGAATCATGAGAAAATGAAAGAAATTATAGGTTTTACAATAGTTTTAGACTTATACAAATCCATAAAGTCAAGTATATACAAAATAAGGTCATAAAATGCACCCAAAACTCATGTTAAATTTCTTAAGATTTTTAGGTCCAAATGAATCAAAATAGGCCCAAAACTGACCTTCACCTTCCATCATCCTCCTTGGCAGTCTAGACAAGCTCTCAAGTTTATATTCAATCTGTATAGGAGAGAGAAAGTGAGGATATGAGTTTTTGGTTAGAGTAAGGGGGTCTCTTGGCCTTCTCATTCTTGGTATTTTTTTTTAGATTCATGGCCTATGCTCTATGAAAAAACACTAAAAATATGGGTACTCAAATAGTCTTTTTCATTTATGCAAGGGGCTATAGTGGCATCAATTTTGGTGCATCCTTGAAGTGTTTTTTAAATACAATGCTTGATGTGTGTTCCAATGGTCCTTAGGGACCTTCCATTGTATTTCCCACCCCTTTATCACATGTGTCGGGGTGTGGGAGTATGAAAATCTTCATGTTTCCTCCATACTATAGATAGATTTTTTCATATTACAAAGATTTTAAGGCATAAAATCAAGGTATTTATTGATGTATTAGGTTTTCTTATGGTTTATTTGAGGCCATTTAAGCCTCCTATGCCTCCCAATATTATTTTATCCACTAGATGATTAGGTATATCCTTCATTTCTTACTCTAATATGATTTTTGTGTATATAATGTGAGATTCCTCCAAGTGTAAACAAATGTCTTTGGTAATGACTATAGGGAAACATCAAGGAAAGTATAATATACATTGAACTCACCTGATGTTCATGTTATAAGGTTTTTCATCAAACCCCCCTCACTACCTTATTCCCAAGTTCATTCTCAACTTTAAGCCTTGAAAGCTAAATTCTCATTTAGGCACCTATAGGCCTACGGTAGTCCAAGTAAGTGGAGAACTACTAGGATGAGACCTAAAAAGTGTGGAAGGACATTAAAGATCCTAATAATTCATAGGATTATATGAAAAATATGAAAAATGGAGTAAATAGGGTCCAATAAGATCAACCCTTCACCTTGGCTCTAGAAGAAAGGCAAACTCTCACAATCATTACAGGCCTTTCAATGCAGATTAAGCAAGTAGGATGGTCATTATTATTTTGAGATGTAGAAGGAATTCAAGATCCTTGTGGAGTCATAAAGCATATGAGAAGGTATGAAGAAAAAGTGAGTAGTGCCAAATAGGACCAACATCATCTCAGCCATACCAAGATAAGAACTCAATCAAGATTCTTATTGGGTACACATGCAAGATTATGACTACAAGTTAAAGGTGTTAATGATGTGATAAGATTGAAGAATGCTTCAAAGGTTTATAAGTAACCATATTTTATTTAAGTATATCCCCATGATTATCTAATGGTTTGTCCCTTTAAGATAAGATTAGGCTTGGATGGCCTAATTAGGCTTAGTTAGGCCTAAGTATATCGCTACAATCAAGGTCATAAGAAAGAGACTAAGATGTGTAAAAGCCTGCATAATGGTGAAGTGAGAGGAAAGTAGTGGAATTTAATCACTTTTATTTAATATTCATCAATATCAGTTAGATGTTTTGGTCTCTGTAATAAAGTGAAGCACCTTGACTAACCATTAGGCCTAGTAGACCTACGTAGGTAATCACAAGCTAGTTGTGAGAAGGCAAGATAATGAATGGAAGATAGTTTATTCAAGAATATTAGAGGAATTTATATGTGGGATAAATTTATACATATTATTTCAAGATCCACAAAACAACAAGGGACTAAACCAAGGAATTTGTTTGTAGGTTTTGTAGTCATCTAGCTAGACCACCTATAGGTTTGACTGTAGGTAAAAGAGCAATTAAACATAGAAAATAATCTTGAGGGGCCTTTAATAAGTGTGAATTATAAAATGGATTGAAACTTAATGTTATAAATGAGATTTGATTAATGAATAAATGTTTATCATAAAGGGATTCATTCTCTCACATAGCTAAGGATCCTCATTTGGGCATATACAGGCATAACTATAGATGAAGGACAATCTGAGCATCAACCCTGTTTCAAGGTGTCATTAGGAAAAGAGAGTGTAATGATACTACAAAAAATCATGGAGAGGATGATTATTGTTGGTTAATGGGGATAAAATCTTTATAAAGCGAAGGAATCTTGCCTCTTATACTTATAAATAGTCAAAATCCTAGCTGCCACCTACAGGCTAAGTACTACGTGGTAGAAGAATCCAATGGAGGAGAAACATAAAGGTAAAAAGGAGGGTTTCTCACTTATTTCCATAATAATATCTTATTATTTCCCATTAAGGTCTTTCAATCCTTAAGATAGGAAAATTTTAATAAGCCTATACATGCCTATTAGGCCTATGCATATTAGTTGAGGGATTATACATGTTTTGGGGTTGTCTAAGTGTTGAAACCACCTGATAGTAATTAGGAGAGAGATGTAGCAATTTTAAAGGTGATAGGAACCTTGAGTTAGGCACAAAAAACACTTAGCCAAGTCATTAGGGCTATGCAAACCCAACCACTCATAAAACCTAGGTCATCTTAAGAAGGTATGCAGAGAGAAGGGTTGGTGAATATCTAGTCCATAAGGTGTTTCTAGGTCTAAATAACATGATACACAAGTTTATAACACGGTGGAAAGTAAGAGAAACCACTCAGACCCCTACACTAATGTCAAGCACTCAAGCTGGTAGTGAGACTTAAAAGATAGACCTACATAGAGGAAAGAGGTAGAGATGATGGTTAGATCAACTAGAGGCAAGTGCATGAGATGGAAACCAAGTGGAGAGGGTGTTTTGATGATGTTAAGGACATCAATCCACCTATAGAATAATCAGACACTGGAACTTAGTCTAGGCCTAGTAGGTCTAAAGCCACTTCTTAAGGCCTTAAACCCCACCACCACCTTGGGGGATATCCAAAATTCCTTAATTAGATTGATGACCATAGATATATGTGTGATGATTCAAGTTCTAAAGAGAGTATCTCAAGTGTAATAAATCAAGGAAAGGTTTCATTTAGTTTTAAGGCCCATCTCAAACTCCATAGTCTTAGGTAGTCACCTCAATATATATATTCAAGTGCTCACATCTTTCATGATAAAAGGGATCAAGGATAATGCTCTTAGAAAGAGTTAGGATCCCATTAGACTCAATATCCATAGAGTAAAGACTTGGTTTTAGGGGCCTAACTCTATGAATCATTGTTAAGACTATAGACATGTCCAAAAGGCTTGTAAAGAGCTCAAGGCATACCATATTATAGTCATATATCCACAAAAAAGATACATGGGAACCAAATATTTTCAAGATATTTAGGGTGGTCTATGGAATAAACATCCATGACCATAATTTTGGGAATTGGAGGTCTAATCTTATGAACTATCATTAAGATGGTAGACCTCGAAAACCCTGTTTAGACCCTAAGATAGACCTAGCTTGGGAATGTGGATATTTTTACACTCAAACACCCTAGGTTAACCTAATAAACACTTGGATCACCTAGTAAACTCAAACACGACCTCATCTATGGTACTGGTCTATACATATAATATATGAACTTATCAAAACTATGTCTTTTACAAGAATTTGAATAGAGAATAGGGTAAAAAGTTATTTAGAAGGTTCCCAATAATTGGAGGTGGTGGATTGAGACTTATTTCATCTTCCCATGTCACAAAATACTCAAATTTCATATTGAAAATGCCTCTATAAATCTACACCAAATAGCCAATCTGAAGAAGCTAGTAAAGGTAGCCTAATCACCTAAATGGAGTAGAATTATATAAGTATACCATTGAGAGAACACATATCATGATATGAAATGTTCATTCAGACCTAAATCATGCTCATTCACCTATTCTAAGAAGTTTTCCTTAGGTTTTATGGTCATCCAAACACATGACACTAAGCCACTATGCCTAATTGGCCTACTTGGGTCAACAAGAAGTGAAATTTGGTATAGAGGGGATACTAGGAGATAAATTTAGGATCACATTACCACACAGTAATTTCCACCATGAAGGATAGTAGCCATACCTCATAGTCATCATGGAGGAGAAGGCAGTTTCAAGTCTTGTCAACATGCACAAAGGATGATGGGCTACTCAATGCCTCATGGAGGCCTAATTACACTTCATTTACACTTTATAACTAT
This sequence comes from Torreya grandis, assembly GCA_037957365.1. Lineage (NCBI taxonomy): Eukaryota > Viridiplantae > Streptophyta > Pinopsida > Cupressales > Taxaceae > Torreya > Torreya grandis. Next base: position 2,419,067 of record JARHVA010001714.1, read on the forward strand.
ATAAGAGAAGTGTTTAACCTTTTTTATGCCTAATCATGATTTTAAAGAGGTTAAACAGGTCTGACCCAACCTCCACCACTCCACCTCAATGCCTAAAAGGCCCATTAAAGAACACCAACACATGGAGATACATATGAAAGACTATTGTAACTATTTTTAACTGATGATGGAGTAGGTTATGTTCATTTATTACCTCTTATATATACTTCCATGAAAATTTTAATTTCTTTCTCAGACCATTATTCTATTAATTTAAGCCTTAAGGCCATTATAGCTATCCCTCACCTAGGTATGAGGAAACTATGCCAGGATTTGCACTTTGTAAACCTCTTAGACTATTAATGGACTATTGCATCTTCTTCATGATTAGTCTCTAGTGTGTATATGCTTGTTTTGATATGCATAAGTGGTGTAATTTCCCCTTTGTAGTTCCATGCTTCACATAGATGCTAATAAGTGTTTTATACAGGTCATATAGTGTGTTAGGGTGTTAATGGCTAAGTTTATAGTGGAAGTTTGATTGTAAGTGACTTGAACCAGGCCTTCCCTTCATTTCCCTAATGATCTAGTCATCTAAATTAGCCTCTATATGAAACATTATTTCTAGAATATATTAGAGATAGTGATTCAAATTCATGTATTGTCCATTAGTGTTGTTAAGGTCAAAAAGAGTGGATATCTATAATGGTGCATCACCATCCTTAGATTAGGTTTCCATTTATACACATCCTCTATCACTTTTCACCCCAATCAATAGGTATTAGTGATTTTAAGCCATAATAGATACACCAGGGGAGCTAGCCCCATAATCTATAGGTCTATCCCAACAATAGGTCACTCACAACCTTGGGGTATTCCCATGTTATCTCAACCTTGGAGGTAAGCCTAAATAACCTCCTCATAGGGTGCAAGTTGGAGAGCTAATAATTTTACCATGCTCGATGGGACTATATTCAAACATTTATAGCACCCACTTGCAACACTTGGTCATCTTATAGAGATTCAAGCACCTCAATAGTAGATTTATAGTCAAATTTCATGTTAGAAGGCATCATAAGGTCATCCTTTCAAGATAAGAACAATTGTTATTAATAATTCATATTATTGAGCATGTGTCCCATGATGATTTATGGTTATAGATGTGGTAGCCTTATGTCATACACTTCCTTATCATCATCCCTATGACCCCTATCAACATTATATTGACACATATCATCCACACTTCTCCATGCTTCTCTCCTTCCATCCCAATTCAGCCTCCTTATAAACTTGTTATCCCTTATAGTCATCCTAAGTAAAGTAATGATGATTTGAGCTTAGAAATAAAGAAGCTAAAGGAAGAAAGAGATAGATTGAAAGAATATCTTAATCAAGAAAATGAAGTTGAACATCAAGAATTTATCCATCATCAAAATGTCCTTGCAAACCAAGATTAACCAACCAAGGTAATCACCCCTTCTCCTTTCCTTTCCTCTATGTTTATTGAAAACTCTCAAGTCCATAATTGCTTATTTGATGATAAAGCAAGTATTTCATTTATTCCTAATTTAGTAACTGTGATATATAAACCTACTTCCAACTTGGGGTTGAAATGGAATGGGTTAGCTAACAAGACATTTGCCCTCATCAAAGACCTACAACTTACCTTTCATGCTTGCCCCAAAATTTTAATTACACAAGACGTTATTGCTATATATTTACCACCTTGTTTTTTTCTATGTTTATCTAATGAATTTATGGCCAAGATGGTGGGTACTTATCCTGTGAGTTATCTTATAAGGACTACAAGATTGGGTATGGTGTAGGAGTCAAAATCAGATCTAGACCACTCTCAAAGTTTCACCTTTATCCTTACACACTAAACACATCAATTATAGATTATATTCATCCTCCTACCCTTGATTAACCTCCTTGTTTTCTAAATCCCCTTTAAGATCCACCCATGCCTTCACAAGAGCTTATGATAACTTTAGCTTGGAGGCTTTCATGGACTAGAACCCTAGATTATGTTATGCCTATTATTGAGAGAGAACTTTCTTCTATGCATATTTAGAATCAAGAAAAGGATAAGTGTATAGATGCTAGTTTAGAATATGTCTTAATTTTTCCAAGTTCCTCATCCATCCTTTATACTATAGTCATTCATGAGGATCAAGGTACATCCAAGTTTGATAAGGTAATTAAAGAATGGAAGAATAAGAATGTAGTTTCCAAGTTTGATACTCTTAAGGCTCCAAGCTAGAACATCACCCTAGAAAATATCAAGCAAGCTAATGAAGTACTTTTCCCTCCCACCCTCTCCTTTTATGAATAGGAACTAATTACATTGAAAGTAAAATTTGAGCATCCAAGTGTGGGGAACAATTTGTCAAGACTAATTAATGAGGTGGTAGTCCTTCAAGAGCTTGATCATGTTATAGTTGTAAGTGAGTTTCAATAACACTTTGAAAAGGATACTTCAAGCACCTATGATGATGAGATCACCATTAGTACCCCTATCCATCTTAGGTGATTATATTTTGAGCATGAAGGGAAGTTTGATGATGTAGAGAAATCATAATGGCATGATGGCAAATTTGATGAAGATGAATAAAAAGAAACCTATCCTCTAGGAGATGGTCATGAAAACAACCTATATGAGATCATTTTTGAAGCTGATAGCATTTCAAGTGAGTTAGATTATCCTTGGCAGTAGATGTACCATGAATTTTTAGGTGAGATTAAAGACATCAACATGACATCTTGGAATGATGGAATAAAATAGTAAGTTGAGGTCTTAAGTGAAGAAAACAATTTAGGTTTAGAAATATAAAGGCAAGATGAAATGGAGCTTGAGTGGATTGATGAGATTTCATTCTCCACAGAAGATGAGGATGACCAAGTTGTAGTAGATCATGGTCCTTGTTATGACTTTGTGGAAGAGTTGGAGATATTTGGTCAACATAATATTTCATAAGAAAATGGTGAAAATGATAGTGAAATTCAAGTATTTTCAATTAATCCTGAAGAGATGGAATTTTTGGAAGACTTGGGGAACTTTTTTTCAATTTTAGATAATCCACCTCTACCCCATAAGGTGTTTGAGAAGGGTCTTATAAAGAAAACTATGGAAAATGATCCTTTTTAATCTCATAAGTAGAATAAAGGAGAGCCTAATGACATGTGGAAACCATGACTAGAAACTTACCAAGAAGTTAAAGGATTTGACAAGCCACCATCTTAAATATAGTAGAATGAAGACACAATCCAAAGCATACTATTTGGGTTGTCAAGAGAATCACTACATGAGAACATGACAAATCAAGATCAACCCATGACTAAGGTAGAATTCAGACTATTGATGCAAATATGGTAAGTTTGGAATGACTATGATAGGGTTTTGGATTCACATGACCAACTCATGCACTTGAGAGTGGAGCTAAAATATCTAATTGCTCTCCTAAGAGACTATGAGAATGCCAATGTCTCTAGCTACAAGTGGAAATCCTCATTTAGTGAGTAATGTCTGATTAGAATCCAATCAAGACATGGCAATCAGACCTCATGGTGACATGGTGATCAAAGAATTTTTCCATTTGATCCTAAATGGGAAAATAGTTTGGTCTTAGTTTAGTTGTTTATAGTGTTTATTATCTTTTTTAAATAAGTGTGTCATAAAAAATTCTATATCTAGTTGCCGTAGTTATTTTAGTGTCTTTTCTTGTTAGTTATTAGGTGTTAGGTATAATTAATTGGTTGTATTTCTTGTGTCTTGTGAGTTTTTTCATCTCTAAAGGTGTTACTAGGTGTTAATCTATTTGATAGTCCAAGGAAATAGCCAACCAAGTCACAGTGTCACCTCAATGAGTCTCATCATTATCATGAAAAGTTAGTGGGTTCCCTTAACCAATAGGTTGGTCAACCCCTGTGATTCACCAGAACTATTGAAAATTTCACCTCACGAGATAAATATCAACCCTTACAATCAAAAACTTTTCCATGACACTCATCCAAACATATACATGGTGACTTTCCTGCATGGTGATGTCTTCTTTGATTTTATTTTGTACCTCTTTAACACTATTAGAGGTGTCATAGTATGTATTAAAGCCTGATTACAAACTCATCATGTCATAATTATTTTGGTCTTTTAGAGGGTGTGTTAAGCAATCATTATGGTCATTATGTAATTGGAAGATTTTTAAGTGCTTTGGAGGTCTAGAAGGTGGTCTAACCATTGTTTGACAAAGTTAAGGATCTTTAGCAAAAGTTAAGGTATTTTAGAGAAAATAAGGTTACTAATCCTTATGGTTTTAGTCCTATTATATGGCACTTCTTGAAGAGAGATATTTGTTAACATGATATAGGGATACTTAAGCCTTGTTTAGGTCATCACATGAATTATTACTACATATTAGGTTACCATCTATGGTATATTCATTAAAAGCAATTTTCAAACCTTCAGAAACACCCTAAAGCCATAAATTGATTATCAAACATGCTATATGAACAAGATTGCATTGTGAACCTTTAAAAAGGAGAAATTTTTAATGATAATTACATTTTAATGGTCTTAAAACGGGTCTCTTTGATAGTCTAAAGTCATTTAGGATGGTTTTATGTGCATAGGGGGTACATTTTAATAGTCAAATTCACTTCCTACCCACCAAATGTGCCCCACACATGGGAAACGTGTGACTTTTTAACTCCCCCAACCATACAATAGGTTTTTAAATATTTTTTAACCTCCATTTCCTTCCTCCCATCCTCTAATAACATTTCAAAGTTTGAATCATGAGAAAATGAAGGAAAATTATAGGTTTTATAGAATTTTTAGAATTATATGGATTTGTATAGTCAAGTCCATAAAGAGTAAGGTCAAAAAGTTTGCATAAAACTCATTTCATATGTCTTAGAGGAGTTTCAAGTCTAAAGGATGCAAAATAGGCCAAAAACTGACCCTCTCCTTCTATCATCCTCCTTGGTAGTCCAAACAAGTTCTTAGGTTTATTTTCAATCTATATAGGAGAGAGAAAGTGAAGATATAAGTCTTTGGGTAGAGGAATTGGGTCTCTTGACCTTCTCATTCTTATAATTTTTGTGCACATTTAGGGCTTATGCTCTATGAACAAACACTAATAATCTGGTCACTCAAATGGTCTTCTTCATTTGTGCAAGGGGATAAAGTTACATCAATTTTGGTGCATCCTTGAAGTGTTTTTTAAAATAAATATTTGATGTGTGTTATAAATGTCCTCATGGTCCTTCCATGGTATTTCCCACCCCTGGTTCACACATGTGTGGGTGTGGGAGTAGGCAAATCTTCATGTTTCCTCTTATAAACTACAATTAGAGTTTCTCATATTACAAAGCTTTTAGGGCATAAAAAGAAGGTGTTTGATGATGTCTCAAGTTTGATGATGGTTTCCTTGAGGAAATTTAAGCCTTATATGCCTACCAATCTTAGTTTATCCACTAAATGATCACGTGGATCCTTCAAGTCTTTCTCTAATATGATTATTGTGTATATAATGCAAGATTCATCCAAGTGTAAATATATGTCTTTGGTAATGACTATGGGGAAGCATAAAAAAAATTATAATATGTACTAGCCTAATTTGATGTTCTTGTTTTATGGTGTTGTCATCACACCCCCCTCACTACCCTATTCTCAAGTTCAATCTTAGCTTTAAGCCTTGAAAGGTAAATTTACATTTAGGCACCTAGATGCCTAAGGCAGTCTAATAAAGTGGAGAACTACTAGGATGAGACCTATAAATTATGTAAGGACATTGAATAGATTAATAATTCACATGATTATATGAATATGACAATTGGAGAAAATAGGGTCTGACAAGATCAACCCTTCACCTCAGCTCTATAAGAAAGGTAGACTATCACAATCATATTCAGCATTTCAAGGAAGATTAAGCAAGTAGGATGGTAATTGTTGGTTTGAGATGCATAATGTATTTAAGAGAATTTTGGATTCATATATCATGTGATAAGGTATGAAGACAAAGTGAGTAGTGAAAATAGGACCAACATCATCGTAGCCATTCCAAGATAAGAACTTAGTCAAGATTCTTATTGGGTACACATGCATGATAATGACTATAAGATGAAGGTGCTAATTATGTGAGAATATTAGAATTTTTTTTAGAAGGTTAGAAGGATTCATAATATCTTCAAGTAAATCCCAATGATTATCTAATGGTTTTGCCCTTTGAGATAAGATTAGGCCTAGTTAGGCCTAAGTATATAGTTATAGTCAAGGTCATGAGGAGGAGACGAAGGTGTGTAGAAGCTTGCATAATGGTGAAGTGAAAGGAAAGTAAGGGAATATCATCTCTTGTATTCAAGATTCATCAATATTGTTTGGATTCTCTCATCTCTATAACAAAGTGAATCACTTTGACCAACCATTAGTCCTAGTAAACCTAAGTAGGTAGTCACAAGCCAGTTGTGATAAGGCAAGATAGTGAGTGGAAGATAGGTTAGTAAATAATACTAGAGGACTTTAGATGTGGGATAAAATTATACATATTATTTAAAGAACTAAAAAATAACAAGGGACCAAACCAAGGAGTTTGTTTGTAGGATTTTTAGTCATCTAGCTAGACCACCTATAGGCTTGACTGTAGGTAAAAGAGCAGTTAAACATAGAAACCAATCTTGAGGAGCCTTTAATAAGTGTGAAGTATAAAATGGATTGAAATTTCATGTTATAAATGATATGTGATGAATTAAGAGACGTTTATCATAATGGGATTCATTCTCTCACATAGCTAAGGATCCTCATCTGGTATATATAGGCATAACTATGGATGAAGGACAACTTGAGCATCAACCTTCTTTTGGGGTGTCATCAAGCAAAGAGAGTGTAATGAGACTAGAAAAAATCATGGATAGGATTATTATTGTTGGTTAATGGGGACGTAGATCTATAAAGTGAAGAAATCTTTCCTCTTACACCTATAGCATAGTCAAAGGCCTAGCTACCACCTACATGCAGAGTGTTATGTGGTAGAAGAATCTAAAGGAGGAGAAACATAAAGGTAAAAATTACGGTTTATCACTTATTTCCCTAATAATATCTCAGTATTTCCCATTAATTTTTTTCAATCCTTAAGACAAGAAGAATTTAATAAGCCTACATAGGCCTATTAGGCTTAAATAGGCCTAGATAGCCTTGTGCATATTAGATGAGGGCTTATACATGTTTTGGGATTGTCTAAGTGTTGAAACTACATTATATTAAGTAGGAGAAATATGTATCAATATTCCAAGTGATGGGAACCTCAAGTGAGGCACAAATAACACTCAACCAAGTCATTAGGACTATGCAAATATAGCCACTCATAAACCCTAGGTCTTGTCAAGAAGGTATGAAGAGAGTAGGGTTGGTGAAGATCTAGTCTAGAAGTTTTTTTTAAGTCCCAAGAACATGATATACAAGTTTATAACATGGTGTAAAGTAATAGAAACCACTTAGACCCCTATAATGCATTCAAGCATTCAGGCTAGGAGTGAAACTTAAAAGATAGACCTAAAAAGAGGAAGGAGGCAAAAATGATGGTCAGAGCAATTGGAGGCAAGTGAAAGAGATGGAAACCAAGTGGAAAGGGTGATGTAATTATGTTAAGGCCATCAATCCACCTACATAATATTTATACCCTAGAATTAAGTCTAGGCCTAGTAGGCCTAAATCCACTCCTTAAGGCCTCAAAACCCACCACCACCTTAGGGAATATCCAAACCTCCTCAATCAGATTGATCACCATAGATAGATGTGTGATGATGATTTAGGTTCTAAGGAGAGTATCTCAAGTATAGGAAAGCAAGGAAAGGTTTAATTTGGTATTAAGGCCCATATTGAACTCCACAGTCTTAGTTAGTCACCTCGAGTTATCTATTAAAGTGATCACATATTTCATGAAAAAATAGATCAGGTATAATTCTATTATAAGGAGTTATGCACCCCTATGGACTCAACATCCATGGAGGAAGGAATTGGTTTCATGGACCCACCTCTATGAATCATTGTTAAGACTATAGACATGTTCAGAAGACTTGTAGAGAGCTTGAGGCACACCATATTTTATTCATATCTCCACACACAAGATGCATGTGATCCAAATATTTTCAAGATATTTATGGGGGTCTATATAATAAACATATATGACCATAATTTTGGGAATTAGAGGTATGATCTTTATGAACCATCATTAAGATGTTATACCTCCAAAACCTTGCTTAAAGCCTAAGATAGACCCAACTTAGGAAAAGTGGAGATATTTCCACTCAAACCCCTTGAGTTCACCTTATAAACACTTAGATCACCTATTTCACTTTGAGGAGACCTTATTTATGGTAGTGGTCTATATGGAGACTATACAAACTTATCATAAACTATATCTTTTGCAAGAATTTGAATAGAAAATAGGGTATAAATCTGTTTACAAGGTTTAAATTAATTGGAGGGGTGGTTTGAGACTTATTTCATCTTTCCAAGTCACCAAATTCTCACATTTCATAATAAAAATGCCTCTGTAAGTCTTCACCAAATAGCCAATATATATAATCTAGTGAAGGTGGCCTAGTCACCTAAATGGAGTAGAATTGCATAAGTATACCATTGACAAACACATATCATGATATGAAATGTTAATTTAGACCTAATTAATTCTCATTCACCTATTTTAATAAGTTATTCTCATGTTCTATGGTCACTCGAACACATGACACTAAGCCACTAGGCCTAATTGGCCTAGTAGGCCTACTTGGGTCAACAAGAAATGAAAGTGGGTATAGAGGGGCTATTATGAGATCAATTTAGGGTTAAATTACCACATAATAACCACCATCATGAATTATAGTATCACATCTCATGGTCATCATGGAGGATAAGGCAATTTCAAGCCTTATCAATATACACAAAGGATGATGGGCTACTCAATGCCTCATAGAGGCCTAATTATACTTCATTTACAATTTGTAACTACCATAAGATAAGTTTTTGACCTTTTTTGGTCATATCCATTCTTTTAATGAGTTCAAACAGGTCTGACCCAACCTCCACCACTCCACCTCAATACTTAAAGGGCCTATTTAAGAACACCAATGTATGGAGATACATATGAAGGACTGTTGTAACTATTTTTAACTAATGATGGAGTGGGATATGGTCATTTATAACCTCTTATCTAAACCTCCATACTAATTTCCCTCTCTTTCTTAGACCATTGTTCTATAAATTTAGGCCTTAACACCATTGTAGCCATCCCTCACATGGGTGTAAGGAAACTCTGCCTGGATTTTCACTTTATAAACCTCTTAGAATATTAATGGACTATTGTAGCTTCTCCATTATTATTATTTAGTGTTTATATGCTTCTTTTGATATGCATAAGTGGTGTAATTTCCTCGTTATAGGTCCATATTTCACTTAGATGATAGTAGGTGTTTTATGCAGGTCATATAGTGTGTTAAGGTGTTAATGGTTGAGTTTAGAGTGGAATTTTGATTGTAAGTTCCTTTAAATATGTCTTCCCTTAATTGACCTCATTCTCTAGTCATCTATGTCATCCTCTATATGAAACATTGTTGCCTAGAAGCTATTGAAGATAGTGATTCAATTTCATGTATTATCCATTAATGTTGTTAAGGTCAAATAGTGTGGATATCTATATTGGTGCATCACCATCATTAGATTAATTTATATCCCTTTTCACCCCAATAAATATGTTGTAATGATTTTGATCCATAATATATGCACCATGGGGACTATCCCCATAATCTAGAGTTGTAGTCTAGCCATAGGTCACCCACAGCCTTGGGCTATTCCCATGTTACCCCAACCTTAGAGGTAGGCCTGAACAACCTCTTCTTAGGGTGCAAGTTCTATAGATAACAAACATTATTAATAAAATAGGCTTTTTCCACCCAAATTTACAATGTGATCCTCATGTCATACTCCACCTCCTTCTACATATTCAATGTTAGGACTAATTGAGAACACTAACATAATGTTTGATTCAGTATCTCTCAACCATGTACTATTTAAGATGAGGTTGATGTAGTTGAGCCATATAAGTTTGAGGACCAGATTTCAAATTTCACACATAGGTTTAAGGATGACTTGCTGGAAATAAAAATGGTCAGTATACATAATGTTACAACTAAACTAGAGGTAATGCCTTGCATTAACCTATTATTTGATTTATTTATGAATGGGAAAATCTCTAGGAAATATTACATTTTAGACTTGTTAAGACTCTAATAACATATATAAGTGTGAATTATTTATAAAGATACTATATGATCCCTTTACCATAAATGATTTATAGGCAAGATATGGTAAATTCATGGATCTTTGCAAATAACATCCATAGCAAGTTGCAAAGATAAATTGGCAACACAACCAAATTTATGATTTAAGTCCCTACTTTTGTTATCCCCATTGTTGTCTTTATACCAAGGGTAATAATTTCCATGGCCCTACTGAATAGAATATATGGTTTCTCAACCATTTCTTATGTCAATGAGATATGTGTCCCATTGCTAGATATTACCCTGAGCTCCAATAAAATCATAGCCTAAGGGGAGATAATTAGGTCCAATTTGATTCTATGAATCATAAATCTAGTAATTTTAACATATGTTAACTTCTATTTAATGTCTTATTTGGTATATGTTGTGACTAAAATAGTGCATTCACCTTATGAATAACCTTGGCACACATCTACATAATATCCAAGGAACATGGTTTATGATGAATTTAATATCTTCCATGTGCACAAGTTTATAAATAAAGTAAAAAGGTTGACAAATAATTTTTACCCTATGGTATACCATACCATATATGAGAGGTAATTTTCTAGATTATTAGTTCTTATAAAGAAGACTATTCACAAAATGGATGACTAGTGGATTTATCATGACTGCACTATAATTAGGATAGAAGGTACCTAGGCAAGCACACCCTTTGTACTTACCCAAAATTTTGCATGAAAAATTGGTTGATTATGAAATTATTACTCAATTATATGGTAGTGTTAATGTTGAGTTATAAAGGGATAAACAAGCATCCATCCACCCAACCCCTCTTAGCATTGGTCAAATCCAACATACAAGGTGGGAGCACTTCTATTATGTTAAAATAATAAAGATGCATTGTGGATTGAAATGGGCACCATTTCTACATTGGGACCCTAGGAATAATGTCAGGGAGTATATCAAGACATATGAGACAAAATTTAAAATCAACTAAGATTACCAATCCTGTAGTCATGCTAATTTATTCATAAATTTAGAGGATGATATTGATGTTGTTATCAAGATGTGTAGGGTAAAAATGTCAATAATTGTAGCATAGATGATCTAATATGATCCCAAAATTACTAAGGAATATTCTAATTGGATAAAATCATAACAATGGATTTCTAAATGTATTTATGGAAATCCTCACACATAAGTAGACATACAAGAATAAGCTAGCCCATATGGGGAAGCAAATGTGGAAGAGTCAAGACGGCTCTAATCTCCCTCACATATTTAATTTTTATTGTTGATCCTTAACACATAATTTATGTGGAGAAAATTTTAAGTTCAAGTGGAGTAATTGGGATATTCTTTGTATTACTTCTACCCCGCTTAAATATAACACAACAAGTAAGTCTTCCTACTTTCTTGTCTCATGTTTCTATTATTTATTCTCATAGGTCACCCCTACCATAGTAACACCACTAGAAATAAAGCCTTAATATCCTAGGAAATCACTGCCCCCACCTCATTACACCTATTACCACTAGAGTCCCTTTATCTCCCACTTCACCTTTTGTATGGTCATCCCCTATTACTACTAAACTACAAATTACCTATAAAAAGAAGCCTAAGACTCTTCCTATCTCACCACAAAAGGTGGAAGTATAATGAAAATATTTATAAGTTCCCAAATAAAGGGAGGATAAAATAAAGGTTAGACAAATATCATACCCTATTGAAATTTTTGATAATGAGGAAGTATATAAAATATGGGTAACTGAAGAAGAATGGGAGTCTAAGATAAACACTGAGGAAATAGAGTCATTTGATGAGATAATTGAAATAGATAAAGAAGATGAATGGATAATTGAATAAATTACTTAGTCTTGAGGAACATATCTATTAGGTGAATCTGAGGAGGTTGATCAAGGAAATGCTAGCGCAGTGACCACCAAGTTGTTGTTAGATAAATAAAGAGATGTGGGTACATCATCAATTATGCCCCATACTCTCCATCTCAAGCTATAATGGTGAAAATTAAAATAATAATTTCCCCATCTATCCCCTCTTAGATTGTAAGCACAAAAATCCCTCATTCTTTGACAACTTCCTCAATTATTGTTACTACAACTAGTGTGGTAGATTATATTCATTATATACATTCTTTGATCCAAACAAATAATCTTATGGTATTTATAATGCTAATTTTATCCACTATAGCCTAGCTTTGTACTATGGGTCATCTTACTACTATTATTAATACTAGGTTGCATAGACATTACTCACATATTAATTGTAAAATCTACTTAACACCCTAATGACTTATTCATTATTTAGTGGAACCAGTCCCCAATCCCATGAGACATCAATGTGAATAACTTTTGATATCTTAGTGTCCACCTCCATTTTCGATGCATAATCCACACCCTTGGGTTGTCTACATAATTGGTAATAACCATTGGCTAAGTTTATCATACATATTCCCCTATAGTTTCAATTCATAGGGAAGCTGGGAAAACTAAACACATCATTTCTATACCAATGCAAAAGTAGGTCACTAAATGGAGGAAGGCTATACCTCCTTTCCCTACATTAGGGGAATCTTCCCCCATAGTGATGTCTCTTCTAGGGTAATCTCCTTATTATATTTATGTGGTTATGAAGCAATAATAAAAAATAAAGTAACTAGTTGCATTGAGCATTCCTTTATGGATTTAGCATATGCAATAAGAGGAATTTGGAAGGCAAGACCTAGTAATTTTTAAGCAACTAACAATCAAGTTCCACTTTGATAGATAAATGAATACTTTTATAAAGATTAAAATAAATATTATGGTTGTAGAATGAGAATATGGTGAGTTTGAACACAAAGAAAATATATTTTCTCTAATAAAGAGAAGAAAATTAAATCCCTCAAACCTATATAGATATAAGGAGGATCCTTACATTTTTGTGGATTCTACTAGAGGAGTAATCAAACAAAATTTCAAAATATATGAGCAATTTTTTCAAAGGTCACTAGAGAGGATCACTATTTAGGATCATAAGGAGATAATAAATAACTTTTAAGGGGTAACTAAAATTTTGTATGACACCATTCAATTAATAAGGTTTGCAAAGACTACATCCCAGCCTAAGTAGGGGGACATACTTGAATTATTCAATAAAATTAAGGATATAAATGGTAAGCTTTTTTTCCTAATCTAGGTCACCAAAAATAAGGTGTATTCCCACTTAAACCTAATAATATTAACAGAGGTTGTATGGGTCCAAAATTTCATCGCTACTAAGATAGATGGCTTGATTGACTAGCATCAATAGATGCAAACTTGGGTGCAACAATTTATGAATTAATAAAGATAAGAAGTCTCTATTTTGAAATAATGAGAGTCACTGAGGTAAGCACTCCTCTTGGGTAATTATATACTAATCCCATTTTTGAGAATCTCTTTTGAATTGTAGCTAATATATTTTGAGCTGAAATTAAAGTCACAGTCTATAGAACTAATGAGTAAACTATGCAACTACTAAATTTTTCTAGGGACAAAATTATAGGAACTAAGACACTTCATGTGGAGGTTAAAGATACATTAGTCACACATAATAATTTGATGGACAAGCTCCCATGGTTGCTCAAAAGGTATTTTCTTGATTTTGAAACTATTGATATCGACTTCTAGGCTAGCCATGCATTATATTTACAAATGGAAGTAGTAAAGTAATCAAATTCAATAGTGGGGGCACCATTGAAACCTCCTCAAGGTAATCATTATATGATATATACACTAGTGAAAATGTAGATAGCACTAACATATATGCCACTTCTAATACTCACTACTACAACTACATTGGTAGCAAATTTTGGTGTATCTACAATGATAGTCTTTATTCCATATTTAACTCAAGTTATTATGGTAGTTTCATCAACTTCAATTTCTATATCTTTTACCCCATCATTTTCTTCTTCTAGTGGTGCCACATCAACACTCCCTTAAATACATATGTATTTACATGTTTCGGCTAAGTTGGAATTGTTAGTTCCTAATTTATTTGGCATATATATATAGATACATACATGCATACATACATACATACATATACATACATACATATATATATATATATATATATATATATATATATATATATATATATATATATATATATATATATATATATATATATATATATATATATGTATGTATTTATGTATGTATGTATATATATACATGTGTATATATGTATATATATATGTATGTATATGTATATATATATATATATATATACATATACATACATATATATATATACATATACATATATATATATATATACATACATATATATATATATATACATATATATACATATATATATACATATATATATATATATATATACATATATATATATATATATATATATATATATATATCTACATATATATATCTACATATATATATATGTGTGTGTGTGTGTGTGTGTGTGTGTGTGTCTGTGTGTGTGTGTAAATATTCTATTTTAGTTGAGGAATTTTATTCTGAGCAAACACCATTGTACATGTATGCTTTGCATGATGAATGACATACACATTATTTTTGGAGATGTAAATTTAGACTTCACTTGGAGGATGAGGTCTTCCTCTGCCCAAACTAATATATATATATATATATATATATATATATATATATATATATATATATATATATATATATATATATATATATATATATATATATATATATATATATATATATATTTGTATCCTCCCTATCCCAAAAGGAGGATAATTTTGGCTATTAATATTAATATGAAATTTTATAGATTATTCTGTAGTTATTTTTTATGCACAAATCTAATTCATTTCCAAAAGTGTGAATCTTTTAAGAAATTCTATCATTATAGTATCTAAGTCTCTTGGTTATTTATGAGTTATATTTTTAGTAAAATTACTCATATTATTTTATTGCTAATTTGAATGCCTTCTGTGTATTAATCATAATCTCCCCTTATAGATGTGTAAACATAATCTTTAAAATATAGCAACCTTTGATAATATTTGCTTAAGTATATTATATTATTATTTCCTTAGACTACTAATTGTGATTGATTTTTCTATGATTATAGTAGTTTGTAGCAAACATTGGTTCATAATTGCTTGTCTAACCCGTATTTTAAGAATTAGCTTAGAAAGGTTTCATCTTATTTGGTCCACATGCCTTATATTCTACCTTACCTTTCCCTCTTTTGAGTTTATTTTGGTATTGATCACCTTAGGTTAGATACATAAAAAATCCACCCATCTCAATTAAGTTTAGATTCATCCATAGTCAAACCCATCTTTGGTAAACAAGCTACTTCACTGACCACTATTACACCAATGGGTTGTTTACAAAACCGAATACCCTTCAACTCATTCCTTGTAGTGAATATTCATTCATAGATTCTAAAATGTTAGAGGCTACCTCATAAAGTTCTCATGTGTGAATAAAACCCACATAAAAATTAATTTATCAAGTGCTAGAAAGAGGTCAAACCTCCACTTTATCGAAGAAGACCACTTGAGTTGCATTGGATATGACAAGGACCAGGTCTAAAACTAACACTAGTCTATTGGTTTCACCTTTGTATCTCTATAGAAGACTTAGGTCAAATATGGGCACTTCAAAGAAAGATCAGACCCAATCATTTTCCCCAATGAGATGAGGTCCACTCCCTAGAATCACTATGGCACTAGTTTGGTTAGATGGTTTTTCTATTACTATTGTCATTACTACCCATGACTTTCCTAGAAACCCTAAAAATTATCTTCCCTCCTTTTCTCCTTCTAGAGGAAGGACTATTGAATAACACATAATGTCTTTCAAGATATCTCTAGGGCTAATGAATGTGGTCAATGAGGATGTGGCATGCAGGATTTTACCATTTACACTATAAGATGTCACTTATGATTGGTTTCTCAACATCCCACAGGCTTCAATTACCTCTTCAACCTAGTCATAAATCACCTTATTAGGTCAATTTGGATAGGTTACTAGTCCTAGTGTCATATATCAACATTTTTTTAGTATGAGGAGAGATCCCAATGAACCCATCAAAGCCTTTAATGCTATATTCCAAAAAATAATTATCCAAGTAAATGATGCATGTAAACCCAATGTTATGCTAACCCTTGAGATGTAAAAGAATGACTTGGATCCTACAACCTCAGTATGCTTTCATAGAGTAGTAGTTGTCATTAAATTTCCAATGGTATATGCTCAATTCATCAACATTGATAGGCAAATAAATTCCCAATTACAATCCTAGATAGACCCAACATCTACCAAAATTATCTAATGTTAGATTCAATCCCAAATGATAACCAGATCATCATGTCTTATAATCAAAATCAAGAACACATGTAGTTCCCCTTGTCCCATGCTAAACCAAATCAAAACCTTTTTTTTTGAATAACCTTGTCCATACATCCCATCAACACCAAACATAGACTTCAAATCCTAATTTTATTGAATTAGATGTTATCCATAAGATGGTGCAGAAGTTAAGTAATAAATTATTAAACATACAAAAAAGAATGGGGAGTACTGGTAGACAAAATATAAATCAGGGTTTTATATCCCAAAGATATAATAGGCTTTTAAATAGGCCTAGAAATAATATGAAACAATAGCCACTCAATAAGGTGCCTAATTAAATATCTTAGAAATAACACTACCCAATTGGTGTTGGGATCACAATACAACATAACATGGAGAATTGGATTGCATAGAATTTTGTACTATTTTTAAAATCTTTCAAAAATAAATGGAAAGATAAGAGAGTTTTATGAGCCAGCTAGAGCCATCTTCCTCCAATGCATCAAGGCACCCTAGTACAACAATGGTTTTTTAGACCTATGACTTCTCATTCCTAGTGGAAGATGAGAATTAACTAGAGGATAATACAAATGAGATCCATGCATTCTAGTAATTCTAGAGGAAAAATTATAATTAAAGGAATAAATAAACTATTACTACCTCCACCCATTCGAACAATAATGCTACCACTCCTCCAGATCTGAAGTCAAATAACAATCCACCTCCTTTAAAGGGAAGTGATGAAAAGCAAATCATAAAACCACAAAGTAGAGATAATTACAACATTATTGAGGATATGAATAAGATCAAGGCTAATATCACCTTGCATGAACTAGCTCAGATAATTGAATAGAGGTATTTATTTCTCAAGGCCCTAACTAGGAGGTCATCTACTAATAATTAAAAAGATACACATGCAAACATAATGGTATAAAAGGACAAGCTAAAATTACATCTTTTTTTATTGAGTGTCAGAATGTTTGTAAAGAATATGCATAATTTTTTTTATTTAAGTGCGTCAACCAATGTGATGTTGATAACTATGTGCAAGAAGCTAGGTTTGACCTAAGATAAGTCAAAAAGAGTGGTCCTATAGTTAGACAAGTCTTATGTCCCATGTGTTGGAGAGTTGACTAATGTGCACATATAGCTTGCATCTAAGCCACATGTACAATAATACATATATATTTTGGATTTTGACATTACATAATATTTTGGCCTACTACTAAGTCATTATTGGTTAAAGATATTGAATGAGTACATGGCCTTAGGATTCTCACACATGTGGCTACCTTGGAAAGGAGTAGCCAATCATATCTGAGTAGATAAAAAACTAAAGATGAAGTACCTGATCACCTAGTATAATTCTAAGAATGAAAAGATTGACTTTACATCTTTGCATGTATAAGTGTACACATTTACTACTAAGAAAGAGCTCCCTGAACGAGAATTTAAAGGCCCTTATTAGTTATGGAGTATCCATTTTGATGCATCTAGATCAAATAAGGTTATATTGTTGGTGTAGCCTTGATAAACATATATGGTAAGAATTAATTGGTTACCTATAGGTTATAATTTATTTACACCAATAATAGAGTTGAGTATGAATCTCTAATCCTTATCCTATAATTCATGCTAGATCATAATGTTAAGCAATTTCACATCTTTAGTGATTCAGAGCTAGTTGGTAACTAGATCAGAAAGAAGTATCAATATAAACTCACATAATTAAAGAAATACAAGCATATAACATGGGACCTAATCAAATTCTTTGAGTTTTTCAACATCAGATCCATCCCAAAGGAACAAAACCATATGATAGATTCACTAGAATCTTTAGTTACCAATCTAGCATTACTCCAAGAATCCAAAATGTAAAACTTATTTGTGGAGTTGGTTCCTTGCTCCTCTATTCTATATAATGTGGAAAACTTCTAGGTATTTGAATATGATTAGTATATTGTCTAATTCATGAGTAGTTATAGGACCTTTCAATCTTAATCGATAGATGAAAATGATGTTGAGCCTATGTATATTGAAGATTTAGGAGAAGACAATGTCTTATAGCCAAAGGAAAACTACATCCCTCTAGGGATGGTTTACCTATGGTGGGTTTTTGACATATATCCAAAAGCTTAAAAGTAGAATCAACCTAAATTAACTAAGTTTGATTTCATCAAGGAGAATCTAGGCACTAAGTAGCATCCTTAGTATCTAAGCATTAGTTTGAATTGCATTGAAAGTGAGAAATAAAAGTTGAAGAGTTTGCTGATAGAATACAAAGATGTAATTACCTAGACATATGAATATTTGACCCTAGAGTCATCACACATAGCATTCCATTAAATCTAGAACACAAGCCTTTCAAGTAGATACAAGGTCTAGTTAATCTAATACTGGAACCTCTCATCTAAAAAGAGGTACAAAAGTTACTAAATGCCAAGATTGTCTTCCCAACCAAACATTCTATCTAGGTAGCCAATCTAGTATTATTCAAGAATAAGAATGGAGAAATCAAGGTCTATGTTGACTTTAAAAACCTAAATTGAGCATCAAAAAATGGTAACTATCCTTTCCCCTCCCTAGATGAGGTAAATTATATGGTTAGTGGTTCTGAGATGATGTCTTTTTTGGATGTATTCTCAAACTATAACCAAGTGATAATGAAAGCACAAGACAGAATGAAGATTGCCTTTACCACCAAGTGGGGAACATAAGCATACAAAAGTATTCCTTTTGTCTTAATCAATTTAGGGGCAACCTTCTATTGAGTGATGGACTTCACCTTTAAGGGACTTATTGGCAAATGCATCATCATTTATATGGATGCCTTGACAATGTATTCAAAGATAAGAATGGTCATGTAGATCATCTACAAAACATATTTAATATATGTAAAAGATATGGAGTCTCAATAAATCCAAAGAAGAGAATCTTTGGGGTCACTGAAGGGAAATTATTAGGTTATGTCATCACTAAGGATGGGATCTCCATTAATCCAAAATGAGTCTAGGCCATTTTTAAGTTGATGCCTCTTAATAGTAAGGAGTTAAAGTCTCTCTTTGGTAAGATTAACTTTGTAAGGAAATTCAATTCTAGATTTGCAAAGAGTGTCAAACCATTGAATGATGTGTCTAAGAAAGATGCCAAGATAGAGTGGACAATAGATGCTAAGATATATTTTCAAGACATCAAAATTGCCATTGTGCATGCTCTAGTTATGATCAGCCTAGACTTCATAAAGTTTTATATCTTTATTCATTCACTTCAGAACATTCTACAGTTTTTGTACTTACAAAAAATGTGGATGATAATGAACATCCCATTTCCTTCATGAGAACCAATCTAAAGGATGCAGAATTTAAATATTCTTTGATAGATAAATAAATATATGCATTGATCAAATCTATGAAACATTTTAGGTATTATAGTTTAAGGAACAAGACATATGTCATCATCCCAAACCCTATTGTCAATCTCACACTTGGACAAAATTAATTGGGTGAAAGAAGAGGTAAATATGAACTTTAGGAGTTTGATCTTGAAATTAGGCCAGATAAGATAAAGAAAGCCAAAGAATCATCCAGCTCATGACTGAAAATAATCTATGTATTTACATTTAGCAAATTAATGAGGCTTAGGTAGCTAGTGGTGAGTGGTACACTCAAATCATCCACTAATTACTCATAGATACATGCTTCCTTGATCTAAATAGAGAGTAAAGATGATCTCATAGGCTTAAATCAGCTCATTATATGATAAATAAATGATTCCTATATTGGAAAAACTATGAGGGTATTTACTTAAGGTGTGTTTCAAAATAAGAAGCTACAAACATCTTGGTTAATTCACATAAAACTATTAGCATTGGATCCCTTAGGAAAAATAATAGCTCAAAACAAATTGAGGATGGGATACTACTATCCCATGATCTTCGAAGATGCACATAACCACATTATAACCTATCCTGAATGCTTGGTGTTTGTAAAAAAGGAAGTGAATGCTACCATACCACTATAAATAGTAAATATTAGCTTCCAAACAAAGGGTAAAGGTACTAAAAATACTTTACAAAGGTTATATGACATTCCATTCATCTATTAAGTCCTTATACAGAGGTACATGAGTTATACAAGTTGCTAAGTGAGCCAAAAGGGGAGAAAAACACTATTTTGCAAGATAAATGGCCTGTATGTAAGCTTATAAAACACTTCAAGAGGTCTCTCTTTAGCATGATGAGTTATAGGATGATGTTTCAGACCTAAACCAATTATTTCCAAGCACTAAAACCTAAAAATTTCATGAAAAACACTCAAACTACCTCTCAACCATACACAAGTGCTTATTTGGCCATTTCATGCTTCACCCATCCGTACGTGATATTAAAACTTGAAATTTGACATGTAGCATGATCTTGGCATGAGGAAAGTCAATAAAACACTTCCTGGAGGTTTCACACTAATGGGAGGCCATTTGAACCAAATCTCAGTTTTTAGTCTTAGGAGGTCTAATTAGAGAGAGAAAATGGGATAAAAAGACACTTCCACTCAAAATTAGGTCCTAAAACTTGGAATGGAGATGTAAGGGGATACTAGGTCCTCAAATATGTGCTTATTTATCCATTAAAGTCTATGCATTCTTCTACACAAGGAGGTTTACCTATTTTAAGGGCTACAAGGAATAGGGAAAAAAGCAAGCTAAAAGAGCAAAATCACATCTTTTTAATTATTTTTGTTAGTGTAGGTTTTTATTTTTCCCTATTATTTAATTAGGGAATATTATATATTTGTGCATACATGTAGTTTTCCTACATTCGTGGGATAGGCTAGCTTATGTGGAGATGTGTGTCATAGATGTGTCATAGGTGTCATAAGAATGTCATAAGTAACTCCTTTGACTGGCTATTCTGGGTATGGGAGTTACTTCTCTATTCTTATCACCTTGTCACCACCTTTCATGGAGGAGTTACAATCTATTCTTGGGGTTCTTTGACCACCTTTTGTGGAGGAGTTACTTACGAGCTCTCCTATATGTATTCTTCATTATGGCCATCTCATGTTAATCGAATATTGGGTTTTGCTCCTATTTGTCTTTTGCAAATTATCTCTTTCAGTGTTTTCACTTTGCTTTAGCTTCTTTGTGGTGTGCACCAGCTTCGTCTCATGTGATCACTTGACCATTGCATTCGCGTTATTTGGACCCTAGCAACAACTTCAATATGGTATCAGAGCCAGCCCAGTAATCATGTGTCTGGTTATGCTATTAGTTTATTTTGAAAACATGAGGAGTGAAGTTATCTTTATGTTCTTTTTATTATTTCCAGATCTGATCTGAAAAAGCCTTTCAATATCATTTCTTGTGTTGCATTTATCTTTCCTGTGGACTGCCTTTGTGGTATTTTTTTTGTTGGTTTGGTTGTGGTTCTCATTATTTGTCAGGACA
Source organism: Torreya grandis (assembly GCA_037957365.1). NCBI lineage: Eukaryota > Viridiplantae > Streptophyta > Pinopsida > Cupressales > Taxaceae > Torreya > Torreya grandis. Next base: position 2,441,113 of record JARHVA010001714.1, read on the forward strand.
AATCCATTTGTTGGTTACCAAGGAGGTTTCAACAGTTCATTTGTAGAGTTTCTCAGCTATGTGAAAGATCTCCATGGCTCTTCCAACATCCTGTAGACCAATAGAAAAATCAGATCACATTTTTTGCTCTTTGGTTGAAGTTGGCGCCCCATAATTTCTGTTTTAGCCCTAAAATGGAGTAAAAAGGCACTTTGACTAGTTGAAAACCCTTGGAAAAGGTTTTTTTTGGCCTCTACATGTAGCCTCAAATCTATGGGAGGCATTTTTTTAAGGCTCTGACTAAAAAAATGTCCCTTCAGCGATGTTTTTGTATTGGGGGTCATTAAAACCCTGCGTGTTCTCAATCTGCAAGTCTCTAGTAGCTGCTCACAACCTTCCTCAACCTCCTAGCAAATGTCCAGATTCATCTTAGCCCTGCATTTCTCCTTTCGCAGTGCCCAATATTAGAAAAACTACCAGTAAAAGAAGTTAGGGTTTGGGCGCTTCATTTTTGGCGCTTCTCTTTGGTGGGCCCACTTCAAATCTAATGCAATTTGACTTTATGCTATTTATTTCTCATTTGAATTATCTTTATATTCTAAGATCAGTTTTATGATTTTATGAATTAAGTTATTTTTGAGAAAATAGCTTTGAAGGCAATTTAAAGTTTTTTTAAAACTTGTTTCTTTGCTTGACAAAGATGAAGTTGAGGTCTGGATTGGCAGGGCATTGAATCTATTGGGATAAATAACTGAAAGCACACAATTGATTACCAAGCAACTTAATATGTGGAAATTAACCAGAATACACAAGTAACTAGAATTCAGAAATAACACATGATATGAGAGACAATACACAACTTGTATTAAAACTCTTTCAGAAGGAATACAACAAAGAAGGCTGCCACAGTTCTTCTTCCTTACACACCTCTAGGGCTCCCACACCTCTAGGGCATAAACAGTAAATCTTCCCTCAAAGCTCTCTCCCTTAGGTCCCAACACCCAACTCAAACACAAAGTTGGTGTTCACCTTATACCTGTGCTCCACACACACCACAAGTGCTCCACACACTCCACAAGTACTCCACGTACTCCAAGTAGATCCCACCTGATTCTGCTCCCTCTTGTGTTGATGTCCTATCTGATCTTGCACACCTAAAAATCAACCTAGTTCTGCACACTTGTGAACCTTGACCTTGCACACACATACCCTACAAATCAATGATCTTACTTACCCATGCAGATCTCCTATCGTAGCCATGCTCACCTGATGACCAAGATCATACATACATGAAGAACCCTGCTGATTCTCCAATCCAGCACCCACACTTGGTACTGTGGCACTAGGAGGAACACACCATTGCTCTCTTCTCTCTGAAGGAGCTTATTTGCTCTCTTACTCTCTAGCACTCATTTACAATACAACCATGAGTCTATTATATAGATCTCATGCAAACAATAATTAGACATCTAATACAATACTTAAACCTGTAGCTCTCAGTCTAAAATTATCTCTAAACATGCAAACACTAGGTTCGTCAACCAATTGCCCATAATATACTCGCAACTCGAACCACACAAGTGACCGACGTTGGTCCCTATCTACCTGGGGGTGTCGACGCCGGCCAACTTCTAACTGATGTCAGTTTCCTTCCTGTCTCCTCCCTACCATCATCGGTTGGCCTGACCGATGCCAGTGTCTGTGACACTCCATAACTCTTCTGCAACCTCCTCCATGTCTACATCAGTGAAGCTTTTAGCTCCACAACCTAACAATCTCCCACTTGGAGATAAACAGTTGCACTGTACCTGTACTTGTACCCCATCTAATTTGTTTCCTAGCTTGTATCCCTCTTCAAGCTCAATCTTGAAGACAACCCACCACACAACCTATGATGTACCTCCTGTCATTTGAGTACCCTACCGCATCCGCATCTACAAACCCATGTAGTGAAGTCCTGACCCTGAATAGCATGAATTCCTGCTACTGGTCCCTCTCAAATACCTGAGAACCCACTTCTCTGAATTGGCTCCTAACTCTCTGACAACACCCAATGCTTGGGCAAACTCAGGCCTATACCAGACCTCATGTGATTTTGGACACTTAACTATCCAGCCCTTAGTGTGCTCCGATTTTGCATCTTGCGTAATGAACCTCGCCAACACCTGATTCACATCAACTCCCACTGGAGACAAAATCAACCTATGATCTCCCATGTCCCCCATGCCAAAGAATTTTGTTGCTCCAAATTCTTCATAGCAAACCACTGAACTAATCTTACCCTTAGCTCAGTAAAACCCTGTATGTACAAACCTGCTAGCAAACATACCATCCACATACAGCAACAGAATGATGTTACAATCATCATCCACCTGGTAAGACAAACCACAGTAGTTACCCTGACATTGACTAAAGTCATGCTTTGTCATCCCCCTGTCAAAACCTATACCACTATCCTACAGCTTCCTCAAGACCATATGTCTTGGTCTTCCATCTCACGTGTTTGTTCTCTCTATTCTTCAACTAAGGTATCCATTCATCTCTATGCTTTCTTCCCGCTGGCAACCCTACCAAATCTCTGCTTGGTTCTGCACACTCTCCATGCCATGCTCCCACTGTTTCATGGATCCTTCCTACTCTGCAGTCAGCAACAAGTATAAAGAAGAGGAACAACAAATTTGAGGCTTACTTACCATCTTCATTCCTCCATATGGGCATTTGAGACTCCTTGACAGCTCACTGTCCACCCAAAAATCCGTTACAGTAACCGACCTCGGTCACCACACAGTCTGCATCCAATCGACATCGGTTCCTACACCTGTCTTGACTACCAACACTATCGATGTCAGTGTCAACCTACTACTGACGTCGGTCCTTGTGACCGATGTTGGTCTTACCTACTGCCGATGCTATTTTTCCTACCAACGCCGGTACCTGTGTTCGCCTATGAGTGATGACTTTTTCCCTGTGAGCTCCTTTGAATCAAGTCCCATGTCTAAACTGCCCTACCCAGAAGTATCCAGTCCCATCCACTGGTCTCTGTCTGCCATCTCCTCCATAAACACTAAGGCTTTCTAGTTCTTAAGCCTATCAAATATATCAGTCTTCCTCTTAAGAACATGCATCTCCTTCCTGCTCATGTGACCAAGCCTACGAAGCCACATCTCCGCAACAAAAGAAGAATCAGTAATATAAACAAGTAGATAAAGAGTACCTATTTTCTTACCACCAGCTAATTCAAGTGCATCCACTGTGAGAGTTCTTATGCATCTCTCATCACCCAACCTTTCTAAAGAAATTAGCCATATCTCTAAACCTGGGACCTGCATGACCTCCTTCAACACCCATGTGTTGGCTGCCTGTGATTTTAGCTTCACTTCCCCTTTGCCAATTCTTTGGCAAGGCTCACCAGCTCCTCTCCCTGGGGTTGCATGGAAAGAGGCAACATAATATGTTATCCAAGATTCAACTTTATCCAAGAAACCTCCCAAAGTGTCCTGTGTAACAACACCTACAACATCTGCATCTTCAGTTCCTTCATGTTGATCTGCTACCAACCAACAATATTCTTTTACCTGCTCTTTCTTTCCATATGACCATTGGTGACCATCTATGCTTTTCAACTCCTCCATTCTTAGCTTACTTTGATCTACCATTTCTCTACTCCCACTCGATTAGAAACCCCTAAGAGTGACCTGTAACCAAACACAAAACTTGCTCCCTACAACCTTAGCTTTGATACCACGTGTTGGGATAAATAACCAAAAGCACACAATTGATTACCAAGCAAATTAATATGTGGAAATTAACTAGAATACACAAGTAACTAGAATTCAGAAATAGCACATGATATGAGAGACAATACACAACTTGTATTAAAACTCTTTCAGAAGGAAATACAACAAAGAAGGCTGCCACAGTTCTTCTTCCTTACACACCTCTAGGGCTCCCACACCTCTAGGGCATAAACAGTAAATCTTCACTCAAAGCTCTCTCCCTTAGGTCCCAACACCCAACTTAAACACAGAGTTGGTGTTCACCTTATACCTATGCTCCACGCACACCACAAGTGCTCCACGCACACCACAAGTGCTCCACGCACTCCACAAGTACTCCATGTACTCCGAGTAGATCCCGCCTGATTTTGCTCCCTGTTGTGTTGCTATCCTATCTGATCTTACACACCTGCAAATCAACCTGGTTCTGCACACCTATGAACCTTGACCTTGCACACACATACCCTAAAAATCAATGATCTTACTTACCCATGTAGATCTCCTATCATATCCATGTTCACCTGATGACCAAGATCATACATACATGAAGAACCCTGCTGATTCTCCAATCTAGCACCCACACTTGGTACTGTGGCACCAGGAGGAACACACCATTGATCTCTTCTCTCTGAAGGAGCTTATTTGCTCTCTTACTCTCTAGCACTCATTTACAATACAACCATGAGTCTATTATATATATATCTCATGCAAACAATAATTAGACATCAAATACAATAATTAGATCTGCAGCTCTCAGTCTAAAATTAGCTCTAAACATGCAAACACTAGGTTCGTCAACCAACTGCCCGTAATATACTCACAACTCGAACCACACAGGTGACCAACATCTGTCCCTATCTACCTGGGGGTGCCGATGCTAGCCGACTTCTAACCAATGTCGGTTGCCTTCCTGTCTCCTCCCTACCGTCGTTGGTTGGCCTGACCGACGCTGGTGTCTGTGACACTCTGCAACTCTTCTGTAACCTCCTCCATGTCTGCATCGGTGAAGCTTTTAGCTCCATAACTTAACAGAATCCCCTTCAAAAGACTAAACCACTTCATTCTTTTCTCTGTGCCAAGTCCAATGAGTGGTTGGAAGGCCACTTTCTCTCTCAAAATAGGGATTTTTTTAATGTTTTAGTGCTATTTTTTTTGCAAAATTACTAGTTTATGGGAAATTAAAACTTTAAAATCTTGAAAATGGTAGCTTGAATTTGAGTGCCATATTTTGCAAAAGTGCTTAGTTTTCAATTTCCCACAACTTAGGCTAGATAATTGTCAAAAACACACTACTTTATAAAGTGCCAAAAATTTAGGTCTCTCGAGATGCATTTTCAACTGAGTCCGACGTCCTATTTGCTTAAAGTCTTGCACTGATTTCTCTAAGATGCATTCTTGGCTGAGATCGACGTCTTTTGAGTGTGCACTTGCATATTTGGAAGGGGGCTCAACATTTTGGGGGGGGGGTGTGATTGCTTTTCAACACTTGCAATCTTTGCTTTCATTTTCCTTTCTACATAATTTCACAACTTGAAATCAACACAACTTCACCTAAATTCAGCTTAAAATGGATTCTTTTCAACTTAAAATCTTAACACCCTTCAATTATCATGAATGGAAGGTTAAAATGTCAATCATTCTTAGAAGTAAAGGGTTGTATAGGATCACCATGGGTACTGAAGTAAAACCCAACAGTGATGCTGAAAAGGTTAAGTGGTACAACTGTAGTGATGAAGCATATGGATTACTGAGCTTTTTCATGTCTCCAAAACTTCTCTTCCATTTATAAACCTCCAAGACTCCCAAATACATATGGGACACCCTATAAACCTTATTTGGGAAGCTTGATGAGATGAGAGGTCATGAGCTTGAAAATGAACTCATAAGTTTAAGTCCTAGCAACTTTGACACCCTATAGGACTTCTTCACTAAGTTTAAAGCCCTTAAATTGTAATTGAAAGAATGCAGGATAGAGAAGAAAGATGATCAACTCATCCTTTCTATTCTCACTAAGTTAGGTCCAAGCTATTCAGTCTTTGTCCCCACTTTCCATGCCACAAAAAGTGCCCTTGGCACTACATGGAAAATGCCTTCTTTGGATTCATTCATTGCCGACTTGACTAGGGAGCAAGATAAACTAATCCAAATGGGCACAATTAATTCTACTCACCCCAAGCTTTGATATCTAGAAATGGTAAGGATAAGACTTCAACAAAGGAGAAGAAGAAAAAGAACAAGGACTAGGAAAAGAAGAAAGAAAACAACAATCCTACCAAAAACAACACTGAGTCTTCCTCCTCCAATACTAAACCTAAGAAGGAGAAGGTTAAGTGTGCCTATTGTAAGAAGACAGGGCATGATAAACATAAATGCATGAAGAAATAAATAGATCACCTAACTCATCTTCTAGAGAAGCACAACATAGGTGTTCTTGAGTCCATCAAGCATAATTCATCTACCCAAGATTCTACTAAGGAAAAATGCAAGGGTAAGGAGAAAGAAAAGGGCAAGGCCCTTGTAGCTACAATATCTTCTACATCTTCATGGGTCATTGACTTGGGTACTTATCACCACATGAGCTCTTCCCTAGTTGAGTTTTCATCTTTAGAGCCTTGTAGCATGACTTCAATTAGTTTGGGTGATGACACATCAGTTTCCATTGTAGGGGAAAGCGTCAGTTGAAATGGAAGGAGGAACATTTAATAATGTTCTAAGTGTTCCTTCTCTTTCAACCAATCTCCTATCATTGTACCAAATGACTCACATTGGTCAGGGCATGAGAGTTGAGTTTTCACCAGATTTAGTGGCTATTAGGGAGTTGCATAGTGACACTACAGTGGCAGTGGGTAGGTCAGATCACCAAGCAAGGTTATACACCTCACATTTTGCACCAGATTCTTCTCCAACAACATTGTTAACTCATTCAGATGAAGTTATAAAATTATGACATGAGTGGTTTGGCCACCTTAACTACCACTACCTTGAACGACTTTGCAAAAATGACATGGTCATTGGCTTGACTCGTGTCCAATTCTCAAAAAGACTTTGCGAGGGGTGCTCCCTTAGGAAGCATCCCAAAGCAAAATTTGACAAAGGCAAAGCTTGGAGGGCTTCACAACCTTTGGAGTTAGTCCACAATGATGTATCAGGACCCTTTCCCAAACCATCTTTCATAAGGGCTAAGTACATCCTCACTTTCATTAATGATTTCTCTAGGTACACTTGGATATATTTTCTCAAACAAAAGTCTGAAGTGTTTGAAAATTTTCTAGACTTCAAGGCTCTTGTTGAGAAATAGAGTGAGAAATCCATCAAGTTTCTTTGAACTGATAATGGAGGGGAGTATGTCAGCAATAGGTTTGAGCAATTTTACACCATAGAGGGGATTGATTTGCAGCGCATAGTCACTTACAGTCCTTCATAGAATGGGGTTGCAGAATGTAAAAATAGGTTCTTGAAAGAGATGGGTAGCTATATGATTCACTCCAAATCCTTAGCACCATAGTACTAGGCTGAAGCCATCAATTGTGCTTGCTACATTCAAAATAGGGTTCCTCACAAAGCTTTAAAAGGGATAACACCCTTTAAAGCTTGGCATAAAAGGAAACCTAATGTTGAGCACCTTAGGGTTTTTGGATCCCTAACCATGGCCCACATACCGAAGAAGAAACACAAAGCTATGGAATGTCAGTCTAAGCCTTACATCCTTGTAGGATATCCGAATGGTGTTAAGGGGTATCACCTTCTAGATCTGACCACTCATGAGTTGTTCATTGAGAGAAGTGTCAACTTCAAGAGAGTCCTAGAGACTTAACACTTGGCACTTCTTCTCTCTCATCAAATCTACTTCTTCATGATGATTCCTCATATTTAAATCAGCCACAGCAGGTTCTTAAGCTAGAGACATCTTCTTATTTTTTGAGTTCAGACAGAAAGGATAGTGATACAAAGTCATCCACCTCTAGTCAGTCAAAGGATGAGGAGTTAGCACCTGACTCGCCCACTTCTGGGCCACTTTGGGCCAAACAGACACTTGAGAGTGTTGGCACTTGGGCAGGAGATCTTACAGATGATAAATGTACTGGGGGAGATTTTTAGAGAGATCCACATGCCTTTTTTGCTTCAATTTCAGATCCACAGACTTTTTAACAGGCATCAGGAGTACCTGAGTGGGATAGTGCTATGGAGGAAGAATATTCTTCCTTAATCAAAAATCATACTTGGGACTTGACTTCACTTCCTAAGGGAAGGAATATGGTTTGATGTAGGTGGATATATCAGACCAAGTTTGCAATAGATGGGTCAGTTGATAAGTACAAGGCGCGATTGGTCACCAAGGGTTTCTCACAGGTGGCAAGCATTGACTATTCAGAGACCTTTGCACCCATTGGAAAGATGACTTTTATCCAACTCACCTTGGCTATTGCCATAACACATGGTTGGTATGTGCACCAGATGGATGTGAAGAGTGCCTTTCTTCATGGAGACTTAGAGGAGGAGATCTACATGGAGCAGCCACCAGGATTTATTCAAGATTCTTCCTTAGTATGCAGACTTAAGAAATATATCTATGGACTCAAACAGGCCCCTCGAGCTTGGTATGCCAAGATGGATTCCTTCCTTCTCATAATGGGTTTCACTAGGTGCCATTTTGACCCCAATGTCTACTTCTTGCGATAGGATGATTCGCTCCTGATTTTGGTTCTATATGTTGATGACCTTTTGATCACCAGGAGTTCTTCATCGGCTATTACAGTGGTGAAGGCATCTCTCTAGGATAGATTTGACATGACAGACTTGGGTTTATTGCACTACTTCCTTGGCATCAAGATCTCATAGTCAGATTTAGGGATTTCTCTTGCACAACCTTAGTATGCTCTTGATTTATTGTCTCAGTTTCACATGGCTGATTGCAAGCCATCTCTGACTCCCTTTCTATCAGGAGTCAAGCTTGAGGCTGACTATTCTTCACCATTAGTTGATACCACTAGGTATCAACAACTTGTTGGTAGTCTCATTTACTTGACTCACACTAGGCCTGACATATCATATGCAGTGGGACTTGTCTCCAAATTTATGCAGGAACCTCATGAGCTACATTGGAAAGCAACTAAGAGGATCTTGCATTACATATAGGGTTCACATAGATATGGGATTCATTATAGTTTTGGCATAGAGGCTAACTTGATTGGGTATACAGATTTAGATTGGGTTGGTAATTCATAGACTCGCAAGTCCACTTCTAATTACAGTTTCTCTCTAGGTTCTGCTTCTATCAGTTTGTCTAGCAAGAAGCAAAATGCTATTGCTATATCATCCACAGAGGCAGAGTACAGGGGAGCTGTTAATACAGCTACTGAGGCTATTTGGCTTTAGGGGATACTTTATAAGTTTGGCATTCCTATCAGGTAGCCCACCATCATTTATTGTGACAACTAGAGTACCATTCAGATTTGCAAGAATCTGGTTCAGCACCAGCAGACCAAGCACATAGAAATTCACATGCATTTCATTCAGGAGCTTATTCATAGTCAGATCATTGACTTGATATTTTTCCAGTCTTCAGAGTAGGTTACATACATCTTCACCAAACCTTTCACCAAGAGCAAGTTAATTCATCTACGAGCTCTTCTTGGGGTGCGGTCCACATCTACAGTAGCATCATCTTCAGGGGGGGCCACTAGCCTCTTCATTTCTTTTATGTCTCTCTTTTTGGGGGGGAGTTTTTTTCCTATGGATTTTCTCCTTTTCTATATCTTATGGGAGATTGCATTTGTACATGGGTACCTCATCAGGCCTAGTTGTTGGGACCTATTTTATATTTCCACACTACCCACCTAAGCTATGCTTATAGGGGTGTTAGTGTAGGTTTTTATTTTTCCTTAATATTTAATTAGGGAATATTATATATTTGTGCATACATGGAGTTTTCCTACATACATGGGATAGGCTAGCTTATGTGGAGATGTGTGTCATAGATGTGTCATAAGAATGTCATAAGTAACTCTTTTAACCAGCTATTCTGGGTATGGGAGTTACTTCTCTATTCTTAGCACCTTGTCACCACCTTTCATGGAGGAGTTACAGTCTATTCTTGGGGTGCTTTGACCACCTTTTATGGAGGATTTACTTACGAGCTCTCCTATATGTATTCTTCATTATGGCCATCTCATGTTAATCGAATATTAGGTTTTGCTCCTATTTGTCTTTTAGAAATTATCTCTTTCAGTGTTTTCACTTTGCTTTAGCTTCTTTGTGGTGTGCACCAGCTTCATTTCGTGTGATCACTTGACCATTGCATTCACGTTATTCAGACCCTGGCAACAAATCTGATAATTTTATGGCTCCAATTATCTTTTTTTATGTTTTAAATTATGTTGAGAAGCCATCCATGGAGGGACAATGTTTCTTGAAGGCAAATCCAAGTTTTCTCTCTTCTACACCACATTACAAAGGGGGGAGTTCAAATGATTAAATCACCAAATTAATGCATAAAAGTTATTCAATAAGATTTTAAAGGTTACTTATCAACTTCAACAACACGTATAAATCAATAAAAATTCATATATTAGTTCCCATAAGTATTTTAATGTTGGAAAGAGTCATCAACTACCCAAAAGAGATATTTTCCTCTCCTATGTTAAGCAAGTTGAAAAAGTCAAACAAGTTTTAATAGCATTCTAACAACATAGCAAGGTGGAGAGACCTCATAAATGAATGAGGAGAATGTTTCAACTAAGGAATTAATCAAGACTTTAAGACCTATTTTCAAGGGAAAAGACTTATTCATCAAGGAAGACAAGCAAGTACTACATTGGATTTGGAGGACTATGTGGATGAGTCACCCCTAGTTTTGGGTTGTCTTCTCTCTCTCTCTCTCTCTCTCTCTCTCTCTCTCTCTCTCTCTCTCTCTCTCTCTCTCTCTCTCTCTCTCTCTCTCTCTCTCTCTCTCTCTCTCTCTCTCTCTCTCTCTCTCTCTCTCTCTCCTTTATCATTTTATCTACAAGTAAGCATATTTTTGGAATTTTTAATCATCTTTAACCTAAATTTTGGTAGAGCCCTACTCATAAAAACACTTTTACTTGGCTCTATGAACTGAATAAGACTGAATTCATGTATCCTTAATGCTTGTGACTAGTGTATGCTTATGGTTTGTAGATGAATGTTAGTTATAATGAATGCTACATCACATTTTTCCTCTCTTATGTACATATTTATAGGTGGTATTTCATCCTTATAGGTTACATAGTGTGATTTAATAGATCTTTATGTTTGGCAAGTATAATAATTATTTAGTGTCCTTGAGAGACCTATTGATCAGTTACCTTAGACCATGCATCAATCTAGTGACCCCTATGTGAAATATTAATGTTTGAAGATTCTTCATTTGAGAAATGTAATCAGGTTCATGTTTGAATTCATCCTTCTTGGTTCATGTTAGGCAATTGAAAGATACATTTTGGTGTATCACTTTAGTTAGATAGGTTTTTTTCAGTTTATTTTCCTTTCCTTTTCCTTACAAGCTAGTAGTGTAGTGTAGAGAGCCTAACTAATACATCAAAGGGAGATGTCCCTTATAATATAGAGATTCAATAGGATTATCTAAATGTTACTCCAAACCATGAAGGCTTAAAACAACCCTCAAAAGGGTGTAAGTTTAAGTATATAACACTAACATCTACTTACCATTATACTAGATGGATATAAGATGTGGCTAATGATAATTTCAAAGTAATCAATGTTATTAAATTTATGAAGGAAAACATACTGACCAAGTTTGTTACTCTATTCTATTTAGTTTTTATAATGGTCTAGCATTGTAGTATACATAATTTATGAAGTGGGCCTACAACAACCAAATCACCATCAAGTTATCCTCTAAATACTACTTGTAGCACATTAGAGTGTTTTAATATACCAATAATAATATGATGGATGTAATCAAGAATTCAACAAAAAATAAACCAATTGAATGGAATCTCTTAGTTAAGTATACACTATGGGTAGATTTAACTAGACACAAGCAAGCTCTCAAGGCTTCACCTTTTCTACTAGTATATGGGCAACAACTAGTCTTCCCCATTACTCTTAAAATACCAACATAAAATTTTATACAAGAGTACATGTGATAAGTGAAATAATACAGTGTATACTACTTGATATATTCTAGATGAAAGATGCAAGAATTGAAGCACTGCACAAATTTAGCAAACATCAAGATATTGTCAAAAGATGGTCTGACAAAAGGTCTAAGATCAAGGCCTTCATGAAATTGGACCTAGTGATTTTATGGAATTAAACACATGAGAAGAAAGGACATCATGATAAGTTCACTCCTTTATGGATTGGGCTATCAGACATAATAAATCCTAGGTAATAATGCCTTCCACTTGAAGGACCTCCAAAGTAATGACCTCACTTTTTTAGTCAATGGATAGTTTTTGAAACATTATCTCATGCCTGCTCCAACTAAAAATGATTTTGAGTGACTATAAATGGATATTTAGACATAGGAGTAGATTGGATTTCCTACTTTCTAGAATAGATTTTATGGTTCCTTAGATTAAATATTTCTTACTTTCTGCATTTGTTTTTAGTATATTATTTGGTATGCTTTCTACATTAGTTTTTTAAAATTATAGAATAGACCAACTGATTTCCTATGTTAAAGTTATAAAATAATTTCCAAAATCAAGGGGATTATTTACAAAGATCCACAAATTAGTTTTCACAAGGATTTATTATGATATTACTTGAGCTTCTAGGATTGAGGTATGTGTTATGACTGAATTAGGTTTTACTTGAACCGAATGAGTTTACTAGACCTCTAAGATTTAATCTAATATAGTCATGAAAATTTTAGAAATATTTTTTAGTTCCAAATATTAACTTCATTATTACATGATAAAACTTGTATGGGAGAAAATAAACATATAAATAGATACACATTGATAGGGACATATTGATTAAAATAAGTTTGTTAATACACACACCTAGATGATGGTGATTCCAAACCCTTATTCTATATGTGTTTCAAAAAAAATCATAGAAAATGATAGAATATGGGTGATTAAAGTAATCTCTATCATGTCTATGGATGTTTGGTTGGTAGTAGAACAATACTTAGAGTAGAATCATAAGTATCTTTTTCAGGGCTATAGATGTCTAGTTGGTAATAGAGTAATGTTCAGGCTTCCCTTACTATTTGGTTACAAAACCTAAGGTCAAAATGAAACCTAAAGTGTTTATTTAGATATTTTTAAAAAACTTTCATAATTAGGGGAAATCATTTTTACAAAAAAATCACACAATCAAATCCAAGGAATGGAAATGGTTAGTATTTTGCATGAGGAAGTAAGAGTCTTTTTTAAGCTCTAATTTGTTTATTATTTTCTCAATAGAGTTAAAGTTTTTTTATGATGTATTATTGATATTTTGGGTTCTTAAATACTTAAGATTATTTTCTCCTTTTAAGTCTCCATTTATTGTGCCCTAACACATACACCCTATTTTAAAATCCAAATAGGGACCCACTATTGATCGCATATCTTAATTCAAGGTCATGTGAGCCAAAATTCTATGATGTGGAATTTGAAAAGAATAAAATTAAGGTCATTTACAAGTTTTTAATATGTTTCAAAGTATAGGAGAATCAAACTTGTGAATAATCCATATTATATGATTCATTTTTTGCCTTTGATTTTCCTTTAACTCAGTACTTATGTACATGTTTGATTTACAATTAAATAGTTGATCAGATTGATGTGTTATGAATTTAGTTATTTATTTACCTATGTTGTGTATTTAACAAGTTATTATGTACTTAATTATTTCCTAAGAGATATTATAACTCATCCATTATTTCCACATATCATCATCTCATTCAACCAAAGGTGACATCAATAGAGTTCCTCATAGATATTATCTCATGCAATCAGATCAACAAGAGTCATCCACATGTCATCATCTTGCTCACCTAGAGATGACATCAATAGAGTTCCTTATATGTATTATCCCAGGTAAGTGGAGTAGTGATATTTATCCTTTTGTCATCATCCCTCACCCAAAGATGAAGTTAGTAGAGTTACTCATATAGATTATCTTGGACAAATAGAGAAATGAGAACCATCCATGTATCATCATCTTATTCACTCAAAGGTGATGTCAATATAGTTCCTTATATGGATTATCCTAGGAAAGAAAAGCAATGAAAGGCATCCACATGTTATTATCCTACTCACCCAGATGTGATGTCAGTAGAGTTCCTAGTATAGATATCATGGGCAATCAGAGTAGTGAGAGTCATCCATGTGTCATCATCCCACTAACCAATGGCTAAAAGAACAAAGTATAATAGGCCATAACTTAGTTATGATTAGAGTATAAACATGGGGACATGTGTCCCTCAGTGACATAATTAGATAACAAAGACATAAATGCCAAGCCCAAAAGCATGGAAAAGAGACATATGTCACATTATTTTGAGTAGGAATTTTAGAGAAGGTAAAATAAGCCACATGGTAATAAAATATATGGAAATTGACATTATGAAATTCAAATGGAAAGAATAGACAAGGAATGGAGTGAATGTTGTTATTACCATTAAGTTGTACAAATTGGTGAATTAATACATTCAATTATCAAGGCCATCACATCCAAAACAATATAATTTGAGATGCCATACCAAATCTAATCATATTGACTTATAGTTATCAAGTGAAGATTTTGAATTCAAAGATCTATTGTGAGCAAGAGATTACATAATATTCATAAAATAGGTATTTATCACCTAGATTTTTAGTGGCCTCTTCATCTTATAGTCCACTTATTTCTACATATTAAATTATAGGACTAACTAAGTACACTAACACAGCATTTGATTCAACATCTACCAACCATAATTTCAAACATTACTCTATTATTTGGGATGTGTTTGATGCATTCAAGTCATACAAGGCTAAGGACCAGCTTTCAATTTTCACATAGAGGTATAAGGATGAATTGATAGAAATAAAAATGGTTGGTCTAAATAACATTGTATTCAAACCAGAGGTAATGCCCTGCATTGACATATTATTTAATTTACTTTTAAATGGGAAAATATCTAATAAAATATTACATTTTAAACTTATCAAGACTCCAGTAATATATATTAGTGAAAATTCTTTCAAAAGATACAATAGGGTTCCTCTACAAGAAATGTCCTATAATAAATATATGTTAAATTCATGACTCTTTGCAAACAATATCCACAAAAAAGTTCAAAGAATGGGCTAGAAACCCAAGTAGTTTTATGATTTAGGGCCCTACTTTTGATAGTCCAATTTTTGTGTTCAGACTAGGGGTAATAATTGGCATAGCCCTACTAAATAAAATACATGGTTTCTCAACCATTTCTTATGTCAATGAGATATGGGTCCCATTATTGGATATTATCCTGACCTCTAAAAAAATCATAGCCTTGGGGGAGATAATTAGCTCTAATTTAATTCTATGAATCACAAATTGAAGAAGCTTACTAGATGGTAACTTCTATATGATGTCTTAATTGGTATATGTTGTGACTATAATAGTGCATTCAACCTATGAAGAACTTTGGTAACCATTTATAGAGTACCCAAAGAATAGAATTTGTGATGAATTAAATTTCCTACATGTGCACATGTTTATAAATCAAATAAAAAGGTTGATAGAGATTTTTTATCCTATGGTATACAATAACATATATGCGAGGAATTTCCCCAGACTATCAGATCTTATAAATAGACTATTTAAAAAATGGGCAACTACTAGTTTTATTCTAAGTGCACTATAATTAGGATAGAATATACTAAGGCACACCCTTTGTGCTTACCCTGAATTATGCTTAAAAAATTGGCTAAATGGGAAATGGCTACTCAATTATATGATAGTGTTAATGTTTAGTTATAAAGTGTTAAGCAAGCATCCATCCACCCAACCCATCTCAACATTGGCCAAATGCAATATATAAGGTAGGAGCACTTCCAGTATGTTGGAAGAATAAGGATGCACTATGGATTGAAATGGCCATCATTTAGGCATTAGGACCCTAGGAAGAATGTCATGGAGCATATTAAGAGATATGAGAGGAAAGTGAAAATCAACTATGGTCATCAATCTTATAGTCATGACAATGTGTTCATGAATACAAAGGATGACACTAAGGTTATTATTAGGATGCATAGGGTAAAAATGTCAATAATTATAACATAGAGGATCCAATATGATCCCATAATTATTTAAGAAGATGCCTAGTGGATCGAAAAAGAATAATGTGTTTCTAAACCTATTCATGGACCTCCTCCTCACACAAAAGTAGACATACAAGAACAAGTTGACCCATTTGGGGAAGTAAATATTAAAGTAAGAGTTGAGACTGGTCCAATCTCCCTCATATATTTTGTTTTTTTCTCTTCAACCCATAGCTGATATGGAGAAACCTACAAGATCAAGTGGAAAAACTAGGATATTCTTTGTATTGCCTCTACTTCCCTTGAATATAACATAAAAACTAAATATTCATGCTTTCTTATCTCATGTTTCCATTATTTATCCTTCTAATTTACCCCTATCATAGTAACACCATCCGTAGTAATGCCTCAATCTCTTGGGCAACCATCTTCACCACCCATGATTCCTCTAGTGATCACCACTCCCCCCACTTCATTACCACCTATTACCACTAGTATCCCATCATATCTCACTCTAAATTATATATGGTCATCCCTTACTACTCCTAAACTACTAATTACTTATAAAAGGAAGCCCAATAATCTTCTTATCTCACCCCAAAAGATAGAATTAGAAGGGAACAGGTATAAATTCCTAGGGAAAGGGAGGATAGAAGAAAGGGTAGACACAAATCAGACCCTATTGAAACTTTTGATAGTGAAGAAGAAGATAAAATATGGGTAACAAAATAAGAATGGGTGTCTAATATAGACATTAATGAAATAGAGTCATTTTATGATATAACTAAAAAAAATGAAGAGGATGAATGGATAACTGAATAAAGTTCTTAGTCTAAAGGAACTGATATATTAGGTGAATTTGAGGAGGTTGATCAAGGAGATGTTATCTTAATTGCCACTTATTTATTATTAGATAAATAAGGATATTTAGAATGGGATATAGAGTTAAAACTATAAACCTCAATATAGGGGCCATCATCAACTACACCCCCATGTTCTCCATCTCAGGCTATAATGGTGATAATTGAAACAACCATTGCCCTAACTATCCCCATTCAAACTATAAGTACAACAATCCCTCATTATTTGATAAATTTCTCAATTGTTGCTACTATAATTGGTGTAGTAGATACTATTCATTCTATACATTATTTGAGTAAAAAAAATAAGCTTCTAGTAGTTATAATGCCAATTTTGTCCACTATAGCCCAATTTTCTACTATGGGTCCTCTTTATAATGATATTATTACTAGTTTTATACTATGGGTCCTCTTACTAATGATATTATTGTTAGAGTTACATATACATTAGTCATAAATTACTTACAAAATCTACTTATCACCCCAATGACCTATTCATTCTTTAGTAGAACCAATCCCTAGTCCCCCAAAACATCAATGGGAGTACATTTTGAAATCCTAGTGTGAACCTCTATTTTTTTTTGCAAAGGCCACACCCTTGGGTCATCTACACAATTATGAATTCACATTGGCCAAGTTTCTCAGATAGATTTCCCTATAGTTTCAGTGCATAGGGCAATTGGGAAGACTAAATTCATCATTGATACACTGACACAAAAGCAAGTCACTAGATGGAGGAAGGTTATACCTCATTTACTTACATTAGGGACATATTCCCCCATAATTTTTCATCCTCTAGGGTAATATCCTTATTCTATTCCTATATTTATGGAGCAAGCAGGGCAAACAATGCATTTAGTTGTATTGAGCATTCCTTTATGAATTAAGTAGCTACAATAAGAGGAAGCAGGAAAGAAAGACCTAATAATTATTGAGAAACCAATGGTCAATTTCCACTTTGATAGTAAAATGGATACCTTGATGAAGGTTAAAAAATGAACTATGGTTGTATAAGGAGAACAAGTCAAGTTGGAACATAGAGAAGATATATTCTATCTGACAAAGAGAATAAAATTAAATCCCTTAGACCTAGATAGATATGATCCTTAAAGTTTTGTGGATGCTATAGGAGGATTAATCAAACAAATTTTCAAAATATATGACCAATTTATTCATAGGTCACTAAAGAGGATCATTATTTATTCTCCTAAGGATATGATAGATAGCTTGAAAGGAGTAGCTAAAAGATTATATGATACCATTTAATTAATAAGGTATGCAAAGACTACATCCTAGCCTAAGTGGGGGGGCATAATTAATTTTTTTTATAAAATTAAGTATTTAGATGGTAATATTTACTTTTTAATCTGTGACTAGAAATAAGTCATGTGCCCACTAAAACCTAATAACAACAACAAAATTTACATGAGCTTAGAATTATGTCATTACCAAAAGAGATGGCTTGCCTGATTAGCATCACGAGATGTAAAATCTAGTGCAATAATTTACAAATCAAAAGATAGAAGTAGTCTATATTTTTAAATATATGAGAGTCACTAAGATAAGCACTCCTCTTGGTAAATTAGTTCCTAATCCCATTCTTTATAATCTACTTCGAACTACAGTTGATAACTTTTGAGTTGAAATTAAAGGCACAGTCTGTAGAACCAAATAAAAAATTATGTAACTAGTGAATTTTTATATGGATAAAATTATAAAAATTAGGATACTTCATGTGGAGGTCAAAGTTACATTAGTCACACATAATAAGTTGATGGACAAGATCCCATAGTTTTTTAGAAGGTATTTTCTTTATTTTGAAACTATTGATATCAACTTCTAAGTTAGCCATGCATTATATTTATAAATGGAGGTAGCAAAGCAATCAACTTCAGTATCAGGGGCACCACTGACACCCCCTTAATGTACTCAATCTTTGAGATATACACTAGTGAAAATGTAGATAGGGATAGCATATGTTCCACTTTTGATACTCAGTGCTACAACTATATTGGCATCAACTTTTGGTGTATCTATAGTGATAATGTTTGTTCTAGTTATAACTCAAGTTACTATAGTAGTTTCATCCACATTAGTTTCTATATTTGTTACCACATAATTTTCTTCTTCTAGCGATTCCACATCATCACCCCTATTAATACATATGTATATGCTTGATTTAGTTAAGTTATAATTGTTAGTTCCTAATTTATTTGGCATATATTGTATTTTAGTTGAGGAATTCTATTCTAAGTAAACACCATTATACGTGCATGTTTGGCATGATGATTAGCATAAAATGTTATTTATAGAGATGTAAATTTAGACTTTGATTAGAGGATGAGGCCTTCCTCTCCCTAATTTGATAAATATTTGTATGCTCCCTATCCCAAAGGGAGGAAAATTTTGGATATTAAGATTAATAATAAATTTTATAGATTGTTTTATAGTTATTCTTGATGTGCAAATATGATTCTTCTCCAAACCTATGAATATTGTAAGAATTTATATCATTTTGGTATCTTAGTTTGTTGATTGTGCATGAGTTTTATTTTTAATATAGTTATTCATATTGTGTTATTATTAATTTGAATGCCTTTTGTGTATTAATCATAATCCCCCTTGTAGATGTCTGAACATAATATTACAAACATGGATACCTTTGATTATATATGCTTAAGTTTACTATATTCTTTTTTCCTTGGACTCTTAATATTCATTATTTTTGGTGTGCTTATAGCAGCTTAGAGTAAACATTATTTCTTGGTTGATTGTCCAACCCCTAGTTGAAGAACCAGGTTTCATCTTGTTTCATCCATGGGCCTTCTTTTCTACCTTACCTTTCCTTTTTTTGAGTTTATTTGGGTTCTACTCACCTTATTTTATATTCATAATTAATCCACCCATATCAATTAGGTTTAGATTCATCCATATCCAAACCCATCCATGGTAAACAAATTGCTCCATTCACCACTATTCCACCAACAAGTTGTTTACAAAACCCAATACCCTACAACTTCCTTGGAGTGAATCTTCATCCATAGATCTTAAAACATTAGAGGATAACTCATAATGTTATTTTTTTTGCATAAAACCCACATCAAAAAAAACAATCTAATTTAATTATTTTGGATATTTCCCCCTCAAAGTGGTTTAGTCATATTTATCAAGTATTCTGCTCTTTTGTTAATTACTTTTATGGATCTGCTTATTCTACTCATATTTATGCAATATATTACTCCATTGATGTGAATTAGTTAATTAATTTAATTACATTGTATCTTTCATTTCCTTATAACCATTTACATCTTGGAATTTATTGATTTTTATAAGAATTATTCACTTGACTTTATCTTCCACATTGGTGTACATGACACAATTTCACCTATGGAGGCATTGTACCAATGTGTGTTTATTATATACACTAGCACTAAATATTCTTAGCTTCAAACTATATGATTTACACATATATTGACATATTATGGTTATATTTTCTATATATAGCTTTCCTTGGGCATTTTTAATATTGAAGGGTAGGATATCTTTCCCATGGCATCAATATCCTTAACTTAAAATTCACTTTCTAGTTGACCTTATCATATGTCATGATATCTCGATTTTATAATACACTTTGGGACATATATTTTATATTTGTATTGATTATTACATATAACATGATTCTTGATATAATATTCATGCACTTTATCATAATATACTTGTCATGCTTGATGATTACTTATCTCATACTTTTCCCATCAAGGGGTGGAAACATATTAACATTAACAAAATTTCAAATTTCAAAAACTTTGGAAATTTTCAAAAATTCAACATTGGAAAAATTCAAAATTTTACTAACTTTGAAAAATGTAAAATAATAAAAAAATATTAATTTATACATGTTACATATTCATCTATTCTAGAGGTTTTTCATTATACACAATCTATACATGGATGTTTTTCATGGTATTTCTTGAGTGAATACTATGAAAATTAATAGGTTACATAATACTTAATTTAATATTATGCATCTATAAAAACTATTTCTAAATTATGTAGCACCTCAATCTTGTACACTTATAAAATACATATCATGGATGTACCTTTAGCTTCTAGACCTTTCCCACTACAAAAATCTTACATATATTTCCTTTGTGCCAAATTGCTTATCTCTTAGTCTAACCAATATTATTCTGATGACTCAGACCTTTTATCATTCTTAGAATGTTATAAACATGCTTATCTTCTATCTTTTAAAGTTTTGGACTTGTTCTTATTTTACATATACCTAAATACTTGTGTCTTAGTCAGACACCTATGTCAATGTAAGTGACCTATCCCGACGCAAGTGTCCAGGGCCCTAAATTCATCCAATTTATAAATAAAATATATTCTTTTAGTTATCCCAAGTTATTTTATGTGAGATATTCTCCAAAATTATTGGTATAAATATATGACCAATCCTCCTTCATTCCTCATTTTAAAAAAAACCTAGCATAGACCAAACAACTTGCAAGGTAATTTACCAAAGGCATTCAATCAAACATTCAAGTGAGTAAAGATTCCCTACTTTTTCCTATTTCCATATCAATCATAGGGACAACACATATGTTAGAGGTATAATCACTAAGATGGGGGGGTGAATCAATGAGTCCAAATAATCCAACTTAAATTTTGATCTTTCCAAATACTTAATCAGTTACCACAAGCATTCATGAAGCATACACAACATTCACATCAATGATCAAGAGAGACAATGTAAGATCAATCACATAGCACATGGCATATGTGGGAAACCCTCTTAGGGGAGAAAACCCATTAGAACCTAAAATTGGACTAATATCCTATAATAACAAGATCTAATTTAGACCATGTACAAAATATCAAGGAACTACAATCCCTATTTAGTGAGACTACAATCCCATAAGGTGTAGCCACACCTATCTAGTTGAGCTTCAATAACAACTAGACCTTTTAACAAGTTATAACTTGTAAGAAGGATACAGCCACCTTAGATGATGAGATGCCACAACAACACCTTTGAACACATCCACCTCTAAACTAATGCCAACAACACCTAATGATGGTCCTTTACTTATCACACTTCACCTTCATTCACACTCAAACAACAAGTGCACTTATTATACCAAAAAAATTATGATCAACAGGTCATAAAAATAGTCCTCAATCTATTTTGATCTTCAACTCATCCTCAAGTCACTCTAACCCTCCTTTTCTCCACAAAACACACACACAAGCCTCTCTCCAATTTCTTCAAATCTCTCGCACTTCAAGTCTAGAACCCATCATCTTTGGTTCCACTATTTATAGAGTAATCTTGATAATCACTACCTTGGTTAGCCATAAGGCATGACTTATCCCTTAATTCATCTCTCACATAAATACATAGCTCATAAAAATCTTCATAGGTTAGCTATAGAATATATGGGTCACCCTTAAGTAGCTACACCTTTTAATAAGGCCCTTGTATCTCTTATAGGTCTTATGGAGACCTATTCACTCATTTAGAACACCCTCAAGTAAAAAATAACACAAGACCACTTTTAATACATGAGTCAACTCCTTATGTCCCCTTTAACATCCTCAAATGATAATAGTCATCTTAGCTCACCTCTGAGTATGCTCAATCAACTCAAATAGAGACCTTATACATAGGAACACCATTATCGAACATACATTCAACTTCTTAAGCATTGTTCATTCTTAAGAGAGATTTATCATGCCTCTAAAATACTCACAAAGCATCCTCATGGAGTTTACAACACTCCTAAATAGAAAAGTCATCATGAGACATCAAAATAGTAACAACATAATCTCAAATATCCTTCTCGAGTCACTTTGCAAAATAAGCATAAACACATAGCCAACTTCTAGGCTCAATATATTTGATTGTACTCCTTTTTATATCTTCAAATCCATATTTATAGATGCACCTTGGGATCCTCTACCACTTTTATTTTTACTATATGAGAAAATTCAACTTATATCAAAAGATATGACCCAAAGACCAAACACTAGTTTCTCCCTATATTAAATTCAAATATTTGAATTCAAATGATCACAGTTAACTTTCAAACACAATGCTTGAATCTCGCTTCCTCTCAAATCAGATCGAATATGTACCATCAATCTTTTTCAATATTTAAAATATAGGATACCAATGCCAAGCATTTAACTTTAGTCACTTTGACTTTGTCTCATGCAATCTTGAAATGTTGACTCAATGCACTCTATCAATATATGTGGATCAACCATGTCTTTAATGATCAACACTCATCATTTGATCAATTTGTAAAAATGCTCACTTACCATTAGATCCTTATCATATACCTTTGCTTATTTTTTAAACATCATTCACCTATCCTTATCTCACTACTTCTTGACTTCATTGAGTAATGCAAACCATTGATCTTGATAGAACTTTAACATGTACAGAAATGACTAAGTATGAGGACCCTTTCAATATGCTTGAGTAGCCATTTTGAACTATAATAACTTCTTCTACACTTTGAAACATGATCTTAAATTTGAATTAGATGATCTCCTCACATAGGAGAATCTAACCATGTGACATACTACTCCTTAAACCTTTGTGCATGTAAGATATAACAATGCCTTCTCAAAAACTTATGTCATAGATCCAACTATGTCTAGATTTTATTTAGGAGACCAACTTTGCTTCTTCATAACTTTTGCTATGCTTCAGTGCATGATTTAGAATTTAGTGAAAATAAACTATGCACAGAACTAAACAAACCCATATAATCAATTTCTCTTGACACCTTCACTTGTGCAAGATATAACATCATAAAAATTATCACTCGGCTCTTTCTGCCTCATTACAAATTTGGCTATGGAAAAATAGAGTCAAACTGCTTGGGAGCCCAACTTTGCATATGCACATCTTTTAATGTGCTTCAATTCATGATCTAAAATTTAGTAAAAATAAAATAGGTACAAAATTTAACAAACCCATATGATCACCTTCTCCTAAAATTTCCACATGTGTGAGATATTTCATCATCAAACTGCTTACTTGGTTCTTTCTATCTATATTGCAAATTTGGCTAAGTATGGGAAAATAATGAATTCTAACTGAGAAGCCAAGTTTGTACCCTCATATCTTTGACCATAATTTGATGCATTAATTGAGATATGATGCAAAATAAATATGTAATATATTAATCACAACCATATGACCAACTCCCCTTGACTCATTCACATATGGTAATGGTGACATCATCAAATTGCCTACATATATTTTTTGCCACTAGACCTAAACTATCTAGATGAAAACTATGGACTATCAGATGAACTTCACTTATGAACACAATCTCTCAAAGCATAGATAACATCTTAAGGACCTATTTCACATGCTTGAAAAACCATACTCATCCTTGAACATTTCTATCCATTTCAACATTGAAGATCAACCAAGCCTCCTTCAAGCATACTTAGATAAGCAAATTGCACACTTCGTCATTGTCACATAGAATATCGAGGCTCTACATCCACTCACCATGACACCACCATGAAATTATTATTGAAAATATCTAATAATTTCCCCCTTTTTTAGTGATGTCAACAAACATCATATATAACAATATACAGCTCACCTTCTCTCTCTTCAAGCACTCCCACAATAGGAACTTTCTCCCCCTTTGACACAATGAAAAATTGGGCACCAAATAATATTTAGGACCTAAAAATACCATAAAAATTAAAGTACCATCTTAAAAATATGATACAAACTCCCCCTTACCTTGATCTAACCTCTTCTTGTCTTGACAACTTCCTCTTGCTCCATGCCAACACTTTTCTTCAACCAAGCACTGCAACCAATGAATAAAGAATACACAAAAAATAATTGAATGTAATGGAACTCACCAATAAACATTTGAGAGGGAATCCCCCTAATAACTCTAAGTGATTGAACCTTCTGAGCATCTTTAGATCTCCACATACCATGAAAAATCAATATATAGGCTTACTAGCCTTCTCTATGAAACTACCATAAGGACCACCAAAAAAAATTAATTCCACTCAAAAAATAGGAAACATACTCTCAACCAACTTGAGAAATCTTATTTAAACAAACATACCTTTCTCTTTTGGATAAACTGAGCAAAAAACACCCTTCTTCAAACTAACCTTGTTTAGCCTCCTTGTAACCCTACCTAGAACTTACAGAGCCCACAATTTTTAGTAAACACATATTCAATACCTAAAACTTCATATTTGGAAAAATATAAATTCCCCCTTAATCACACCAATTTTCATCACCAAACTCATCCTGTGCAACATACTTCCTTCACAAACCTACTAGCTAATTAGCCCTCCATATTGACAAAAACTTGAATAATTTGAGAACCAAAAACCTTCAATTCTCTATGAATCTTGATTTGACCACCCATTTGGCCCATTTAGCAAATTAAAAATCCTTAGACCTCAACTCATAAGTTAGACCACTTTTCTAGAAGAGCTCAAAACCCTAGAATCTTAAAACAAACAAATTCAACACAACACCTTCTAGTCAACATCCACCTCTAAAAATTCATGTACCCCTAAAGACAACCATTACACTTTTCTAGACCAAGATTTTAGATTCCAAACCATTATGAACCTTTAATTACTATAACTCATTTTAGGACCTATTCCAACTGAGAACACTCAAATCTAGTCTTCTCAGAACCATCACAAGGAACACCACAACAACCCTTTCTTCTCCATTGAAAAGAGTCTCTTAAGAAGCATACATAAAGACACCCTCTATAGCTCAATGATCTAAAAAAAAAATATCTCCTCATATTCCATCTCCTCTTTTCTCAATCGATACTTATAGTTCTTTTTTTATTTTTTATCTTAGGAGATACAACTTCCTCAACCACTATAGCATTCTCCTTTTCTTCTAAAATTTAATTGATAATATATGAAGACAAAAAAGATTCATGACATAGCTTTTCATCTATAGAAACTTATTTACAGCATGGAAACTCTTCATTAGGTATAGATAATTGATGTTCTTTACAAGATACATGCTTAGAAATAGCAGGATGTTCTCTTGGATCCATACATACCTCGGAATTGGCCTCAATCAACACCTTGGTATTCTCTTTGAGCTTGAGCTCTTCATTCTCAAAATGAGTATATAATGAGACCTCTTAGTAATTTTTAAATTTTTAAGCATTATCCACCATATAAAATAGATTACTTGGACCTGCAGTCTCATCATGACTCACGCTTGTCACCTTTGGATTCCAAGTGTTAACTTTCCTTCTTTCTTGAACTCTAGGATCCTGATTAAATCTATTTTATCTTATAGGCATTTGCTTGCATAACCTATCAATATGAACTTTATGTTCAAAATTATAACACACCATATTCCTTGATGGAAACATAGTTTATCTAACCATGTTTGGACATAAACTTTCCATATGTCCTTTGTCATGACAAACAAAACAACCTTCCACTTTTATAGAGGACTCACCTTATCTAATATTATGTGGAAAATGGTTTACACGTGTCCCACATCAAGACAATTAAATCACTTAATTTTTTTCACACCTTTTGATTGATGACCCCTATCATAGTCCCATGCAAATTCATTTCTAGCAGGTCTCTTGCACTCTCTATCCCTATGACCAAATTTGTTACATGTATAACAATAACCATTAAATCTTGTATACCTCATGGAATTTAGTTATCTTATCTAATTTGTATTTACTCTACTAGCACCTTCATTCCTTATTTGATGATTTGTCTTCAAACTATGATTTTCCTAGTTCACATTAGTCTTCATCTTATCTTGAGTTACATTCTTTTGTTCTTCTTCATATCCAAGACCAGTTTTATCACTATTATGCTTTTGACCACTCATAATGTTGTCTAGATCACATGAAATCTTTTCAACTCCCACAAATTACTTCTCCTTATTAGATGTCTTTTTAACTCAAATTTCAAAGACTCATTTTTAGAAACATACCTTGAACATTCTTCTTCCTTGGCTCTTAGACTTTCAGACATAGATTCCAACTTAGAATTAAGAAAGATGACAACACCTTCATGCTCCCTAGAGTTTTCGATTAATCTTTCCTCAAATATAATGAATTACTCTTTGTAGTCTTTGATTTTATATTTTATCTTCTTATTGATCTTATTCTCAATATTTAATTCTTCAAGAGAATTCATCAATATAGTCTCACATTCCACCTCATCTTCATCATTATCTGAATCACTCTAAGTAGACACCTTCTGATGTGAGTAACTTCTTTCCTCAACCATGAATAGAGATTTATCTTTATTAGGACCATCATCTTCATGATCATATTTTGAGCCATTTTCTTCATTCTCATCTGATGAGCTATAATCTTCTTTGGTGCAGAGACTCTTCTTATTTTTGAAGAGCTTCTTATTGTTAAACTTTTTGAATCCTTTCTTCCTATTTGTCTTCTTATCTTCATATTTTCCTTCACCATGATCTTCATCATCATTATTCTCATGTTTATGAGGGTACTTCTGAGTAAAATGTCTTATCTTTCCATAGTTAAAACATTTTAAGGGTAGTTTACCCTTATACTTCCCTGAGTGATTATTTAATTTCCTAGTAATCAAAGCAATTAGTTTATCCTCATCAATATCAGATATGTCATCCTCTTTGGATTTATTACCTTAGAACTTATTCTTAGTATTCATCTCTATCTTGAATTTAGCTTCCTTCTTTGGTGGTATATCATCATTTATTCTCATCTCATATATAGTAAGGGTGTCATGCAATTGATCCATCTTTAACTGAGTAAGATCATGACTCTCTTCTATAGCAGATAGTTTTTTATAAAACTTGATAGATAGAGACCTCAATACCTTTTAGACTACAATTACCTCTTAAATATTCTCTCCAAGACCTTTGATGATGTTCACAGTCTCATCAACTCTCTACAGAAAGGATGTCACAAAATCTTCCTCCTTCATCTTGAGACTTTCAAATTTCCTTCTATGAGTCTATAGATTAGCAAGTTTGACCTTTGAATATCCTTCAAAAATTATATTCATTTTTTCTCATAGCTCTTTATCATAAGTACAATGGATTAAATTGGTGTATTCAATTTCTAAAAGGCCACAAGTGATAGCATTCATTGCCTTGGAATTGTTCATAAACAACTTCTTATATGCATTACTAGATCAAGGAGTAATAGGAGAAACATAACCACCTAGAATATATTTCCATAAATAAAACCCTAGATACATAATATATGTCCTCATCATTGCACTCTAAAAAGCATAATTAGATTTATTGAACATTGGTGCTTGCTTATTAGATAAACCTCCTTGATGAATACCCATATTGTACCTTGAATCACCTTCAAGTTGTTAAGCCTTTACCAAAGGACATGCTCTAATACCAATTATTAGAGGTACAATCACTAGGGGGTGAATCAGTGAGCCCAAATAATCCAACTTAAATTCTAATCTTTGTAAATACTTAATTAGTTACCACAAGAATTCATGAATCATACACAACATTCACATTAATGAGTAAGAGAAACAATGCAAGATCAATCACATAACACATAACATACATGGGAAACTCTCTTAGGAGAAAAAAATCACTAGAACATATAATTGGAACTATATCTTATAATCAAAATATCAAATTTAGACCATCTAATAATTATCAAGGAACTAAAATCCCTATTTAGTGAGATTATAATCCCATAAGGTGTTGTCACACCTATCTAGATAAGTAGCAATACCAACCAGATATTTTAGCAAGCTATGCCTTGCAAGGAAGCTACAACCACCTTAAATATTGAGCTACCAAAACAACACCTATGAACACATCCACCTATGAATTGATGTCAACAAAACCTGTTGATTTTCCTCTACTTATCACACTTCACCTTCGCTCACACTCAAATAGCAAGCACACTTATTCTACCAATAGAATTATGACCAATAAGTCATACAAATAGTCTTCAATCTATTCTACTATTGAAATTATATTCAAATAAATCTACCCCTCATTTTCTCCACAAAACACATACACAAGCCTCTCTATAATCTCTCCAAGTCTCTCATACTTTAAGTCTAGAACCCGTCATCTTTAGTTCCACTATTTATAGATCAATCATGATAATCACTACCTTAGTTAGCCATTAGGAATGCCTTATCCCTTAAGTCATCTCTCACATAAAGACACAGCTCATAAAAATATTCATAGGTTTTCCATAGCATCTATGGGTCACCTTTAAGCATCTACACCTTTTAATAAGCCCTTGTAGCTCTTATAGGTCTCATGGAGACCTATTGACCCATTTAGCACACCCTTGAGCAAAATAAGAACACATGACCACTTTAAAATACATGGGTCCACTCCTTATGTCCCTTTCAACATCATCAAATGATCACAGTCATCTTATCTCACCTCTATATATTCTCAATTAACTCAAACAAAGATCTTATACACAAGAACACCATTATTGAACATACAATCAAATTCTTAAGCATTTTTCATACTCAAGATAGATTGATCATGCCTTAAAAATACTCACAGAGCATCATCATGGAGTCTAAAACACTCCTAAATATAAAATTCATCATGAGACATCAAAATAGCAACAACACAAGCTCAAATATCCTTCTTGAGTTACTTTGTAGAAAAGCACGAACACACAATCAACTTCTAAGCTCAATATGTTTGACTATACTCACTTCTAGATCTTCAAATCCATATTTTCAGATGTGCCTTGGATTCCTATACCAATTTTATTTTTACTATATGAGTAAATTCTAATTATATCAAAATATATGGCCCAAAGACTAGACACTAGTTTTTCCCTTTGTTAAATTCAAATATTTGAATTCAAATGGACATAGTTAACCTTTGAACATAATTCTCAAATCTCATGTCCTCTCAGCTTAGATCGAATATGCACCATCGATCTTATTTTATCTTTAACACATAGTCTACCATTGCCAATAATTAAACCTCAATCACTTTGACCTCATCTCATGCAATATTTAAATGTTGACTCAACGCACTTCGTCAATATCTATGAATCAACTAGGTCTTTAATGATCAATGTTTATTATTTGATCATTATGTATGAACACTTACTTGTTTTTATATCCTTATCATGTACTTTTTCTCAATTTTTAAACATCATGCACCTGTCTTTATCTCATTTCTTCCTAACTTCTTAGAGTAATGTGCACCATTGATCTTGCTTGAACTTTAACATGTGCAGAAATGACTATGGGGACCCTTTCAATATGTTTGAGTAACCATTTTTGAACCTTAATAAAAAAAAATTGGCTTCAACACATGATCTCAAATTTGAACCAGATAATCTCCTCACATAGGAGAATCTAACCATGTGATATAATACTCTTAAAACCTTCACATGTGTGAGATATAATGACATTAAAGTTCATTCTCAAAAAAAATTCTATCATAGAGCCAACTATGTTTATATTTTTTCTAGGAGACCAGCTTTGCTCCTTCATAACTTTTACCATGTTTCAGTGGATGATCTAGAATTTAGTGAAAATCAACTATGCATAGAACTGAACAAACCCATATGATCAATTTCTCTTGACACTTCACATGTGAAATATATAACATCATCAAAATTCTCACTCAGTGCTTTCTGCCTCATTGCAAATTTGGCTAAGTATGGAAAAACATAGTCAAACTGCTTGGGAGCCCAACTTTGCATATGCACATCTTTTGATGTACTTTAACACATGATCCAAAATTTAGTGTAAATAAACTAGGTATAAAATTTAAAAAACTCATATAATCACCTTATCTTTAAATGTCCACATGTGTGAGATATTCCATCATCAAACTGCTTACTCGGCTCTTTCTATCCATATTACAAATTTGGCCAAGCAAGGGAAAATAATGAATTCTGACTGAGAAGCCAACTTTGTACCCTCATATATTTGATAGTGATTCCATACATGACTTGAGATATGGTGCATAAAAACTATGGAATATAGTGATCAAAACCATATGACCAACTCCCTTTGACTCATTCACATGTGGCAATGGTGACATCATCAAACTACCTACTCAAATTTTTTGCCACTAGACCAAAACTATCTAGATGAAAACTATGGACTACCATCTAAATTCCACTTATACACACAAGATCCCAAAGCATATATAACATTTTATAGACCTCTTTGACATGTTCTTATCACCATACTCATCTTGAAACATCTATATCCATGTCAACACTGAAGATCAACCAAGCTTCCTTCAAGCATACTTATAACAAGCACATTGAACACTTTGTCATTATCACATAGACTATCAAGCCTCTTCATCTACTCACTAGGACACCTCTATGACACCACCAAACATCATCATGAAAACTCTCTAATAACATATACAAGTATGAATTACTTGAGGAACATTCCATGGAACATATTTTCTAAGTTACAAGCTTGGTCACTCTATGTTACTGCTTATCACACATTATATTCTTATGCACACACAAGCCAACACATATGGTAAAACTACATAAGTATAAGTCCCTCTTCTTAGTATTGGATATGTACGTATCACTCATTGATAAATCAATATTTAGGGAAACTCGACATCATGTGCCAACTAATCCATTTTTTCCATTGTCAATATAAAGATGAAGAATTAAGGTTTTATTATTTGATAAGGAGTGACCTCCCTTGATCCAAATTTGAGCACACCAAAGTGAAAGTGAGAGAGAACCCAGAATATTCTAGGTAGTCACATCCAATTCTAATAATTATTCCTTATAAGACACTTGCATCCATGTTAGATATAAGTGTTAATGAAATTGTCCCGAGTTGATTCAAGTGTCTGCACCTACAAAGGGAATTTTTCTAAAATTTGATGATTGATATAGAATCTAAATCTAGTGTACTTTTTGCATGTTCTAGATCTAGATCTATAATAGCACTAAAACTAGTTAAATATCTTGTTTTCATTATCATTATAATATCTGACATAGTTATACTTTCCATTTTTAGCATATCTCAACATAATAAATTTGGTATATGTTTTATCTAATTTTTGCAATTAATTGGCCTACTATAGATCTATTTATCACCTTTTTGCTTATTCATTTCTATATTCTTAATCCTAACACCATAAGATCCTCATAAAAATTCAGGGTTAAATAGCATCCACATCTTAGAGGGTTCAATTTATTAGAAAATATATATTCTCTTGGGGGCATAGACATTTTAGAGTATTTTGTTAAGCCTATTTTTATTACCCCCTCTTTTTTGAAAGTCATGTCATGTTTTCAATTTTACCATAAAGATGACCTAATGTCATGAAGTCTAAAACTATAGCAGGGGCCAACTCATCTGAATTTAATTAAATATACATTTTATATACATTAGTAGACATTTAATTATTATATTTGAATGAAAATTTTACTTTTAATATTAATTAAGTGGTTTCAAAAGCATAAGTTGGTTTTAAATGAAATATTTTTTAGTATTGATCTCTAGTGTTTTTTAGTGATAGTTTACAATATATTCAATGATTCATAATATTATCAGTATTCTATTTTATCTTGATAAAATGCATGGTTACTATTGAATCAAAAAAACATATTATATTCATGTTGAGTTATAACATTTGATCATATTGAAGGGATGAAAATGAGTGAGATACATATCCAATCATTCCTTGTGCTAATTCATACATTCAAAGTTCATTTGTTATCAGTATTTGTATTCAAATGCCGTAACATGTTTTATTAGATTCTTTTGATTAGGTTACTTTGATAAGATAGTTTTCAAATTGGATTTTGCAGTCTTTATAGCAATCATATTGATATGGCATATCAATTCATAATTAAATTTCTTGATGATCTTAGAATATTATAAGATCATTTTTGAAAATTTATAAAACCTAAGGATCAATAGCCTAACCTATAAACATTATCTAAGACCTAAAGGTATTTCTTATGTGTTATATATATCTTATTACCTAGGTGATTCTATTATCAATGACTAAGTTTAAGTTATAGACTTGGATGTATTTATTTCAAAGTGAGATCATGGTTTATTATCATATTGATTAAGGTCTTAAGTTAAATGTCGACCGTGGTAAATTTTTAAGTTTGAAGTAGTGTTTAGAAGGTTGAATAATGATTCACCATAGATTTGCTCACAAATGAAATTAATAGCTTGCAGTATCAAGGTTTGAGTCAACATATTTGATAATATTATTTGCATTAAATTTTGGGAACTTGCATTGAAATATGGATTTGGCAGTTGATTTAGTGATAAAGAAAATAGAATGCTAAATAGATTAGCAAGCTACTAATTTTTGCATGGTATAACTAGTAGGTTGGTGGATGTTAGGGAAACCAATACAAATCATACATGTCATTTTAGATAGAAAATGGAATTTATGGTAATATAAAGTGGTAAAGTTCTTGGTTTCAGTTTCATTTCATTTCAAGTCTACTATGGAAGTGAAGCTCTATTTGGAAGCATTTTGTAAGGTTCAAGGAGAATACAATGAGATTTTGATAAAATATTTTGCAAGGTCGACAAAGTATGTTGAGTTTTTTCTTGATTGAAAGAAATATTTGGAAATGCATGGCTTAGTTTTGTATTTTTTTGCATGGATTTGCATTTTGGTCTTGTTTCATCAAAACCTATGGAAATATTTTGATTATTCAAAAAAGGTTTCAAGTTGATATGATATGGATTAATTTGATATTTTGTTTGTTAAAGAAACTTTAGTGTTGATTCATTTCTTAAAATAAAACTTTTCATTCTATCTTGCATGCACTCTCTGTTTGAAAAGATTATGGTTTGACCAAAAAGGACTTTGCACAGATCTTTACCTAATAGGACAATTGTTCGTTATTCTAGGAAATTTATTAATAGTCCTATTCATGAATATAAATTTGTTTCAAAATTATAAGATTTTATGTAGTTGGTGTTCTATTTGTTAGATGTATGAATTGGTTTGATATTATGGCTCCCATGGTAGACATGTTTTCAAAAGATTTATTTTGTTGAAAACATGGTTCAAATTGACATATTATGGTAGATTTTTTTATATTTTTAAGAAATTCATTACTTTCAAGGGGGTCTTTTTAAGGAATTTCCTATTAATCTTGTATGCATTATGGTTCAAAAAATTGTTCTCATCGTTCTTATCTATAAATGATGATAAAATTGGAAAGTATATGGATTTTGGAAAAGTCTAGGAGATTTAGTGTTATATGGTTTACAACAATAATGATTTTTGCACAAATAATGATTAATTTAGAAAACATTTCAATGGTTATTCTATAAATATTTGTTTAAATTCATTTATTTGATTCTAGGTATACAGTAATGATGTTTCAAATGACATTTTGAGGATAACCTGAAGGATATGGAATGTTTTAAAGACCTTAAAGGTTATGTTGTAGAATTATGGTGTATGGTTAAAAGAGGTCAAATTTTATTTTGAATTTCTTATTGATACTTAGTTACATGATGTCTTTTGAGATCTACTTCAGGATATATTTGATTAGGATGATTTCAAGCTATATATACTATCAAAAAAAATAGAGACTGCATATTTTAAAGGATTTTAATAGATGATGTTTTGTCTACCAAACTTGCTTATTTGCATGAAATAATTTTAAAATCATCCTTTGTGCATGGTGATTTCAATCTTGGGTCAAAAATAGAAAATGACAGTTTTAGTTGATATTTTGACTATTACATGATTTGGTGGTTTTGAGATGCAATCTATTTGTGTTTTAACAGTTTATAGATTTATTGAAGTATGTTATATGTAAATTGCATTTAGATCATAACATTCATAGTAGTGTATGATAAATTGTGGTCAAGTATTTTGTCTTATTATGGCAATTTTTTAACTTATGTTGGAATGAATACTTCTTTATTAGTAAAATCAAAATAAATTTAGGTTTTAAATAATGGAAATAGCATATGTTTTTTTGATATAAATATATGTAATTCATTGAGGTCATGATTGTGTGGATTTGAATTCATATATTTATTTTTTTATTTCAGTTCTTTCTGTAATTTAGTAATGATTTTGGTTTGGTTGATTTTCATGATTCTAAACATATGGAAGTATATTTGTAAACATTGGTATATAGACATGAAATGAACTTTCAGTATATACAGTTTGGTCTTACATAATATTTTTATTATTTTAGTATTTTAAAATCTCTGGTTGGATCATGAATTCAAATTATTCTAGCAAAGATGCTTAGGGTCATGGTGATGATCAAAAAGTGAAGTAGCTCTTTCATGAGATAGTTTTTGAGGATAATTATTTCATAGGCATAGGGATACTCACCCTTTTCCTAGGCCATTTAATTATGGAACTTGAGGGTTGGGCCCTAATTTTGGATAAGTACTTTTTGAAATAAATAGTGTAGAGAGGCATGGCATAGAAGAATGTGGAATGGAATACCATAGCACAATATTACATGACATGGAAGGACCAAGTCTCATGGAATAAATGTGCATGTTAAATGTAAAACCCAAGAATGAAGGAATAAAAACTCAGAGGAAGACTTGGGGAGTGCATGAAAAGTGGAGAACGATTATAGATCAATTCATAGGGATAAAATGGAATAAGTCAAGCATGAATCTATCACTAACATGTGGGAAGATAGGTGATCAATGATGAGGATCCAACACCAAAGGGAGAATATAGGGGAAGAAAGGTCTAGATCCTTAGGAAATTAATGTAATTGAATGCCATGACTCAAGTGTGTTGATGATCGTTGGTGAGTCACCATGAGTGTATTTAAGTTTATAAATTATTGGTTAGGGAAACCAAGTATAAATTCCCATACAATGTACTTTGTAATGTTGTTCAGTCAAATATTATTGATAGAGTTTATACAAGTGAGTTGTATTATAACTTTATAACTATGTAATCTTTGAAGATCACTTATCAATATGATGGATGAAGCTTGTGTTGACTTAATAGTTATGTTTAACTAACTATGGAGATAATGTTGTTATATATCATGTATGATGTTGTTCAATTAGCCAAGTTAAGTTTAATAGTTGTCATTTATGACATCTTTTTCTTTCTTATCATTGAGTAATGAACATGTGTTAAGATGGATTATAGAATGAGCTTATTAATGTATATATGTTTAAGTACCCCTGTCTATTAATACACCCTCATGTAATAAAACCAATTGGAATTGGTCCCTCACTACATGTTTTGGGTGAGCATTTGAGAACTCATTCTTCTATAAAATTCTAATGCATCAGCATGTTGGATTCTTAATCACTATAAGGAATGCCTAGGGGAAGTTATGCCCATGTAAGGAAAAGAATCCCAACATTTTGGTTCCATTATAAAGACCTATATAGCTTGCCTACATGATGGTGGAATATTCTCAAATGATTGTCACTTGATAATTTGAGCAATGGGTTATTAGTATTGAAGATAATTTTGGAATACCATTTCTCAAACCAAGAATCTTTACATGCACATGGGTAGAATAGAATATATAAAACTCATTGTATGAGATGTTCTTTGTATGTACCTATTCACCTTCATCCTTGGATTATGGATTATACTCAAGACTAGTTGAATAATTATAGATGGAAGATAACTTGGACACTACAACATCAATAGTCCTTAGCATGGTTGGGAGCACCTTTTGACACATATTATTGATGTTTATTGGCATGGGGTTTTAAATAATTACATCTTAGAATATGCAGCCTTGACATATTCTTGTCTAGAAGAAGCTCAATTTCACTTCTTCTAAGAACCACATGGTGGATATATCTGACACTTTATGTTGGAGGTTAAGAAGCTATTTATAGATTACGAACTTGATACTTTCTTCATGGAAGGCTAAACACTTTCTAGCATGAGAAGTGAATTGGTGGGGAAATGGAGGGGCACTTATGAAGTAAAATTATTGGTTCAATATGGTATCTAGTTAATAGGAATTGCATAAGCACAAGTATGATGAAGCTCAATGAAGGGTTATGAGTGGAAGTGATCTAGGAAGGGGATAGAAGGTCTCAAGAAGTACTATAAGGTTCCATAGTGAAGTAGAAGAGCATAAAGAGGACTCTCCA
The DNA here is from genome assembly GCA_037957365.1 of Torreya grandis. Lineage (NCBI taxonomy): Eukaryota > Viridiplantae > Streptophyta > Pinopsida > Cupressales > Taxaceae > Torreya > Torreya grandis. The sequence goes on from JARHVA010001714.1 coordinate 2,478,055, forward strand.
ACCATAGGACTACACTCAACACCATCTCAACTATGCATAAGAGAAGCAAGTTAAGTAGTCATGAATGAATAACCTGATTTGGATAGGGCCAGTTACCCACCCATAATTCATGTTCATGATTTTTAGTTAGATGATATATTTTTATGCAATTGGGATATAGATAGTGTAGAGTCATAAACTGAACCTATGAAAGCAACATTTGTAGAATAAGTTTTAGATAGTGGTTTATAGGCTATTTCTTTTCCTTTATATGATAATTATATGGCCTAATTTGGATTACACAGTGGACTAAGCATAACCAATGGGAAAAGTACCAACCTAAATATAGTTACTCTACCTAACTCAGTGCCAAATGTCTTGGATGATTATGTTGTTCCACCGCATGGGCATTGGTTCCACCACCCATGCGGTGGAACCAATGGTGGTTCAACTAGAGGAATGGGAGGAAGTACAAGGGGTAGTATTAAACCTCCCCATAAGGTATAGGAGGTATAGGAAGTGCTTCTCAACAAACCCCATTGTGATATCCTTAGCTTACCAATGTATACTATGAGATGATACTCTACTTGATAAAGTATCCAGGTGTGTAAAATTCTACAAAGCATGTTCACAAGTGTGAACTTATTTGGCAAGCACATGGCATCACCTCTTCTAAATAGAAAGCAACCTAATTTTCTACCACCCTTATGAACTACACATATAAGTGGTACCATAAGTATGATCCATAGTAAGTTGTGGTGGATTATGATCAAATAAAATAAGAATTACTTAAGGAACTTTATATCTTGGATTTATAACAATAGAACATCACTACCCTAAAAGATATCAAGTAGGTACTCACTGAGAGCATGCATGAGTATGTTGTACATTTCAAGATGCTTCTCTCTAAACTCTCTTTTGAGATAAATGTTACTCAACACACCCAATGGTGTATAGGAGGTTTATTTCTCCCCTTTAGGTGTACCTTGTCACAAAAAACTTTCACCAACCTGCATGAGGCCCTGGAAGCTACCTTTCACACTGAAGTTGTTAGAAGTATTGACATAGGGATTAGTCCCTTCATATAGGCTCAAATCATTATAATGGTGTTTCATCTATAAAATATCACTACACATAATGATCATGACACCCAAAATGGATTATGGTGTGTATATTATGAGTTATAAGGCCAAAACTAGAATAATTATCCTTGTAAGAGTATTTGAGCTATATTGAAGCAATCGTGTGAGATTTGTTAGGAAAAGCATAGAATTAAGGATTATCCTCCACTACAATGTGCCACTCAATTAAAGGTATAAACTTATTGTAAGATATGTAATAAATACACTCATGATATTAATGTTTATCATCTCATTAGTTAAATTCATGAGGCACATGTGTGTTGTATGCATTAGATTTATGTTGATAATAACTAAGAGAATAAAGATGGCTATCATGGTTGAGGTTGAGGTTGAGATCAAGGACATGGAGGTGGATTTTTTCCACCATGAACCTTTTATAAGTGTGGTTCCCTAAATCATTACTATTATAATTTTTTGGTATGTCCTACATGTGTCTTTTGTAAAAATGAACACTGTCTGGAGAAGTGCCCTAACATGTACACTACTATTATGAAGGAAATAAATGATAAGGGTGTTAGCAAGATACGTATTAAAAATACACAATGGATACCATGCCATATAACTATGATAGGTCCCAAATTCAATATTACAACATAGAATGGTGATTAAGCCTAGTCTATGTATAATCCACCCATTGATAAATTTCAAAAAGAGGAGCCTCATGCTACTAATTATCCAGATGCTCAGTTTTAGAATGACGTGCTTCATGAAACTATGAATATAGTAAGATAAATGAAAGGAGAGATCCAATTCCTCAAGGATCATGATTTTTTTACATGTGTTGATATGTAAAAAGCTACAGACCTTCATGACAAGACATGTGATGAATTTCAAGAGCTATGCAAGTGACTACTAGATGAGGACATTGTGACCTTATTGTAAAATTTTCTAAGGCATCATACGCCTCAGCCTAATAAATATCATTGATTAAACCATATACAATGGTAATAAACTCACATCCAACCTAGCTAGAAGGGGGATAAGGAGAGATCGATTAATGTTGTTATAAATGGATGGGTCATATACGATATCTTAGTTGATACCAACATTGAAATGAATATTTTTACTAAGGATGCATGCTAAAATATGGCTAGTCTAACTTTGTATCCTTTACCCCATGTGTTATTTATGGCCAACAAGACTCAATCTTTACCCATCGATGTACTTAAATATGTCACTATGGATATCCTAGGTATCACTTTCAAAGCTGATTTTAAAGTCATATAATTGGCTTAAGTTGATGACTTCCCAGATCTATTGGGTTGCCCATGGTATTACACAAATAATTTTGATTTTATCTTTTAAAATCACTACATCATATTTGATAATGATGAGAAGTTCATTTTCATTCTTTGGACCATGCTCAAGGGCCTCCTTATGTTGATCATGTCAATGTTGATAAGGACATCAATCACATTTACAATTTCATAGCTTGGGGTGTTGAACACCTTGACCCCACCCTGAATGGTATCTTGTGTTGGATGAATGTATAATATCTATCTGACACTATTAGTAATGATTATGACTATTGGGGTTAAGGTGACTATGATCTTACTATAAGGATCTGTGTCACTATAGAAATTTGTAATGATATTCTATAGAAGTATCTTAAATACCATAAATTTATTTGTCTCCTTCATGGAAAAATAAATCTCTAAGGTTCCATGGTCAGATGGAAGTTTTTTTATTTTATATAATACTTTGAAGCCTTCTATGACTCTAAAATTGATCAAGTATGATCAATTATTTATGGCACATCTACTTGGTGGTGGATAACTCATTGGGATAACTTACTTAAGACCAAATTCATTCTGCTTTACACCATCACTTGCACCATGATCATTGTATATGCAGAACCATCAGTTATAGTTGCATTATAGATCCTAAACCTCACCTTGAGGCCTATGAGACTATGTGGATTACAAATTAAATATTTTTGCCTAAGTACCTTTGGGTTCACACATTCTACAACACTCTAAATATTTGGGCTAGAGTGTGTTATATCCATGAAAAGAACCATCTATAAATGAGTTATTTACATTTTTTAAAGAGTAACATGATCATGATGTTATCTTATTCATCTCCATAGATGGATTTATTCCTTACATTTCAATCCATGCATCAAGATGTTGTAGGTGACCCAACCCTAGATAAAGATCAAATTAGATACATACATGGTGCATAGGAGGAGAGCTTGACTATTTTACATAAACCTAATGAGGAGGCATCATCTCCACTACCTAAACCTATACTATACCATTCACTAAGAGAATTAATCTACAAGGGTAAGTATAAAGTCATGTACCAAGTTAATGAAGGTGTCAGATCTGATCTACCTGACTCATTGATTGATCATTTGGCTATGCACATGGAGTATGGCATGCACAATGTTAATGACACCATTAAAGATGAATAATACCCATACTTAGAGCCACTCTAGACTATTTAATGAAATATTTCCATAGAGGAAGCACCCAAGATGGATATTATGGGAGACTACTAGTCTGATACAAATATCTCTAAGTTGTTTGAGCTATTGAAAGAGTATCAAGATGTCTTCACACAAAACTATACTAAAACTAAAGGCAAGCATTGTTCATTAGGTAAAATTCACATAAAGTTATTAGAGGGTGCTTGACCTATCATGAAGAGGCCCTATCAAATGAATACTAACTTGCATACTTGAGTCAAGGAATAAATCTATAGGATGTTGCACATATGAGTCATTATTCCTATAGATGAGTCTAGGTGGGTGAGTCCCATGGTTATAAGTAACAAGAAGGATGGACACATTTTGGTCTATGTGGATTATCAGGTACTCAAGTTACTTGTGTTACCAACCCCTTTCTGACACCATTCACTAAAGAGATACTTGAGGGAGTTATTCGGTGTGAAATCTATACATTTAATGATAGATTATCTAGATAACATCAAGTTTAGATCAGAGTAGAAGATAAGCTAAATAATACATTTGTAATTGAGTGGGGATATTTTGATTATAATGTTAATCCATTTGGGCTGAAAAATTCTCATGTTGTGTTTTTTTGGATTGTAGTCAAGGCTTTCAAAGACTTTATCCATAAGTTCCTTAAAGTCTACCTTGATGATTAGACTATTTATAGCTTAGTACAGGACCATTATTAAAATCTCTAAATAATGTTTGAGCACTATTGGAACCTTCATATTTCCCTAAATACAAAGAAATTTCTATTTTCTACCCCCTTTAGCATTCTACTTGGTCATGTCCTATGTCATGATGGACTCTTAGTAGATCTAACCAAGATTGTTATTATACTTTGCCTTTCATCACTGACCACCTAGTGAGAGGTATGTACCTTTATAGGACATATTGGATATTATATAAAGTTTATTTATGGATATTTTAGGATTGTTGCACCTCTAGAGGAATTACTAAAATAAAATGCTCTATTTTTCTAGACTAATGCTCACTAGCAAGTATTTTTTGCACTGAAAGATAAGCTTATCACCGACCCTATTATCCAATTTCTATACTAGAAAAATATTTTTCATGTCCATGTTGATGCTTTCAACATGGAATTTAGTGTTATCCTTGTTCGACCTAGTGAGGGTAACCTAGACCACCCTATCTATTTTATAATTAGAAAGCTTACTCCAGCTAAATATAACTACATGACTATAGAGCACAAAGAATTATCTATGGTTTATTCCCTCCAAAATTTTCACCAATACTTGCTAGCTACTTCATTTATCTTCCTTGTGAACCATGAAGAACTAAATTAATTAGTAAATAAACTAGTACTATATGGGTGCATTTGCTAATGGATTGTGTTATTTCAAAAGTTCTAGTTTTTAGCTATGGTAAAACCTAGTAAGGCCAACTATGATTCAAATCATATTTTACACATTAAATTTGGAGAACCAACACATGCCATTGAATATGACTTGTCTAACATGTAGTTGTTTCACATCATGTGCATTATTGATGAGTTGAAAGATATCATTGCCTTTTTGAATACAAGTTTAACACCAACTCACCTTAGCACTATAGAAAAGAAGCAGCTAGTTGTTCATGCTACTCCATTCCATCTTATAGGGGTGACCTTTATAAGCTTATCCAAACTAAAGTTCTATGACACTACATCATACAACATGAGTATGCTAAGGTAATTTGGGAATTTTATGAGGGTGTCATTGGAGGACACTATGTTGATGAATACAACATAGATGTTCCTTTTGGATAGCTTATGGTGGCTTACCTTATTTAAATATGCTAAGGATTATGCACACCAATGTAACATTTTCTAGCACATGGGAAAGATAAATAGAAGGGATGTGATGCCCATTCATCTTATCTTATCACAAGAACCCTTTGAAAATTAAGCTATTGAATTTATTGGCCCCATTAACCCATCAGGGAGGTGTATCAACACATGCTATGTTATCACTACTACTAACTATCTTACTTGTTGTGATGAAGCTACACTAACAAGAGATTGTACCACTACCACTACTATAAGAATAATTTGGGAGAATATCATTACATGGTTTGGATGTCTATTTATTTTGACTAAAGATCAAGGCACCCATTTCCTTAATGAGACCATATGTATCCTCTTGGTAGAATTTAAGATCATACACTGTAAAACAACATCATATCATCCTACCATTAATAGTACAACTGAGGTATTTAATAATATCTTAGGTAAAAATTTAACCAATATATGTAATATTTAATGCACTGACTGGGATGATTGTGTGTATATGGTATTATGGGATTATCAGACCACTTAAAAGTGGTTAAATAGGAGCACACCATTCAATCTTGTGTTCGGTACCAAAGTAATTCTTTGGTTGAGTTCCTTGTCCCTTTTTTTGCATTGTACACATTATTCAACTATATGATGAAGTATCCTTGAAAATTTACCTTGATTCTTTGTTACAGTAGGATGAGATATGATTTCTCACACATTGGAGTTAGGGAGTGGAGAAATGAAAATAGAAATCCTAACATGATTGTAATTTGAAGAACAAGAATTTTTCTCTAGGCATGCAAGTCTTAGTATACGAATCCATTTTTATATTCCACTCAGGAAAGCTTCATTTACACTAGGATGGCCCCTTCATCATTCATAGTATCCTATATATCCCATTGGTACATGTAGGTTAAAGTGACTAGATGGATAATTCCTTCCTAGCCATTTCAATGGTAATCAATTAAGGCCCTAATATTCTAAATAGTATTTCTTTTTCATAATAATAAGGCATATGTCATTAGATTAGTCTAGGATTCCATTTGTTTTTAATAAATCATGGTAATAGTTGCATGCCCTTGAGTAGTTTTAGGGTCAACACTTTGTTTTTCTAATTCTTTGTATTGTTTTGAAGGACCATGAATAACTTTTAGTGTGGGGTAAGGGTAGAACATCTATAGAGTGCCAAGGATATGGGAAATGGGAATGCACATAGGAGCAAAGGTGCATAAGTAGGAGTACATAAGGATAAAATGGTATTCAGGATGTAGCATGTAACCACCAAACTTAGTTGAGGTAAATAAGTAAGATTCCCACCTTTGGAATGGATATTAAAATTATTTACAGTTATCATGTACTTTAGGAAGAGTGTGGGATGGGACATGTATTTAATTCAAGGAAAGTAATGGTAATGTAAAGTGTGTTAAATATGTATCATGGTAATACCATTATTTACACTTATTATGTGAAGTTATGGTAGATGTAGTGGGGTAGTAAATAAAATTTGACCCCTCAAGCCTATAAAAGGTTAAATTCAAGTCATTTCACTTTTTACTATCATCACATTTGTGAACTTACAGAGTCGAAGGAGTGTATTTGAGTTGATGAAGAGTGATTTCCAAAATTTTATGAGTGTGTTGGGTGAATATTTTGTCATCAAATAACTGAAGGCAAAATGGGTATATCAACCATAGCATAATGAGATAAATCTCTCCTCTCAACAAGGGGAGGCTCCCTATAAACTATAATATACTAATATAAACTAAAAATAAACTCAGGGGTGAGATCATAACATATCCATCTCTCTTTTTTCAGAGATGATGTTCACAAGGTAAAGGAAAATTCCTATGTAATAGCTAAAATCAATCATCTTCCTTCAGAAATAACATCCAGTAAACAATAGGAAAAATTCTCGAGTAGTAACTGGATCCACGAAAAACCCATGAAAGCAAAAAGTCTTTCATTGGTTCCCTCACTGATTTATAATGTATATAACATTAGAATGAAGTGCAACTCAAAGTATCCACCAAAAACTACAATAGAGTATAAGATCACAAAGGATAAAAGTAGTACAAAGCCTTTCTAATATAGCAGCACAAAGTCTTCATAATTAACTTTAGAACATCTTCCAGATAATTTCCACACACTCTGCTTATTAAATCAAATAGATGAGATATTATTAGGAAAAAAGGACATAAGAACAATTTCCAATGTAAAGTTTGAAAAGTAACCCACTTTCTCATTCATTCAAGAAAATATGATTTACAATCTGAGTTCAAAGTCTCAAAAGGCATCTCAATTTGAGCAGAGCTTTTTGCTTCTAATCACCAATAGATATATATATTACAAAAGAGGCTCTCTTATTTTATAGGGAGAAAAGCCTTGAGGATTTATAAAAGACTTAAATAATTTGACCTAGTCAAAGATAAGAGTCTTTATTGACTTTGGACTTTCCATATTTTTACATGTAACTACACATGACAAAAGTACATGTGCCAATGTCCAAAGTGGTTACAAAAGTGCATTTTGAATAAATGGAAATTAAATCAAAGGAAATTTGATTCAATTTGTAGCCCCATCTTTCTTTACATAAGCATTGTACATGGTGATAGTTGTTTGTATCCCGATACTATTAAGAGTAACAATATTCTTGAAAATCATCTTCGCCCTGACTATGGCATCTCTCACTGTTGTGACCAATTTTGCATGACTAGTTAACCTAGTTTTTAGATTATCTAAAGTTAACTGATTATCTAGTATATTTTCCATGGAGGCTATCGAGAATGGTTTGTCTTAAAATTCCTTTCAAAACATACCTTTAAATTCTTGAACCATTTTTTTTGCTAAAAGGAATTGGTTGTCTTGCGATGTATGCTTTCAAGGTAGCTCCTCCAATTTATGCAAAAGACTAATGTCACTTTACTCACTGAGGTCCTTTGATGATTTGAGGTCACTGATCAATTCCTTAAGCACTCGAATCCTATATATCAATGTTTCTTTAGTTTTAGTATAAGAGTCTCTATCAATAATGATGCCAATTGATACGAGGGTGCTTATTTTCAATTTCTTCATATCCATCCACTTGTCAAGATACTTTTTTATGTTTTTAATATCTTGAGAAATGATATTGATAATATCATCCATTTCTGTTCTCACTTTCTTCATCTTACCTGTCTTCTCAGACAACTCTGTGAGCAAGGAAATTCCTTGTGTATGCATCTTGTCTAAGTACTCTTCAAGTACTTTTCCCTTGAGATAGGTCCTTTCTACTTTTTGAATCATGGGATCATTAATGGAAATAGCCTCTGGAGTTACTATTTATAGAGTGAAATTTATTCTCCTTATTACCATAGTCAGTTGTTCCACCATTACTTTATAATGGTCCTTCATTTCTCTTTCTCTGTCAAACTTCTAAACCAAGATGTCTATAGCTAACTGCATATCACTCTTAATGCTTTCATGAGTTATCTTTCTTAACTCAATTTGAGAGATAGAGTATTCATTTACATCAAAATTTTCAAGATTTGCATCTTGTGGAGGTTTTCCTATTTCCAAAAATTTGTGCCCTTTATCCTCAATCATCTTTGAAAGGATTTTTGGCTTTTTGGGAGTCTTGACTTTTGTTCGCACCATTTTATTGAAATCAAAGTCATCTGGAGAGATGTCCTATTTTTTCCTTTTGGGTGTATAAGTCAACAACCAAAGTGGGAGGGCAGAAGTACTTACATTAGTATCAATCTCCTTAGTTGGCCTTACTAGAGTTACACTTGCACTGATGGTGAAAACAATGGGTGGAGTATCAGTAAGAACTGCACCTGCTGCTGAATGATTAAAAGTAGAACTATCTCTGATATCAAAAGATAGAGATGACAAACTAGGGATTAACCCTAAGGAATGAAGAACATCTCCAAAAGTGCCTTGAGGGTCATCAAAAATAATTTTAGAAGGAGAGGAAGCTCTAGAAGAGGGAACACTGATTAGATAAATAGGTGGAGTTACAATAGGTGTGCTAGGCAGGGAAGAAAAAATTCTCATTTCTAGCTATACACCTACTTGTAGAGACAAGTTTCCTTTTATTATTAATCTATGGGCCTATCATCAGTCTCTATTTGCTCCACTATTGGTTCTTTGGTGCTTTGATTTTCAATCTCCATATTTGTTGTTCCTGGCTCTTTTTCTACAACTTGTGACTTCTTTGTCACGAAGATGATCCTAGGCTTATGTGTCTTATTAGAAGCAGGGACATCACTTTTATTTTTCATCCTATTTTCCACCCTTTTCCTTATTTCCTCTTGAAATTTAGCTTATGATCTTGTGATGAACTCTTTCAAGGTGATTTCCTTATTCACTAACCAATCGTTGGTGTTTGTCAATATTGGTTTGAATCTTTTCCTCAAAAAAGTCAACTCCTTCAGAGACCATTGGGTTGGGGGAAGAGGGGTATTAGAGATCTGTTTATCATGGTATCTATTGTTGATCAAATCTCCATCATCCACTAGATTCTTATAGATTCTATCTACTCAAGAGACAATCTACTGTAGTCCATTTTTCTGAGGTCTTCTATAGTCCTCAAATCAACCCAAACATCTTTGATCATAGGCTCATAAAATTGGGTCTTCCTCCTGATTATGTCCTTTACACCTCTATAGTCAAATTTTGGTCTCATTTTGAAATGCTTCATGGTTACGAGTTGCATTTTAGTCTCCATAACTCTAGCTTTTCCAGCAGTCAATATTGAGAACCTACCAATTTCAATCAGGAACTTGAAATTGGGCTTCTTAAGTTCCATCTGCTTGTTGTGTATGACAATAATTTACCTACATATCTCTATCAAAACTAATTTATCGAATAGAATTTTGGGAGCATATAAGGATGACCTTAGAAAAATCCAACCCATAAATAAGAAAAAGAAGGAAACCACAAGAACATACATCCGAAGTCATTCACAACTATCCAGGCTTCATCTAACACTCTTTTCTATTCTAATTGGGGATCAAAGAGACACAAAAATACTATAAATAAAGCATCATTTACCCTCCTAAAATGATGGATAGAACCCTTCAATGTCAATTGAGATTAATATTGATATACTGGGGTTACCTTCCTGTCTCCTTCTGATGTTAAATTTGGGAAGGTTCTCATCGATACTACAATATATACCAAGTATGAAGTCATGTAGAATTTGGAGGTAGTGGATACCTTTATCAATTGCTCATGTAGAGCATTGCTGATTTGTTCTCCCTAGAAAATGACTTGTTTTCCTTGGAGAATTATCTTAATGAAAGGGTACATCCATTCATGAAATAGTGAGGAAGAAGTTAAACCTCTTACCCTATTGAGAAGGGTGATCAGGTCATTGACTTCTTCTATAAAATCACTCCTTGGAAAGCTCCATGGCCATCTTGACAAGTTCACCCTTGCAATCTGAAGCCATCTATTATTGATTACTTTCTTTTCTCTTTCAGGATCTTTGTCATACTCCCTTTGTGCTTCAACAAAATTGAGTTTTAATACTTTAGTAGTGGGAGGGCACATGAACACTTTGTTGACAAATTTAGAGTCCAGTCTAATCACCACATTACCACTAGCATCTAACATAGCCCTGGTATCCTTATTATAGAATTGAGTGCATTGGAGAATAAACTTTGTGTTGTGAGCCACTATAGGAAAAGAAGATACCAGATGAATATTGCTCTCAATTATATTCTTCATTTTGTGGTTGGGATTGCTTGATCTAGTTCTTTCCATGAACTCATCCATATCTACGTGATCGATCTCTATATCCCTAATGTCATCGACATTAGAAGTAACCGAGGTGATTGGAAAAACACATTGATAATTATACTTCATTATCTTCAACTTTTTTAGAGAAACCTTAGTCATTTAAAAGGGCTTTTGTCGAAAGGATGTTGATGAAGAAGGATCCTTGAGAGAAACTATAACAAGAATCATAATCGTGCAATCAGGAGAAAAATTGGCAATCTGAGAAAACTACATGTTGGTGATCATGACCATGGGAATGCGCTTGAAAAGACTAAGGTGTGAGCAGGTTGGAAAGTCCAAGGGAAGTGGGCTCAGAAAAACAAAATTTTAAAATTTCTTAGATTTAAGATTTTTGAGGGAATGAATGCAAGGGCAGCAAAAATTACCACCCTTACATGTAAAGGAAAGTTTTTTTATGCATAGGTGGCAATTTTTGTTGCCTTTGCATGTGAACTTTGTGCAGGGGTGGTAAAAATTTATGTCAATTCACATGGGAAATTAAAGTGTGTAAGGGTAGCAAAAATTGGTGCCCATACATAAAAAAGGTAGAAAACAAGTAATGATGGCAAAAATCTCTACCATTACCCGGACAAAAGCAAACTAGGTTTTGTGTAAGGGTGGCAATTTTCACTACCTTTACATGAGATGAGAGGTATTATGTAAGGGCAACAATTTTTGTTGCTATTACACAATAAAACTTTGCTGATGGGTTTAGCACATTTTTAGGCTTTCGCCCCTAATGAAGAGGAGGGGAGGAGAAAAAGAAGAAATAAATAAAAAATAAAACATGAAAGGGAAAAAGGAGAAAAAATGAACTTTTAAAGAAAAGAGGAAGAACAAAAGAAAACCTAGAAACAAAAAGAGGAAAGAACACAAGACCTACCTGTTAAATAAAAATCTCATGCTTGAAGCCAGAAAAATCACAATCCCACTCATGCACTCAGTCAACTGGTTGCAGGGAGGAGGAGCAAACAACTTTGAATGAATCAAATGGGGCTCAAATCAGCATTTAAAAGGGGTAAAGCCAATTCCAACCACTCAACACACGTGTTCATAAATACCATGCATGAAAATTGAGATCGTACAAGGGTAGCAAAAATTTCCACCTTTACATGATGAAGAGAAAGAAATATGCAAGAGCGAAAAAAATTGTTGCTCCTACAAGGAGGCACTTAAGTGCAAGGGCAGCGATTTTCACAGCTCTTGCATGGAAAGATGTAAGGGTGGCTAAAATTTCCACTTTTGCATCTAAGCACAAAACAACATGTAAGGGCAAAAAAAATTGCCGCTCTTGCATGTGAATGAAAAACAACATGTAAGTGTGACAAAAAATGCCGCTCTTGCATGTAAACTAAAAATACTAACTCCTTAGAATTTATCAAAAACTTGACATTCTAATTGCATCGAGATCACAACAAATTTCACATTTCTTGAGAAATCATAATGAGGGAAGGTTGTGAACTTTTTGAGTTAGTCGACTACACTCGAGATCAAGAGAAACTTGTCTTGAATGATGAATTTAGAGATAAATGGACAAGTTTCATAGGGGTTGTTCCAAAAATGAGTGTAGTTGATTTTGAGAACAATAGTTGGCTCCTATTGGGGAAATTTCATCTATCAAACCTTGAAATGATTGACGGGAGTAGAAACTAGTCTCTAAGTGCCTTCATCTAGGGCATTAGGCCATGGAGTCAAGCTAAGAAATAAAAAGACAAAAAAAATAAACAAATATAAATAAATAAAATACTATACAAATGTACAAATGAACTCATCTAATACTTCAAGGATTGAAGTGTTTCAGATGTTACCCACTGTGAGGCAGTGAAAATGGTGTTCCATCTTGATATCCTAGCAAGAAGTTATTTTCACCACAAACCTGATGAATGGCAAATGGACCTCTCCACAAAGAATCAAATTTATTGTGCATTCCTTTTGGTTCTCTCCTCTTATCCCACAATAATACTTGATCTCCAATATAAAAATCATGAATCCTTGCTCTTTTGTCAAAGATTTTCTTTACCTAATTTTGATGTGCAGTAATCTGGTCCACTACCATGGTTCATTGCTCATCTAGTTTGATTATGCACATGATCCTTTTGTCAATAGAATTTTTGAAAGTTTGATCTTCAATTGCCTTTGCCAACTTTAGTGCTAGTAGTTCCAGGGTGATTGGTATTTCCACATTCAAACCATACAAAATTTGAAATGGTGACATACCTATTGCCCTCTTGGGTGTAATCTTGTCTGTCCACAAAGCATCGAACAATGCTTTATGCCAAGTTCTTTGATTATCATCTACCAGTTTCCTAATAATAGTAACCATTTTTTTTGCTTGATTCTACTTGACCATTTCCTTGTGGATAATAGTCAGAGGAGTGGGAAGGAATAATCTTGTAATTGTAGCAAAACTTAGTAACCTCATGAGATGAGAAATAAGTAGCATTTTTTGTTACAATCTTAGCTAGGACCCCAAATCAGGAGATGATATTTTCTTTAAGGAAATTGCATACCACTTCTGAAGTAGCATGCTTAGTTGGAATGGCTTCCACCTATTTGGTAAAATAGTCTATCATGGTGAGAACATAGTCATGTCCAGCACTTGAAGATGGGTTCATAGTGCCAATGAAATCAACACCCCATTATTGAAATAGTTCTTTAATCACTACTGGCTTGAGGGGTAATGCAGCCAATTTAGGTTTCCAATGAACTGTTGACATAACTCACACCTACGTACCCAAGTGTATGCATCTTTAAATAGTGTAGGCCAATAGTATCTAGCTTGTAAAATCTTGTGAGTTGTCACTGATGCAAAAAAATGTCCTCCTTAAGCCAAATTATATAAGGACTCCAATAGTTTACTTTGTTGTGCCTTATCGATGCAACAAAGAAACACCCCATCAAGGCTTCTTTTGTACAAACCGTTGTCCCACAAGACATAGTTAGCAGCCTTTAAATTAACATTCCATTTTTATTTGTAAGACAGATGGGTGGGACACTTACTATATGTGATAAAATGAGTGATATTAAAATACCACTCATCAGTAGTAGTGATGAAGAGAACTATAGGCACGTCTTCGACCTCAGTTCCTTCATGTCCTATTTTCTTTGGTATGTTATCAGCAATCAGTTGGCAGAGACCTTTTCCTTGTACAAGCTTGGTAGGTTTGATATCAAGATCAAACTCTTGAATCTTAGCAATCCAATTGCCTCTTTTAGTGCCAAACTCTTGTTGAGTTAGAATGGACTTCACTATTGTATCAGGCACTAGAACAATAGTATGTGAATTCAAGTTATAGAATCTAAATTATTTTATTGCCTTAACCATGGCATAAGCATGCTTCTCCATGTTCAAATATTTTAATTCATGAGCTTTGAGAGGATAACTCATAAATGATATGGGATATTCCACACCTTCTTTGTTTTGTTAGACCAAAATAGCTAAAAGTGTATGTTCAGAAGCGTAGATGTATACTATGAAGTCTTTAGTATAATCTGAGCAAACCAGGATTGGGGCATGAGTAATTAATTTCTTTATATCTTCAAATGTTGACTTTCCTTCTGCATTCCAATGAAAAGTGGCTATACCCTTCAGTATGTTGACAATGTGGTGAGTCTTCTCTGTGAATTATGGAATGAATCTTCGTATAAAATTAACCTTTCCAAAGAAAGAATGAATTGTAGTCTTATTAGCAAGAAGAGTAAGATTTTAGATAGATTTGACTCTTTTTGAGTCAATTTTTATGCCTTCTTGAGATACAGTGTGACCGAGAAGTTTACCTTTTGTAACCCTAAAAATTGACTTCTTAGGATTAAGAGAAATACCATTTCACCGACAGCGTTCTAACACTTATTGTAAATGATGCACATGATCAGGGTGATGTTTAAAAAAAATTGGTCAAGTCATCAAGATATATTACAATAAACTTCCCTATTATGTCTCTGAAGGTAAGATCCATTGCTCTCTAGAAGGTGGCACCAGCATTGATCAGACCAAAAGGCATTCTGTGATATGTGAAAGTGCCCCACGATGTAGTGAAAGTGGTTTTATGGTGGTCTACCTCATTGACTTCCACTTGATTATACCCAAAAAAATCATCTAATATTAATAACATTTTTGAGCCAGTCACTGTTTTCAACACTTGATCCATGATGGGTAAGGGTTAGTTATCATTTAAAGAAGATTGATTTAAGTTTTTAAAATCAACACAGATAAAAATTTCTCCATTCTTTTTTCTCACTGGGACTATGTTAGCAATCCATGTAGAATGATGGATTAGAAAAATAATTCTTGCATTCAGCATTTTCTAGATCTCAGAAAGGATAGCACCTAATATTTTGGAATTATATTGCCTTTGCTTCTGCTTGTGAGGCAATGACCCAACTTTAAGAGGAATTTCATGCTAAATTTCTCCAGGGCTGAGGGATTTTAGATCATCATAATAATATGCCAAAACATCAATATAATGGTGAAGAAGAGCAATGAATTTGAACTTTTCATCAGAAGTGCAATAATTCTCAATGTTGACCATTTTGGAATTTTCTATTGTACTCAAATTTACTTGATCAAACTCTTTGGATGAACTTGAATCCATTTGTTGCTACTTGACATACCTATCATGCTTATCAAATAAATTTTCAAGAGAAACTAAACCTTTTAGAATGTTATTCCCCTTGAGTTGAAAAAACTCTTCACCAATTTTTGAATTTATTTCAAGAATTGATTCCCATGATGGAGATTCGCTACCTTCAAAATAAAGCTCCTCAAAGCTATCCATCTTTTCCAAAAAAGCAATGATTTGATTTTCATCATTAAACACTTGCCAATGATTGGCATTATCAATTACACTTGGTCGAAAGACCAGCTCAATAGTGTACTTGTCCCCTTTGAAATCTTTATGGGGAACCATGAGGGTAATAGAGATAGCCAATGAATTTGTACAATCATTGAATTCTCTTAGCACAACAAAAATATTAAAAGAATCAAAACCTTTAATACAATCCTATACTAGATTACGATAATGTCACAATCTTTTATTTTTGGTTTGGTACAGATTTTTTACCTGACAAACCACTAGTTTAACATCTCCCTGAGCATGAAGAATCTTAGTACCTTTAGCATGAGTAGTTTTCAATCCAAGCGGCAAAGACTCATACTCGGTGGTGTTGTTGGTATTATTAAACTGTAACTTATATGAATAAGGAAAAAAAATATCTTTGAGGGGATATCAAGATAATTCCAGCTCTAGAACTAGTAGAAGAGCAACTGCCATCAAATTCTAAAATCTAAACATCATTAGAATTTGATCTTTTCAAAGATTTATCTTCATTAGTAAGGGAAGATGCTTTGTTATCCAAACCTTGCTCTAACAATTCTTCTAATTTTCTATTTGTATTTTCTGAATTGTCACTTAAATAAATTTCATCTGATGAGCTAAAAACATCTTCAATGGTCAAAAAATAGTTACCCATTCCTGATGATTCAAATAAAATTTGTGCTTTAGGGTCTGATGTTTGGGTGACAATGTATTTTGACTCTTTCTCAGGAAGTAATTTTTTTATGACACCTTTAAAAAGTACCCTTGCTTTAGATAGATCCATATTCAACTCTCCACCTACATCCTTACAAAAATTTTGCCTGAGCAGAATGCCATAGGAACATTGGCTACCGAGACTGTCATTTTAACCCTTTTATCTGGAAAAGTCATGAATGCAAATTGGGCATCTTTGATTTGACCCAAGAGTGGTACTTGCTTGTTCTCCATGAAGAAGCATCTACCAAAAGTATTAGTTAAGGTGAGACTAAGAGAATCTGCAACCTTGGTGGGCATAACATTGTCAGAGGCTCCAGAGTCTATTATACAATTACTCAATTTATGACCATTTATCAAAAGGGAAACATAGAAAGGTTATATTTTCCCAAGGGCAATAGGAGGAGTAGCGACAAGATTATTCTGGGTGGATTTTTTCTTTGAGTAATCATGAGTTACCCTTAGAAAATCTTGTCCTGCAGGGGCAGTTTTATTTTTTATGCATTCAACCAACCTATCAAACTATTTAGGATTGGCTCTTAAGTACTCAACTTCAGTCATTTGAATCTTGGTCTTTCTAGCATGATCAATTATGTCAAATAATTAGAATGAACTAGAAATAAATGAAAGACGTACATCATATTGATCTTTATTGGGCATGGCACTAGTCAAAGGAATAAAAGCAGAAGGTACATGATGGTTTGAGGTACTTTCTTATTGGTCATTAGGTCCTTTGATTGGAAAGGTAGTGAAGCTCCCCATTTAGCAATTGAGATTACTGGTTGAGGTTCTTCTCCTACCTTTCCCTTATTAGCTTGTTGAGTCGACTAATTTTGGGACCTAGTAAAGACAGCATACGATCCATCAAACACTTCTCCTTTTTTCTTAGCTTCATCATGGTATTGCAGAAAACTAATATTAGAGTCACCAGCTAATTCTTCTTCTCCTTCCACAAAGAGATTAGCATCATCTTCTTAGTCCAATTTAGGTTGAAAAGAGAGATCATGTTTAGATTCATGATAACCAACTGCTGAGTTGACTGGTGTTGCTTTAATGGTGAGCTTCCCTTGTATGAAAGGAAGATGGTTGGATTGTCCTTGATTTTTAGTGGCACTACCTTGATATGAGTGATTGGGAAATGTCCTTCTTGGTATCTCCCAATAAGGAGGATCAAACATACCTTATGACATTTTCCAACTTTTACACCATATGATCTATGGTGCTCATGAAATAACTTTCAGCAGATGAGGAAAATTTATTTTTATTAGAATCTTTTCTAATCTTACCTGCTAGGATAAGATCATCTTCAACCTTGGTAGCTAAATTTTGGGCTACAAAAAGATCCATAGGCCAGCCCACCTCAACAAAAAACTTACTTCAGGAAGTTGAGAGTTGATGAAAAAGCACTTAAGATTCTCTAGTGTTGGCTGAGCAATTATAGGAATTCTATTCCTTAGCTTATTGAATTTAGAAATGAAGTCTCACATAGGCTCATGAGGTTCCTTCTTCATTTGCATAAGCTGAGCCAACAAGGCATGTGCATCTTCTATAGGTTTAAATCTAGCCTCAAACTTGGCCTTGAGAGTGTCCCAATTAGTTATAGTTTGAGCTTGAAGGTGATAAAACCAATTCGTGACAGTGCCTTGCAAAGTTTCTAAAAATAGTCTCACCACTATATGTTCATATTCCATGCCTATCACACCACATACTATGCAAAAGGTAGAAATATGCTCAGTAGGATGAATTTTCCCATCACCATAGAATTTAGGGAAATTCTTTCTCAAACTATGAGGTAGTTCATCTAAAGGTGGGGTTAGATTGAGAGGACCAAAAGTGTCACCCTAAGAACCTTGGGCTGCCATGATATGACAATTAAAGGGAGGGATAAAAAATCTTGGTGGGGTAAGTACGGACAAAAATCTACTAGCACTAAGACTATAAGCTTCATCTGGTATTAGAGATCTGATGTTGGTAGGAAGAAAACTCCTAGTATGCTGAAGTTGAGATGGTAGAGAAAAGATCTCAAAATTATTTTGTTGTACCAACTCGAATATAGGATCAATAATACCTTGATCTATCTAGCTTTGTGTGTATGGTGGATCTACCAAAGTTTAAAATAAAAAAGGACTAGAAATACTTCAATTTGAAGCTTGAGGCTTCAAAGTGTACATTCGTGTCCCCAATAGAGTTTCCAAAAACTATTAGGTGAATATTTTGTCATCAACTAACTGAAGGCAAAATGGGTATATCAACCATAACATAATGAGATAAATATCTCCTCTCAGCAAGGGGAGGCTCCCTTTAAACTATAATATACTAATATAAATTTAATATAGACTTAGGGATGAGATCATACCATCCATCTCTTTTTTTTAGAGATGATGTTCAAAAGGTAAAGAAAAATTCTTGTGTAATAGCTGAAAGTAATCCTCTTCCTCCAAAAATGACGTCTAGTAAATAGTAAGAAATATTCTTGGGTAGTAACTGGATCCATGAGAAACCCATGAAAGCACAAAGTCTTTTATTGGTTCTCTCACTGATTTATAATGTATATAATAGTAGAATGAAGTGCAACTCAAAGTCTCCACTAAAAACTACAATAGAGTATAAGATCACAAAGGATAAAAGTAGTACAAAACCTTTCTAATACCCTTTTCACTAAAACATAAGAAACACAAACTAAAGATAATTATAGCAGCACAAAGTCTTCATAATTAACTTAGGAACATCTTCCAGATAATTTCCACACACTCTACTTATTTAATCAAATAGATGAGATATTATTATGAAAAAAAGACATAAGAACAATTTCCTAAATAACACAAGTTATTCCAACGTAAAGTTTGAAAAGTAACCCACTTTCTCATTCATTCAATAAAATATGATTTACAATCTGAGCTCAAAGTCTCAAAAGGCATCTCAATTTGGGCAGAGCTTTTTGCTTCTAATCACCAATAGATATATATTACAAAAGAGGCTCTCTTCTTTTATAGGGAGAAGCCTTGAGGATTTAGAAAAGACTTAAATAATTTGACCTAGTCAAAGATAGGAATCTGTGTTGACTTTTGACTTTCCATATTTTTACATATAACTACACATGACAAAAGTACATGTGTCAATGTCCAAAGTGGTTACAAAAGTGCATTTTGAATAAATAGAAATTAAATCAAAGGAAAGTTGATTTAATTTATAGCCCCATATTTCTTTACATAGGCATTGTACATGGTGATAGTTGCTTGTATTTCGATAATGTTTGGAGTAACAGTATTCTTAAAAATCATCTTTGCCCTGACTATGGCATCTCTCACTACTGTGACCAATTTTGCATGACTAGTTAACCTAGTTTTTAGATTATCCAAAGTTAATTGATTATCTAGTATATTGTCCACAGAGGCTACTGAGAATGGTTTATCTTCAAATTCCTTTTGAAACATACCTTTAAATTCTTGAACCATTTATTTTGCTGAAAGAAATTGGTTGTCTTGCAATGTAAGCTTGTAAGGCAGCTCCTCCAATTCATGCAAAAGACTAATGTCACTTTGCTCACTGAGGTCCTTTGATGATTTGAGGTTGATGATCAATTCCTTTAGCACTCAACTCCTATATATCAATGCTTCTTTAGTTTTAGTATAAGAGTCTCTATCAGTAATGATGCCAATTGATACTAGGGTGTTTATTTTCAATTTCTTCATATCCATCCACTTGTCAAAATACTTTTTTATGCTTTAAATATCTTGAGAAATGATATTGATAAGATCATCCATTTTTTCTCTCACTTTTTTCATCTTACCCATCTTCTCAGATAACTCTACGAGCAAGGAAATTCCTTGTGTATGTACCTTGTCTAAGTACTCTTCAAGTATTTTTCCCTTGAGATAGGTCCTTTTTTGCTTTCTGAATCATGGGGTCATCTATGGAGATAGCCTCTAGAGTTATTACTTCTAGAGTGAAATTTATTCTCCTTATTACTACAGTTAGTTGTTCCACCATTACTTTATAATGGTCCTTCATTTCTCTTTCTCTATCAAACTTATGAACTAAGATTTCCATAGCTAACTCAATTCGAGAGATAGAGTAGTCATTTACATAAAAAATTTCAAGATTTGTATCCTATGGAGGTTTTGTTATTTCCAAAAATTTGTGCCCTTTATCCTCAATCATCTTTGAAAGGATTTTTGGCTTTTTGGGAGTCTTGACTTTTGTTAGCACCATTTTATTGAAATCAAAGTCATCTGGAGAGATGGCCTATTTTTTCCTTTTGGGTGTATAAGTCGACAACCAAGGTGGGAAGGCAGAAGTACTTAAATTAGTATCAATCTACGTAGTTGGCATTACTAGAGTTGCACCTGCACTAGTGGTGGAAACAATGGGTAGAGTATTAGTAAGAACTGCACCTATTGTTGAATGATTGAAAGCAAAACTATCTCCGATATCAAAATATGGAGATGAAAAACTAGTGATTGACCCTGAGGAATGAATAACATCTCCAAAAGCACCTTTAGGGTCATCAAAAATAATTTTGGAAGGAGAGGCAGCTCTAAAAGAGGGAACACTGATTGGAGAAATAGGTGAAGGAGTTACAATAAGTGTGCTAGGTGGGGAAGAAGAAATTTTCATTTCTGGCTTGACACATGCTTATAGAGATAGATTTTCCTTTTCTTGTTGATATGTGGGCCTATTACTAGTCTCTATTTGCTCCACTATTGGTTATTTGGTGCTTTTATTTTCAGCCTCCATATCTATTATTCCTGGCTCTTTTTCTACAACTTGTGACTTCTTTGTCATGAAGATGATCCTAGGCTTATGTGGCCTATCATAATTAGGGACATCACTTTTATTCTTCATCATATTTTCTACCCTTCTCCTTGTTTCCTCTTAAAATTTAGCTTATGATCCTGTGATGAACTCTTTCAAGGTGATTCCCTTATTCGCTAACCAATCATTGGTGTTTGCCAATATTGGTTCAATCTTTTCTTCAAAGAATTCAACTCCTTCTAAGACCATTGGGTTGGGGGAAGATGGGTATTGGTGATCTATTTAGCATGGTATCTATTGTTGATCAAATCTTCATCATCCACTAGATTCTCAGGGATATCCGAAAGTCCCATATATTCTATCTACTCAAGAGACAATCTACTATAGTCCATTTTTCTGATGTCTTCTATAGTCCTCAAATCAACCCAAACATCTTTGATCATAGGCTCATAAAATTGGGTCTTCTTCCTGATTATGTCTTTTATGCCTTTATAGTCAAAGTTTGGTCTCCTTTTGAAATGCTTCATGGTTACGAGTTGCATTTTAGTCTCCATAACTCTAGCTTTTCCAGCAGTCAATATCGAGAACCTATTAATTTCAATTAGGAACCTAAAATTAGGTTTCTTAAGTTCCATCTACTTACTGTATATGATAATAATTTTCCTATATAGCTCCATCAAGACCAATTTATTTGAAGGGAATCTTGGGAGCATATAAGGATGACCTTGGAAAAAGCTAACCCATAGATAAGAAAAAGAAGGGAACTGCAAGAACATACATCTGAAGTCATTCACAACTATCCAGGCTTCATTTGACACTCTTTTTTGTTCTAATTGGGGATCAAAGAGATACAAAAGTACTATGAAAAAATCATCATTTACCCTCATAAAATGATCGATAGAACCCTTCAATGTCAATTGAGAGTAATAGTGATATACTAGGGTTACCTTCCTGTCTCCTTTTGATGTTAAACCTGGGAAGGTTCTCATCGACGCCATAATATATACCAGGTATGAAGTCATGTAGAATTTGGAGGTAGTGAATACCTTCATCAATTGCTCATAGAGAGCATTGTTGATTTGTTCTCCCTAGAAAATAACTTGTTTGTCTTGGAGAATTATCTTAATGAAAAGGTACATCCATTCATGAAATAATGAGGAAGAAGGTAAACATCTTACCCTACTGAGAAGGGTGATCAGGACACCAACTTCTTCTTTAAAATCACTCCTTATAAAGTTCCATGGCCATCTTAACAAGTTCACCCTTGGAGTTTTAAGCCATCTATTGTTGATTACTTTCTTCACTCTTTCGGGATCTTTGTCATACTCCGTTTGTGACTCAATGAAATCAAGTTTTAATACTTCAGTAGTGGGAGGTCACATAAACACTTTGTTGATGAATTTTGAGTCCAGTCTAATCACCACATTACCACTAGCATCTAACACAGCCCTAGTATTCTTATTATAGAACTAATCACATTAGATAATGAACTTTGTGTTGTGAGATGCTATAGGAAAAGAAAATACCAGATGAATATTGCTCTTGATTATCTTCTTCATTTTGTGGTTGGGATTGCTTAATCTAGTTCTTTCTATGAACTCAACCATATATGTGTGACTGATCTTTGTATCCCTAATGTCAATGGCATTAGAAGTAACTGAGGTGATTGGAAAAACACCTTAATACTTGTACTTCATTATCTTTAAATTTTTTGGAGAAACCTCAGTCATTTGGAAGGGATTTTATCGAAAAGATGTTGATGAAGAAGGATCCTTGAGAGAAACTGCAACAAGAATCATGATTATGCAATCAAGGGAAAAATTGGCAATCTGGGAAAACTGCATGTTGGTGATCATGACCATGGGAATGCACTTGAAAGGACTAAGGTGTAAGTAGGCCAGAAAGTCAAAGGGAAGTGGGCTCAGAAAAATGAAATTTCAAAATTTTCTAGAGTTAGGATTTTTGAGGGAATGAATGTAGGGGCAGAAAAAATTGCCACCCTTGCATGTAAAGGAAAGTTTTTTTATGCATAGGCAGCAATTTATTCCACCTTTACATGTGAAATTTGTGCAGGGGCAAAAAAAATTGTCGCTAATGCACATGGGGGATGAAAATGTGCAAGGGTAGAAAAAATTGGTACCCATGCACAAAAAAGGTAGAAACTAAGTTGGTGGCAAAAATCATCGCCATTACCTAGATGGAAGCAAACTAGGTTTTGTGTAAAGGTGAAAATTTTTTCCACCTTTACACGGGATGAGAGGTATTATGTAAGGGCAGTGATTTTCACTGCCATTACACAATAAAACTTGACCGACGGGTTTAGTGGGTTTTTAGGCTTTCACCCCTAATGAGGAGGGGGAGGAGAAAAAGAAGAAGAAACAAATAAAACATAAAACATGAAAGGGAAAAAGGGGGAAAACCAAAATTTTAAAGAAAAGAGGAAGAAAAAAAGAAAACCTAGAAATAAAAAGAGGAAAGAATGCAAGACTTACCTATTAAATTGAAATCCCACACTTGAAGCCAGAAAAATTGCAATCCCACTCATGCACTCAGTTGATTGGTTGTAGGGAGGAGGAGCAAACAACTTGGAATGAATCAAATGGGGCTCAAATCGGCATTTAAAAGGGTTAAATTTAACACCAACCACTCAGTGTGTGTGGTCATAAATTCCATGCACAAAAATTGAGATCATGTAGGGGTGGCATAAATTTCCACCTCTACATGATGAAGAGAAAGAAATATGCAAGAGTGGAAAAAATCACCACTCCTACAAGGAGGCACTTAATTACAAGGGCAGTGATTTTTACTGCTCTTGCATGGAAAGATGTAAGGGTGGCTAAAATTTCCACTTTTGCATCTGAGCATAAAACAACATGCAAGGGTGGCAAAAATTGCCGCTTTTGCATGTGAATGAAAAATAACATGTAAGGGTCGCAAAAAATGTTGCTCTTGCATGTAAACCAGAAATACTAAATCCTTAGAATTTATCAAAAACTTGATGTTCTGATTACATTGAGACCACAATGAATTTCATATTTCTTGAGAAATTATAATGAGGGAAGTTTGTGAACTTTTCAAGGAGTTAGTTGACTACGCTTGAGATCAAGTAAAACTTGTCTCAAATGATGAACTTAGAGAGAAAAGGACAAGTTTTGTAGGGGTTGTTCCATAAATGAGCATAGCTGATTTTGGGAACAATAGAGTGAAAATTAATGGATTGAGACTATTTTCAAGCATTATAGATTCTATCAATTGAGTTAAATAGGAAGAGTGTTGGGAGGAGTGGAAGGATGTGTGTAATTTTTTGATTTGTAAGTTACAGAGGTCAATGTTTGCCATTAGAGGGAATTGAAGTAGGAGAGCTAAATGAGATATCAAGGTACCCATGTATTCTTTTATAAATATTATATAGATTAACCTCAACCTTTTATCTCTTTTAAATCTAATGTGATCAAAGAAAAAATCCAGTCAAAGTGAACCTTTACCTACAATACTAGAGAAAGAAGAGTTGGAGAGTGTGGTGTTGGAAATATTGTCATTGATGTCAAAGGTTTAGTATTATTGGTGATAAAGGCCCTATTGTATTTAATATTGTTTGTAATAAATATATCTTGACTAATATGAGTTAATATTTATTTAATATTATTGAATATATTTTTGGTTGCATATGAGACAAATTAAGGGCCCATGGAGAAGTCGAAGAGTCATGGGATAAAGACAAAAGAAGGATGGGATGCATTTTCCCATGAAGAGTCATCTTGGGGAATACCAAGAGTCACCAAGTGAAGACAAAAGAGTAAAGGGTGAATTTCTCATGAAGGGACACTTAAAGGAATATGAAAAGTCACCAAAGATAAGGACAAAAGTGGGAAAGATGTTTTTGGTCATGAAGGGTCACCACATGACTTTTCAAATGCTTGGATATGAAGGGTCATCCAAGATTGGCACCATTTTCCATGAGGATTGAAAGGTCACAAAGGGGGAAGGCCAAAAGTCATTTAGAAAGCTATAAATAAAGGCTTGAGTAGCCATTTGTAAGTGTGGAAGTGAGAGGTTGATTTGATATTGTAATATCTAGCTTAGAAGAGCAATTGTGAGAGATGATTTGTATTTGTTATATCTAGCTTAGAAGAGCAAAAGTGAGAGAGAGGAAGAAGATGTTGTATTGATCTATCATTTGTTGAGATAGCAACATTGAGAGATAGGTGTGTGGTATACACAAAGGGGTTGGTGCTCTTATGGGTTGGTGCTCACGAATTGTTGCTGAGTTGGTGCTTGGCAAAGGGGTTGGTGCTCTTGTGGGTTGGTGCCCACAAATTATTGTTGGGTTGGTGCTCGGTAAAGGGGTTGGTGCTCCTATGGGTTGGTGCTCATGAATAGATGCTGGGTTGGTGCTCGGTAAAGGGGTTTGAAGCTCCTATGGGTTGGTGCTCAAGAATTATAGCTGAGGTTTGTAATTGGTAAAGGGGTATGGTGCTCTTATGGGGTTGTTCTCACAAATATATTTCAGATTGATTCTCTATGGTTTTTCCCACATTATGTTTCCACGTTATATCTAGTGTCTCTCTCTATCTTGTATGGATGTTTATTGTTTGAGTTTTATTGCATATATTGAATGTTTGATTAAGTGGAATTTGGTTAAAGGAAAGATTTATAAGATATATAATATACTAATTCACCCCCCTCTCAATATATGCCATGCTTAACAATTGGTATCAGAGCAAGTTCCTTTTTGAAAAGTTTTACAGCTTGAAGGTAGATCGAGAAAGCACGATCGCTGGGTCACAGGAAGGATTTTCTACAAATAAGGCACCTTTGTTTGATGGGATGAATTATGCTTTTTAGAGCATGAGAATGAAGGTTTATTTGATGGCCCTTGGATTTGACATATGGAAATCAGTGGTGGAGGAATATGAAGAGCCACAGACATCTACAATTACTCCAATAGAAAATAAGGCAAGTGAATGTAATGCTAAAGCTTTAAATGCTATTTTATGTGGTTTATGTGAATCTAAATTTGTTAAAGTTATGCAATGTAAATCTACTCATGAAATTTGGGTAAAACTTGAGAATATTTACAAAGGTGATGGAAAGGTTCAACAAGCTAAGCTACAGACTTTTAGAAGGCAGTTTGAAAGTTTGAAGATGGAAGAAGAAGAAGATATAGCAAGTTATCTCTTGTGAGTTGATCAGATAGTAAATCAGATTCAAGGTCTTGGAGAAAAATTGGAAGAGTCAACGGTGGTGAAAAAGGTTTTGAGATCTCTACCAATGAGATATGATGCAAAGGTTTTGGCAATCGAGGAGATAAAGAATTTAGCCAAGCTAAAGATGGATGAGCTTCATGGTATTCTCACGGCATATGAGATGCAGATAGAATAAGATAAACCCTCAAAGAGAGAAGTAGCTTTCAAGACATCAAAGCAGGAGAAAGCTAAGATTCAAGAATCAAGTGATAGTTTCAGTGATGATGAAGATGACAATGAAGCACTTTTCATTTGCATACCAAAAAGAGGAGCAGGTAAATATCAAGGAAAATTACCTTTTAAATGTTTTAATTGTGGAAAGATTGGACATTTTTTAGCTAGATGCCCAGATAAAGTTAAAAAAGAAGAAGAAGAAGAAAATCCTACATACAAGAAGAATTTCAAAGGCAAATCCAAGAAGGGATTCGAGAAGAAGAGCCTGTATTCTAAGGATCCTAGTTTAGGTGAAGATAGTGGAGTTAGTGATTCAGAAGATGAAGAGATTTTATTCATGGCCATACATAATAATCAAGAAGAAGAAGAGGAAGAAGCTGAAGTAGATATGGAAGGAGAAATCAATTGTGCCCTAGAAGAGTTAGAAGCTATTCAAAAGAAGAATCAAAGGTTAAAGCGCCAGATCCAGAAAATGAACAAGAGTCAAAGGAAATGATTGAAGATCTACAAGCACACTTTGAAGAAGCCAAGAAGAATGAAGAAGATCTCAAAGCACAGTTGGAAATAGAAAGAAAAGATTATGAAAGGTATGTTATTGAAATTGCCTCTTTAAAAGAAGATATTAAGAAAGCAGTCAGTGATAAAGTAATCAGTGATTCAAAATTTGAAGATAGCACTAACATGCTGAATAAGATATTGGAAAGTCAAAAAGCATATTCAAATAAGACAGGGATTAGTTTTGAAAAGAAAAAGAGGTATGCTGAAGCTCTGACACAAGAGGAAATAGAAAGGGGAGAATTGAAGAATACAGAGGACATTCCAAATAGAGAAGACTAGAAGGAACAAAGCTACAAAAGGCAATCAGGTATGAGATATACAGATAGGTCTTATTTTTATGGCTATTATTTTTATTGTAATGGATATGGTCACAAGAAATTAGAATGTAGAAAAAGAGCTAACAATTTCAAAAATAAGGAGAAAGAAAGTCAAGTAGAGTCAAGCAAAAGCCACAACTCTTTTGCTCCTCTATCAAGATTTAATGAAGAGACCATAGTCTGCTACAAGTGCAACAACTTCAAACATAGGTCGGTATTGCAGAAGCATGTTTGAGTCAGTCAAGAAGGATCAGAGGTTCAAAACTCCATTCATCAAGAATAAAGATCAGAGTTTCAAAGCTCCATTCATCAAGGAGAAGGTTTAGACATGTTCATGGCAGAAGAAACAACATGAAGATTTTATGATGGTGCAAACAACTCTGCATGTGAGAGGTAAAGATCAGCCATGGTTAATTGATAGTGGATGTTCAAGGCATATGACAGGTGATAAAAGTAAGTTCATTTCTCTAAAGAAGATAAATGGTGGTACAGTGAGGTTCAGAGATAAAACCATTGCCAGGATAACTGGAAAAGGTACTTTGAGTTTGGATTATGGTAGAACTAAGAGTAAGAATGTTTTGTATGTAAAAGATCTTAAGCATAATCTGTTGAGTGTTAGTCAAATTTGTGATCAAGGATACACATTAAGGTTTCATGCTAAAAGTTGTGAGATTAGAAGAAAAGATTCAAATGAGTTGATTGCAGATGCTCAAAAGACAGGGAACAATGTATATGTTTTGTCAGATATCTTCTCAAAGGTATGATCAAAGGATACATTTAAAGATCGATGAGAGGAGTTGGGAGTAATTTCTATTACTTCTTGCCATTGATGTTCAACATCAAGTGAGGGGGAGCTAAGTGTTAGCTCTAGGTAGGCCCTTTGCCATTGATGT
The DNA here is from genome assembly GCA_037957365.1 of Torreya grandis. NCBI lineage: Eukaryota > Viridiplantae > Streptophyta > Pinopsida > Cupressales > Taxaceae > Torreya > Torreya grandis. The sequence goes on from JARHVA010001714.1 coordinate 2,506,642, forward strand.
CGAAGGGGGAGAATAATAGGTACACATACATGTGCAAAAAATTGGTACAGGGAATAGGTATAGGTTGCTACAATAAGGGGGAGTTCCTCTATGTTTTTAGATGATAGTATGTGTAGGTGACAGGATGTGGTAGTTTCAGGATTGAGGTTGTCATCAATGACAACGGGGGAGATTGTTGGAAATATTGTCATTGATGTCAAAGGTTTAGTATTATTGGTGATAAAGTCCCCATTGTATTTAATATTGTTTGTAATAAATATATCTTGGCTAATATGAGTTAATATTTATTTAATATTAATGAATATATTTTTGGTTGCATATGAGACAAATTAAGGGCCCATGGAGAAGTCGAAGAGTCACGGGATAAAGACAAAAGAAGGATGGGATGAATTTTCTCATAAAGAGTCATCTTGGGGAATACCAAGAGTCACCAAGTGAATAAAAAAGAGTAAAGGTAAAATTTCTCATGAAGGGACACTTAAAGGAATATGAAAAGTCACCAAAGATAAGGACAAAAGTGGGAAAGACATTTTTGGTCATGAAGGGTCACCACATGACTTTTGAAATGCTTGGATATGAAGGGTCATCCAAGATTGGCACCATTTTCCATGAAGAATGAAAGGTCACAAAGGAGGAAGGCCAAAGGTCATTTGGAAAGCTATAAATAAAGGCTTGAGTAGCCATTTGTAAGTGTGGAAGTGAGAGGTTGATTTGATATTGTAATATCTAGCTTAGAAGAGCAATTGTGAGAGACGATTTGTATTTGTCACATCTAGCTTAGAAGAGCAAAAGTGAGAGAGAGGAAGAAGATGTTGTATTGATCTATCATTTGTTGAGATAGCAACATTGAGAGATAGGTGTGTGGTATACACAAAGGGATTGGTGCTTCTGTGGGTTGGTGCTCATGAATTGTTGTTGAGTTGGTGTTTGGCAAAGGGGTTGGTGCTCATGTGGGTTGGTGCTCACAAATTGTTGCTGGGTTGGTGCTCAGCAAATGGGTTGGTGCTCTTGTGGGTTGGTGCTCATGAATTATAGCTAAGGTTTGTACTTGGAAAAGGGGTATGGTGCTCTTGTGGGGTTCTCACAAATATATTTGAGATTGATTCTCCATGGTTTTTCCCACATTGGGTTTCCACGTTATATCTGGTGTCTCTCTCTATCTTGTGTGGATGTTTATTGTTTGAGTTTTATTGCATATCTTGAATGTTTAATTAAGTGGAATTTGGTTAAAGGAAAGATTTATAAGATATATAATATACTGATTCACCCCCCCTCTCAGTATATTCCATGCTTAACATGTGGATGGGGAGACTATGTTAGGTACCTAAAGAGCCTAGAACATGTGTAGAAGATAAATAATCATAAATGGTGCATCATGAAAAGAATAAGGCTATTTTACCCCCTCTACCCCTATTATTGGTCAAATAAATATAGTAGGTAAAGTCATTACTATGTGCATAGAAATGGGTATAAAATATGCCCACTTATAATGTTTTTTATTATAACCACTATCAGCCTATAATTGAAGTGGAGCTATAGCATGAATACCAAGTAGAGCACCAAAACACAAGGAGTGAGATAGTATATGACTTGAAAATTTGTAATGTTCTAAATGATGTTGGACTTTTCCAATTGTTCAATCTTTCATATTTTGGAAACCTAGATGAAGCAATAAAGCTTTTGACTTTTTGAATGCATGAAGACTATATCTACTTTGTTGGGAACTAGATAAGGATTACATCAGAGTGTATAAGCAAATTAATAGGGTTATAGTGCTCAGACATAGACATTAATTATAATTTTGAGGACTAGGATGAGTTCAAAAATATGGTTATGGCATTTTAGTATCATAAATAAGGCCATGTTATGCATATCACCAGTCTCTAAGATCCCACCCTCAAAGTAGTTGTGCACATCAAAATGAATAAGGTTGGAGGTGGTGATAGGTGGAAAGAGGTGGATATGTCCCACATTTATGCCACTCAACAAGTCATCAAGGGAATAAAATATAATTGGGTGCAGTACTTTACTAACATAATTATTATAGATGTAGAGAAAGCCCATTTCATACCCAACTAAAGGTCTACATGGGGTGCATTATTTTTATTGATGTTGTTTGAAAATATTAGCATACCTGACTATACCAATTGAGAGTTGAAATGGGCATACCCTTATGATAATAAGTCTCCCCTACAAAGTGTTTCAAAGCATTTACTTGACCTAGACTAATAACCACATCCCACAAGGTCAAAATGAAGGGATGGTATGAAGAGATGAAGGAAGCCTTTGGGAATAAGTGGAACATTCCAAAGGACTTGACTGGACAAGTTAGAGACTAAGCAAAATTTATAGTAAAATAATATTTTTCCCTAGCATGTATCTAGATGGCTCCCTCTAGAGAGTTATTTGGATGACTGAGTTTATCATATGCTTTCACGATGTGGTACTTAATGAATGTCATAAATTAAATATATGATGCATAATTGATGAACATAATTGTAGAGAAGATTAACACAAAGACTCACACCCTCTACCATTTATACATATACCACAAAAATAAATCGTATAGGGAAAATTTGGAGTCAAATAAAACTAAAATCAAAATCTAGAAAATTTTGGTTAGTAATTCAATTCATTCTTTATTTTACATGTTGAATACAAGAAATAAATATTCAAGGAGCATAGAGTGAGAAAAAGAGACAATCCCACTGGAACAATCAGTAAATAATAAGTTCCCAAGGCATGATGATATCATAAGAACCCAACTAGATACTATAAAATAGCAAAGGACTGCCTAGGTACCACTTAAGAAGAACCCATCAATAAGTCAACCTCAAGTCCCAAAGCTAGTAGTACAAATTATTCCTTTAGAATATCAAACATTGGTTCTTAAGGATGGTGACTTGGAAGATAAAATAGACATTCTAGATGAGACATCATAAAAAGTTATTACAGAAGAAGAGTAGGTCACCTTGAACTTTGAGAAAACACCTTCGTCGATGCAGCATGAAAAAACCACCATTAATGAGGCACAAATGAAATTTTAATATGTCCTTGGTGAAGAGAGGGATGGTTTTGACACAATTTTTGGAATTAGTGAGATTTACATCAAGTCTAGTCACCAAAGTGAATACACACACATCAAAATACTTGAGCAATATCCCTCTAAGGGACATATCTAATTAATGACTCCATCTTGAGGACAAATAAAATTAATGTAACCACAATCCTATGTACCTAGTATCAGAGGGGAGTGTTATAAAATATCTTATACATGTATTCACATTTTACACCAAATAATGCATCCACGTAGACTCAATGGGAGTTGTCATTCTCCCATGATGTTTATAATGAATAAT